>MU279742.1:263276-686490 GCA_022385655.1 Xylaria intraflava
CGCAACACCGTTTTTTAAACAACCTGTTCCGGGAAAAAAGCCTTAAATTATAACCTAACCACACCCCTGGGTCAAACACCCCCAAAAAAAACAACCCGGGAAACCCCCCCCCCCCCCCCCCCCGAAGATAAAAGCGCCCCCGCCAGGGGTTCACGATATACGAAAACACGCCAAACGTTGATGTTTATAATGGCTCCGCTGTCCCCCCCAACAACCCCTTTTTTTTTCTCGCCCGGCATTTTGTTTTTTTCCTTTTCCTTTACCAGTCAAATCATAGTTCCCCGTTTTAGCATTCCGCATGTGGGAGTCCGGCGGGTTCATTTTCGTCTACATAGCGCTTTGCGATAATACCATATGATCTTCACATTTTTTATGGCCCTGTTCTTTGACTATGTGTGTATGCTTTGCTCGTACGTGAGACGGGAATTGGTCCACGTTATGTAGGTACCCCTGAGTCTAATTACCTGTATGGTATCAGGTAGCAAATGAAGTCCCAACAGTTGCTTGCACGTAGAGAAGACAATTGGAAGCTACCGTACTCGTGTCTTCACCGTGTGCTAAGCAAGCCATCGAATAAAACGCCTTGGTTGGCCAAAATCACAGCACACAAAACCTAAACATCAGAGAAAGGGACCGCGTTGTTCACGACGAATAGTAGATTTTTTGGGAACTGAACCGTTCATTGTGTTCAGGGTGGTATGTTTTGGTATGTAGTCTCCTTTACGCCCCCCAAGCCGAAATGCAAAGCAACCAGTCCGATTAGACATCCATCTGTTTCTGTGAGGTGGCTGGCTATATTGGTTTATTCGTCCCAAATCGTGACTCGTCGTCAATAGGTGAATTCATCTGCCCGAAACACTCCCATTTACATCACGACACCGGAGTTGCTGGCAATACGCTGGGGATCATATTAGGGTGATGCCAGAAATCTGAATGGGGGAAGGATTAAGAACTTACAGGCCATAACTCAGCAGCCTCCTTACCGACAGGTCCGGTGATGGCAGAGCCCTTCATCTCACCCTTGGCGTTGACAATCTAGTGTGACCGAGTTAGTATGTGAATATCAAACCGAGCCGTTACTAAAAGAGTGACGCGGGCGCTCGAATCCCTCTACACCCCCGAATGAATCGAGCCCAAAGATTGATGATAGCTCGTGAGACAGGCGAATTAGAGTTTGGCTACTCACAACACCGGCGTTGTCCTCGAAGTACAGGAAAACACCGTCAGTTCGCTTCCAGGGCTTGGCCTGGCGGACGATGACGGCCGGGTGGACCTTCTTGCGGAGCTCAGGCTTGCCCTTCTTGACAGTGGCCATGACCATGTCACCAACACCGCCAGCGGGCAGTCTGTTGAGTCTGGCACCAATACCCTTAACGGAAATGATGTATAGGTTGCGGGCACCGCTGTTGTCGGCGCAGTTCATGATGGCACCGCTAAAAAGACACGTTAGTAGATCGTTCTTATAGACGCGCCCCGGGACGGGATGAATGCCCGCATACGAGTCCGGGAAGTTGGAGTTAGGCTTACACAGGCAGACCGAGTGTCATCTTCAGCTTGCCACTATTAGAGAGATAGGCAGTCAGTACTCGGCTACATCGCGTAATTTGGGATTTGGTTTGTCCAGGTGTGCCGTTGGTTGATTCGGGGTTAAAAGAGACACATATGGGCAACGAATGTCGAGTCGACCAGTAATCTCCCGTATATGCCGGACTTTCATAATCTGGGGTTTTCATAGTCGGACACTCGAGAATGTGTCGAGATCGAGCGCCCCATTGCCACGATTGCGAATGCAGTAAAAGACGGCTATAGACCCCAATGCTATGCGGTACTCCGTGGTCCAAGCAATTCGATCGAGTGTGCTCGAGTGTTCATCGCATCGTCTCGTGTCGTTTCGAGTTGCATCGCATCGCTGGCGAGAGACGCAGTTTCTATGGTTCGTTCCCGATCCTCGAGTGTCGCGTACAAATCTCGAAGAAATGCACCATCCGTACAAGATAGAGAGTCGTAAATGAAAGTTCGGTAACATACCCAGGGGCACCACGTCTAAATTAGGGAAATTGTCAGCTAGCCCGTCCAAGAAAGAGTGATTTTTATGCCCTTGAAGGACTCGTTTTGTATATCGCCCTCGTTCCCTCATAACCATGCCAATTCGTCCCTCCGAACCCATTTCAGTCGATTTTGTTCTGGTTTGCAAACGCCGCAGAGATATCCCGAACCATGTTTCGAAGAATGTTCATGTCTTCTCGTCCTTATCCTGCCTCGGTGCACCCACTTTGCCCAGGCCCCGCCATCGCTTCCTCCTCTTGCACAGGCAGCAGCAGCAGCTTTTCTATAGCCGCAGCGATGAAAACTGAAGATGGCTTCACTTACGATAATTTGGCCATTGTGTCGGTTGTGTAAAGGGAATCGTGGAAATGGGGTGGTGTTGGTGGCCGGAAATTTGCGAGATGTCGATGTCACTGCAGCAAATTTCTAAAAGTATCTCCCACTTTGCACGATGAACGTGGATGTGTGCGAAATTCTGGGGGCCCACAATTTTGGTTAGCCGACTTGACCTGGTGCGAAGAGTGCCGGAAGTCACGTGGTGGCAGATAAGATAAGAAACTTAGTAAGCAGACAACTACATTATGTGGGCCTCGTAGCTAGCCCGACTGCCCAGGTGGTCAGCTAGGTGCCTAGGTACAATTAGGTAATCCCGAGTCCCTTTGGCTAAGCCGCGTCGGGGGCCGATAACATCCATGTTTTCCACCCTGCCCTTCCTTTGTGCCGGGTCCGGAACGCCTTTCGCTCTGACCGAAGTATGTGTACATTAACAAACGTGATAAAACGACAATCCCTTCTATAGAAATGAAACCGCCCTTCGAGGTTTAACTCCGGATTTGGTGAAGCTGTAGGTCTCGTAGTGCAACACGTTTAGCTGCTACTGGCAGCGTCTGTGACCTTCTCGGAACCTTCTGTTGACGGGGACGAGTTTGGCTTTTCTTCAGTCTTGTCGCCATTACTGCCTTGATGCACTTCATCTGTCGAAGTTTGATCCATGTCAACATCTCCATCCTTATCTGTATGAGTTTCTTGTAGCGAGTCGGTGCCTTCGGGTCCCGGGCTTCCCTTGTCCTCTTCCCTCGATTCGGGTTGTTTTGATGCTTGTTCGACATCTTGCATGACATCGTCATCATCGTCCGATAGCTGCGCTGACTTCTCTGTGGAATCCCGGCCATGTGCTCTAGATTTATCACCATCGTTGCTATTTTTGGCGGTAGACGCCTCCTGGGTCATTGGAGAGCCTTTCTCCCGCTCTGCGATACCTCCAACTTCAACACCCGTGTCTGACGTCTCCTCATCAGCTTTAGAATCGGCGGCCGCTTCATCTACCTCAATGGTGGCTTCATGCATGTCGTCCTCCGCATCCTTCATGACAACTTCGTCACTTTCCTTAGAATCGATTATATTATCGACGTTGCCATTAGCAGGAGTCGCTACGCCGCTGTCGCCCTCAACATCAGAGTTGCGGTAATCTTGGAATGTTCGTCTGGAGTTACGGTTGCGGTGCACACCATTCTCCTTTTCCAAATCTTCATTATCGCTTGCTTCGTACTCATCATCACGTTCTATCCGTTGCTCCCATTGGCGTTGAGTCATGCGCACATCTTTATTCTCGTCTTCATCCAAGTCATCCAGTTCAGCCTCTTCTTCATCCGACATAGCACCCAAAGAATGTCGTGGGACGTCCTGCATCTGGACAGACGGCACATGTGCCGTTCGTCGTAGATTTTCAATTAGTTGATTCTTAATTTTCTCCAGGTATTCTGGGCTGTTCGCATTTTCCATATTAGAAGCCCGGACATCGAGTTCATAGTCAGGGCCATAATACTGAAAGGACATTAGCTTGCGATTCAGTAGGGGGGATCGGGTAACGTACCTCGTAGTATTCGTTAAATGGTAACGTGCGGTCCATGTGGGCATCTACCAACAAGCCGGTTTCAAAAGCCCACGTGCGAGCCACGTTACGCATGGTGTAGCCTCCGCCTCCAACAACGAGGGTAGGTCGGTTGAAACTCTTCACAAATTTGACACAGTTGGCGTGGCCTTCCATGCTCAGATTAAAACAGCCCAGTCGATCACCTGATAAGCTATCGCCGCCGCATTGCAATACAACCGCATCTGGGTTGTAGAATTCCATGACGTTCGATATCACGGGCTCGAAGACAGATTTGTAGGAAGAATCGTCGATACCGTCGCGCAGAGGGAAATTGACAGCGTAGTATTTTCCAGCACCAATGCCGACATCTCTAAGTTCGCCAGTACCAGGAAAATACTCGCCGTATTTGTGAAAGGAAACAGTCATGACCCGATCTGTTGTGTAAAAGGCCTCCTCGACACCATCGCCGTGGTGGACGTCGATGTCAACATAAAGGACGCGTTTATTAAATCGTAAGAGCTCGAGAATGCCGAGGACAATGTCTGGCGCTGTGTGAGTTCTCGAGCCAATGCGATAGCAAAATCTGGGACGGAGCAAGACAATACGACGTACCATTCACGTAGCAAAAGCCGCTAGCTTCCGATTTTTTTGCATGGTGAAGGCCACCAGCCCAGTTGACAGCCATGTCGCACTTGTTTCTGTTTAGCCTGGCAGCACCCTCCATGCTGCCACCGGCACTGATTCCGCAGAACTCGAATAAGCCGTCAAATACGGGGCAATCATCGCCCACGTTGAACTTCGTTTGCTCGCGCTGAAAGTTATCCATATTCTCAGGGCTGACCTTCTGTAAGAAGTCGATGTACTCGTCGGTATGGAACTGTGTCATCTCCAGTCGCGTCGCGGGCTTTGCTCGCTACACGCCGATGTCAAGAGTTAGACAACCATACGAGATTCAGGGAGGGGATGGTAAACGAAGGCGACGTACGTAAATTTCCATCTTCTTGTACACGCCATAATTCATGATCAAACTGTGCGCCAACCGGATGCGATGCGGCTTCATAGGGTGGCCTGCAACGTATGCGAAATTGCCAATGTCGGAATCATAAAAGTAGGCGACCTTCTTAGGAGATGAGGATCCTAACGCGATGCCATTGCCGATGGCAAGGTCTACTGGTGCGGCGTGCGAACCCATCGTGCAGATCTGAAGCTTGAAAGTCTGCCTTGTGTGAGAAAAGAGAGAGGAATCGAGGTAGCTCTCGAAGCCGCAGTGATAGTTAGAGCCGATTATATGAAGCTGCTGGTGCCCCACTTGCAACCTTTAATGGCATGTGGGTACATATGTGCCCGCATTACCGCATAATTCACTGCTTACAAGCATAGGCACCAATAGTTACATCTTGCCAAGAAGTCAAGGCGATGCTGATCACCTCGACGAGTGAGATCACCCTTCTCTAGTTATAATCTGAATGGTGCGGCAGCATGAGAATTACCAGTCAACGTTTATATCTGATAGGTAGACATGCCGAGGCCTGATAGACGCTGTACATTTTCACGGGTAACCTACCTAGGTACAGTTAGTTATATGCCTGTAAAGGGCTTATAAAATGGATAATTACATATATAGTGGCGTACCGTATGCAATGTAACTACCGGGTAGTAATCGCCTCCTTTGAGTGGCCTTGAGTAATATGAAAGACGAGTCGCTAAGTCATAGCCGCACATACACGTACATACCACCAAGAGATAACAGCAATGCTAGAGGACAGTGCCGAGGGCCGCCTCTTCATTGACTACCTAATTCATCAATTATACAGGCTTGATCCATGGTTAGTTTCTCATCCTGTCCCGTCGGTTGGGTAGTGACAGTCTTCTGCCACTCATAGAGCAACAGGACGCCCCGGAGCTTGGCGTTCCTGGAGTTTGCGAGGCTCTCCGCGGACAGAGACAATTGCACCAGAACGTACCTATCTTCCCAAATAGCCATCATAGAGGCGAGACGCGGATTCGATCATAAGTAGTCGCATATTGTACGAAGAGCCTTGATACTAGACGGAGAAGAACGCGGAAGAATGGACGTCAACGGAATAATATGCGAAGTGCCTCCTTATGCTCCAACTACCTGGTACCTATGGACTACCCTACCGATGCCGTCAACGCGGGATCCACGAGTTCATGCACCGGCTTGGCTAGGGATCGATTGCCTACCGCAATTCATCGTGCTTTCGTGTTCCGTACATGGCACTATACTTCTTACATTTTAGCATGCACCGGCACTGGAACATCCCCTTGGCGGAAACGTCAAAATCGATGGACATTTCGCGGGTAGTTACAAGCCATTGCATATGATTTGATATACGGACTCAAGTACACCGTGAGCACCGACGACTGGTTTCCGACAACAAGAGAAACTAATCGGTATACAACCGCCCAGGTAGGTATGTTAGCAAATATGCCCGATGAATGACACGGAGGCAGATGAGCGTACTATGAACCTCTGGGCAGCTCTGGGCTCTTTATTTCTACGTCGTGCGGTCCGTACGTTCGCCTTGAATGACGTTACAGTGGGCAACGAACGTTCAAATCCGGTCGGAGCTTTTAAGTTAATGGGCCCTCTCATCAATGTCAGCAGAGACGGCTCCCGAGAGTGGATCGTGTAGGTTATTAGCAGATAATATTTCGTACGTTGAATCATAAGCGCTTACATCGTAGCTCAGGCTCCCGCCGTCTCAAACCTTCTGGTCATTCTTCGTTGAATAGTGCCTACACTCGATTATCCATAGGAACTACCGGTAGGCACTGACAGCGTCACATTCCCCGTTCCACGCGACGTACAAATCTGACACCCCACGTGTACCGCTTGTTAATCTAGATAGATCGTCTCTTACACATCCTCCTTAGAAATATCTAGCTGCGCCCGGGGGTCATGACACAGCGACGGACAATTCGACACCACAAGTCTAGAACGACTCCATTGGCGCGGATAAAACAAACGGCTAAATAGCCCGCCCACTTGAATCGCGCTCGTCGTCGCGATTCGAACAATTCGTACCCATTGCGCCAGTCTACTGTGGGAGGTAGTGTATAACGAGACTTGTCAGGTGAACAACAAGAGTCTGCTCCGAAGGCGCTGCCAGCAAGGAAGCGAACGAGAGCGAATTTAGGAGAAGATAGGAGAGAAAGTTCTAGTGTAAAAGGTATTGCGATCCGTGCCAATAAGGAGTGCGGAACGGAATATACAATTCCCTCCTCCGCAGTAATATAAAGGTAATAAACGAGGAGGGGAAACAACAACATCATCATCATCCTCCCAGATTCTCTCAGAACTATTTCACTTCCTTTGCGTCATCGCCGTCATCCATTCAGCCCGCCTCCCATAACATCCCCAAGCCGAGCAGAAACCCAGTAATTTTCAAAAGGAGAAACACAGAAACAATAAAACCAGTTTCTCCTATTCCCCTAAGACAACTAACTACCGTCCCCTCCATACGCTGGCGCCTCAGCAAATACAAACGACCATGGATCCAAAAACATCCAGCGTATGTGCCCACGAGCCCCTCCCTACTCCTAGACAACCCCAACAAGCATCCCCTCAAAACGCAATCTAAAAGAAAACCCGTCCCCTTAAAAAGCGAAACCAGCCTTTCTAACCACAAAAGCAAAATTCCCCCCAAAACAGAACCTCTCCTTCATCCTAAACAAGCCCCACGACGTAACATTCGCCGAGCGCCCAGCCCCGACCCTCCAAAGCGACCATGACGTCCTAGTAGCCGTAAACTACACCGGCATCTGCGGCTCGGACGTGCACTACTGGCAGCACGGCGCGATCGGGCACTACGTGGTGAAGGAGCCGATGGTGCTAGGCCACGAGTCCGCCGGGACGGTGATCCAGGCCGGCGCGAAAGTCACGACCCTGAAGCCCGGCGACCGCGTCGCCCTCGAGCCCGGCTACCCCTGCCGCCGCTGCGGGCCCTGCCTCAGCGGCCACTACAACCTCTGCCCCGAGATGCGCTTCGCCGCGACGCCGCCGTACGACGGCACCCTCACCGGCTTCTGGACCGCGCCCTCCGACTTCTGCTACAAGCTCCCGGACGGCGTGTCGCTGCAAGAGGGCGCGCTGATCGAGCCGCTGGCCGTGGGCGTGCACATCGTGCGGCAAGCGGCCGTGACGCCGGGGCAGAGCGTGGTCGTCATGGGCGCGGGGCCCGTGGGGCTGCTCTGCGCGGCGGTAGCGCGAGCGTTCGGCGCGACGAAGGTGGTGTCCGTCGACATCGTGGAGTCAAAGCTAGCCTTCGCGGCGTCCTTCAGCTCGACGCACACGTACGTGAGCCAGCGGGTGTCGGCGGAGGAGAACGCGGCGAACATCAAGAAGCTCGCGGGGCTAGACGGCGGCGCGGACGTCGTCATCGACGCCAGCGGCGCCGAGCCGAGCATCCAGACGAGCCTGCACACCGTGCGCAACGGCGGCACCTACGTCCAGGGCGGCATGGGCCGCGACAACATCACCTTCCCCATCATGGCGCTGTGCCTGAAGGAGGTCACCGCCAAGGGCAGCTTCCGGTACGCCGCGGGTGACTACCGGCTCGCCATCGACCTAGTGGCGAGCGGCAAGGTGGATGTAAAGAGGCTGATCAGCGAGGTTGTGCCGTTCAAGGACGCCGAGCGCGCGTTCGAGAAGGTTAAGCAAGGCGAGGTCATCAAGGTTCTAATCGGAGGTCCTAATCAGAAGATACAGTAAGGCAACGGCGGATTCCGAGCCTTTCTTTGTGTAAATACTTGTCATAATAACTACCAGGCGTTTTTCGTTCCTTTTTTAATTCTGCCCTCTTTTTTTTCTCTTGCCTTTTGCTCGTTGTCCTTTTTTTTATCCGTGCTGTTTAATGTGAATCTTGGGGGTAGCGCAGGCATCAAACAAATTTGAAATGAAATCGACGCTCACATCTCAATTCAGATCTCCATACGTAATTCTACGAAAATAGGCACCCAATCCAGTAAATTGATAAAAGCGGCAGTGAGACAGCAAGGAGAATAAAGCCTCTATCTAGGTCAATTGCAAGCACAAATCCAGACAAGCCTCGTGCCAGGATTCACAGAAGATAGACAGGAACCACATCAACCCATAGATACATTACCCCCGGCATGAAGCTATAAGTATAACGATGACAAAAAGACCCAGCGTCTCCCAACAATTCCCTTCCAGCAAACCAACACAAACATTTCATATCATGCCCAGGTACCGAGTACTAATCACAGTCCCAGCGCTCGCCCCGCGAACAGCAATCCGGACCGTCTCCCCGGGCACAACATCAACAAGGTTATCCTCAAACCGAACAGCGTCATCCGCCGACTCAACAGCAACGCCCTTAACAGGCACCTCAGCGCTCAGCGCCACGCTCTTCCCATCCGCGCTCAGCTCCGCCTTCAGCTGCGTCGGCTTCTGAAGATGCAGGTACTTAAGGGGTTCCGGCCAGTTGACATAACGCGCAAGCTGCTTCTTGCCCATCTGCATGGCTGTTTTGTTACTATCGAGGCCCTCGGACGACGGAGCAAGGAGATACGCAGCAACAACAGTGCGCCCCTCGTCCCCCTTTTTCAGCACGGGGACGTCTAACGCAATCACCTCGGTAGACTGGTTCTTAGGCAATAGGATGCCCTTACGGACGATTTGCGCATACGTCTCCTTCCCCGTCTCCACGTCCCATGCGCGAATCAGACAGTCCGCCTCGATATCCTCAAGCGTAAGATTGCTGCCCCAAACCTCGACCTGGATTTTAGTTGTCCCGCCGATACGTGAGTGGCTATTCGTCGGGTTGGGGTGGTGGTGTTCGTGGCGCGTGATGCCGACGCTCAGGGGCGCCATTTCGCGCTTCACCGTATAATACGCATGCTTCGGCCGCAGGTAATAATCGCAGATGGACCAGGACGTTACGGGCCAGCAGTCGTTGATTTGCCAAACGAGAGCACCACCACAGTACTCACGTCCCGGCCCCTTCCACTGGCGCTTCCATAGTCGGTAAGCGGATGCGAGACACTCGGCTTGCATGAGCTGGGTACAATAAACAAACTGCTCGAGCGGATCAGGCGCGTACCGCATGTTCTCGACCAGATACAGCGCGATGCGGCGCTCGTGGCCCTCGGCTTTGTTGTGGAAATCGACCGTCGATGACTGTGGGTAGCGGTCTGGATCATCCTTACCCAGGGGTAAGTATGCATCGATCGTCTTCACCGAGGGGAAGGCTTCCATGCCGAATTCAGACACGAACCGCCCTACTAGTTTGTCGAAGTTCTGGTATTTCTCTTGCGTTCCATGCCATACGTTCCACTGATGGATGTCGCCCACCGTTGGGTCGTGCGTGTCGACGCCACCCCATGGGCTGCCCGGGTGATAGTGCACCGACGGGGAGTACTTGTGACATGCATCCGGCAAAATCTTTTCGTAGATATAGCGTGCCGGGAAGTCAGTCTTGAGCCAGCTTTCGGCGTCGGTATTTGTCTGGTCCCAGTCTAGCTTCACGCTCTCGGCGTACTGGTAGTCTTCGTTATTGCCGGCCCAGATGACAATACTTGGGTGGTGTCGCAACAACTTAACATTCTCCTCTGCCTCGCGCTTGATCGAGGCTAGTAGGTCTGGCCATGCCGGGTAGTTGCCACATCCAAACATGAAATCTTGCCATACAAGGATACCTAACTCGTCACAAGCATCGTAGAAGGCCTGTTCCTCGTAGATGCCACCACCCCAGACGCGAATCATGAACTGGTTTCCATCAGCTACCAGTTTAACCCAGTCGTAGTATCTTTCCTTGCTGATACGCGGAACAAAATTATCAGCAGGGATCCAATCGCTGCCGCCGCAGAAGAGAGAAACACCATTAACCTCGAAGAAAAAGGAGGTTCCGGGTTGCTCCTTGAGCGGTTTCTGGACCAATTCAGCTCTTCGCAAGCCGATCTTCTTCGCGGCACTGTCAATGTCCTGCCCGTCCTGAACAATTGTCGCCTTCACGGTGTATAGTGGCTGCTTGCCATATCGCACGGGATACCAGAGCTCAGGATCGACGATTCTAAAAGTAGCGTCAGAGCCGGCATCGATCTCTTGACTAGCCACCAACGAATCGTTGAGCGAGATATCCAGACGAAGCTGAGAAGCCTTGCCCTCAACCGGCGCATGGACGACGACGGTGGCCGACTTAAGAGACCTATCGACGTCGATGTCGCACCACAGGTCGCTCACGCGGGACTCGTATATCTCCAGATTGATTGGCCGCCACGGCCCGCAAGAGAGAAGCGTCGGGCCCCAGTCCCATCCCTGAATCCAGAAGAAGTCAAATCATCAGCCTATTAGATAACATTTTGTTGAATTTGTCTCCTCGGAAACTCACCCAATGGTACTGCGTTTTCCGCACTGCTAATCTCGAGACGTCGCCATTCCAGCATCCCCATTTGTGGTCAGGGTGCTCCTCAACAAGCTTCCAACCCCGGAGATACGCGCTATCGAAGGTGATGACCAGTTCGTTCTCGTCGCCAGCTTTAGCCAGTACATCCGAAACGTCGACACGTTCAGGGGTGAACATGTTGTCTGTTTCGAGGATGGTCTTGCCATTCAGCACGACAGTGGCAAAAGTGTCAAGGCCGTCGAAAGCAAGCACTGCTTTCGGTCCCGTGGTATCGGGCGACACGAACGTGGTCCGGTAGACCCAGGCCTTCTCTCCCACCCATTGCACATCAAGCTCATTCTTGCCGATATATGGGTCTGGGATCAGCTTGTGGGCGAGCAGGTCGAGATGCACGTTGGTCGGGAACTGCGCGACAGGCAAATACGCATCGTCGGTCTTGTCGGCCTGCTTGAATTCCCATTGCTTGTCAATGGCGACGACGAAGCGGGGCTGCATGGTGAGGCGGGGGGCGATGCTGAGGGGTAATAAGCTGTTAAAGACCCGGCCGAAGAAGAACTGGCGAATCTCCGAAGCTCAATTGTGTAGGATGAATGTGAAGTGAAGAACCGGGGCGAGCAGCAATTGAGCGCTCTTTATCTCGGTCTTTGTGTTTTGCCCCTGGAAGAGCGTCTTAATATAATAGCAGGTGGCACCGATGGGACCCGACAGGGAACGGGAGTCGAGAGGGATTATCGAACGGGAGATGCGCCACAACAATTAAGCATTCCACTAACTTGTTTCCAGGAAGAGCGTGCCTTTTGCCGACTGGGAAGTGCCCCCGAGGCCAGGCATGAAGACGTATTTGTAATAAGGAAAAGGGCAGACAAACAACTTGTCGCGATGGCCGAACGACTTCGAACCAGCGACTTCGAAGCTGCCAATTGCAAATCGGATTTCTTCCCTCCGAGATCGATCTCGCTACGTCACGTCCACGGTTGCTGTAGGTAATTTCAGATCGCCTCCACTCCCGCCGTGATCTGCCCGCTCATTGCATTGCCCCGAGTCCACAGCGGCAGCGCCACCGGATGGAATGTTCCTGGACATGCCGTAGCAACAGTAAGAGGGATCAAATAAGTTCCCGGGTATGACTACCTATGGCACGAACTGATTGCCCCATTCCTACCCCATTTGCGATATGTCGTAATTATCATGAGAACAATACCTAGGTCACTTGTTCCTCTTGATACCAATCAGAATACGGCACCGAGCAAACATCGACATCATGGAATACATTTAGACCGAACACCGAAGCAGCGGGGGAATCAATTACATAATGACGCCGCGACGCCGTCGCTGCTCAGACCTAACCGAAACCAGGCCTCTTAGACCACGGAGGATCGTCGACCGTCGCCATTTCCGGTATAAACGCCTCGATTTCAGCAGCAGAGCCTCGATATAGCGTCTGCGTACCAAGGTATTCCGTATAGATAGGTATAATACATCGTGATTCGGTGCGGACATACAAAGATCACAATTGCCATGTCAAGATATTTACCTAATAGAAAAAAATTGAAGCCCACATCCACAATGTAAGCCGCACAAACAGGCGTGAAATCTCATACATGTTAGCTGTATATGCCTCAGAAAACATGCTTAATTCTATTAACATCTTTGAATTCCACCCTCGGCGGCGTCACATTAAAAACGCCCTTCGAATGGAGAGAACGAAAATAAAGCGGGCGGCCGTCTGCGCCCATGCATATTCCAGTTCCCTAACGCCAAAATGAGAGAGAAAAACAGGGCGCGCTTGCTTGATTCCGGAAAAGAAACCAGATATGGTTCGTAGTCGTAGTCGGAGGTCCCGTATCCCATTGTGCCAGAAGCATCCCGTCATCCATCGTCCATCTGCCTGCCCGTCCATCTGTTCCCGGTCGATATATCGTGTCGTCTAACCGCATCACCCCAGTCCCGCCTGCAATGGAACAGGTACACATGCCGCACAGCCGCCAGCGGTGGGTTAGTCCGAACACCAGCACGATATCATCCACCATCGTCGGGAGACGCAAGCCCCCCTTAGCAACAGCCACCTCTGCCTCGTCCACGATTCAACGTGAAAACCTCCTCCCACTCACGCATTCCCCAGTTCGGATTGCGACTCTTGCCCCTTCTCCTCCGTCGCACACTAGCGCCTCCAAGACCAATCTCGTCCGCCGTCATCGAGCTCTTAATGCTGGCGCCGTCGCTGGCGCCAGCATTCCACATGCCCCCGTCACCGTATTGTATCCCGCTCATCGGATCGTCGGGGTCGATCTCCCCGAGCTCGATCTTGGTCAAGATCATGCGTGCCAGCCGACTGAATAATTCATCCACACCCTCCCCGGAAAAAGCCGAGACCTCCATCGTAACCGGCACGTTCACACCGCCAGCCCACCGTGAAGCCTCTGTCGGGGATACTTCGCGACCCTCGGGGGCTATTGTAGCCCGCATTTGAGCGCCTAACCCGGTGCTCGCTGTACTAGCTGGCGTGCCGTAGGGAAAACTCGAGCCCATGCTGGATGACGTCGGCGGGGGTATACTGGTGTCGATGAGGGGATCGTTGGCCAGATCGAGTTTATTGCCCGCAAGCAAAAGTGTCAAGTTCGGAGAAGCAAGCGCTCGCGCATCGTTCAGGAATGGCTGCAGGCCTCGAAAGGAGGCATGCGACGTAATATCATACACTAAGATGGCGCCGGCTGCGCCGCGGTAGTAGGATCGCGAAACTGAGCGGAATCGTTCGGTTCCTGCTGTATCCCATAACTGGATCCAATTAGCATTGTCACTGACGTATCATCATGGAGCACCTTATCATGGTGGGAAATGGAGAAACCCAAAAAAGGACGGGATACCTGTAGTTTTATCCGTTTCCGCCGTGCTCCGGTGCCAACTTTTATGATCTTGCTCGCAAATTCAACCCCGATTGTTTGAGAAGAGAGGACTCGCCATTCGCTTTTCACAAAACGGTGCAATAAACAGGACCTGCATTGCGGGATTCGTGTCAGTAACTTGACCAGATCAGCATCCATCGGCCGTGGAGGGTGAATGTAGCGTATCAGCCTCCTCTGAGTAATGTTGCTAATACATCGCGGCTGAACAGACGGCGTTCCGAGCCAGCCGGCCGACTGTAGAGAATGTCGCCGGTGGTCGTCGGCGTCGGCGTCGGAGGAACAGACTCGATAGACTTACTTTCCGGTGCCACTCGGTCCCAAGAGTATGATCTTCACTAAGTAGTCGTACATGCTCCCCAATTCCTAGTTTTGAGTCAACCATGGCATGGCCCATCATTGTCAGGGCCATATCGCGCAGCATGTGCATACCTGGTCACCCGCCGTGCCCGTACTCTCCTCGCTCGCAACGGAAGAACGTCGTGGGCGTGTCATCGTGGATCTTGGGAAAATCGCCTGCTTTCCGCTGGGAATCGTGTGGAATAACAGACTCTACTCGGCAAGCCGAAGGGAGCGCACAAATCAACAACCGCGCAGCCGTATAAGACCGTGATGACGAATGTAAAGCGGTGTTAATAAACAGGGGGCCTGGATTTCGAAGGCAGAGTGCCGATAAGGTGCATAGGTAAGTAATCCCACATGCGAATGTGCTGGGTAATATTACTATGTATTCCGTAAATCCGGACTTCGTAGATACGGGAAGCACTGAACCAGGGACTCCTGGGCAGGTGAGGTGCCCGCCATTCGCCGAAGCCAGCTGACAAACCCCGACAAACCGAGCCGCTCAGCTGACAAGTTACCTTATCTATCTAGCCCCCCACGTTAGGTTCCCATACCGATCCGTACCGCGATCACCGACCGTCGACCGATCTTACACGTCATAGGCCATTCCTTCCGGACCCTCCATTTGTCACCTTGCTCGGCCATCCAATCCACCCAACCCCACAAATAGGGGTTTCATGGGCAGGTATCGTCCCTGAGTGGCCGAGCAACATGGACGAATTAGCTGATATTCAAAAGGGAGCGTATTCTGTAAACAACACGTTATCCCGGGCGACCCACCATCTCCAAATACATAACATCATAAATCACCATTCTTAATAATACCTACCTACCTAAACATGAAGATCCAAGGCAGAACATTCGTAGTCTCGGGCGGGTACGCTTAGAACTCCCTCGAATCCAAGAAACGTCGTCATACCTGTTAACACGCATCCAGCGCGTCGGGCCTAGGACAGGCAGCGGCAGAAGAGATCTGTCGGCACGGGGGTAACGTAGCCGTTCTAGACCTCAACGAAGAGCTCGGCGCCAAGGTCGTCCAAATGCTGCCCAAAGCTGCCGGCAAGTTCTTCGTGTGCGACGTCGTAGAAACCGAGAGTATAGCAGCGGCCGTCAAAGGCGTCGTTGAATGGACCGGGGAAACCGGGAAGCCCATGGGCGGTATTATTCCCGCTGCGGGTGTTGGCAACCCGTCCACGGTACGATTTTAATCTTGCCGGCTGATTCCCAGACTAATCGACTCTGCAGATATTAAATAGGAACGGCGATGCCTTCAGTTTAGAGACCTTTGACTTTGTAGTAAATATCAATCTACGCGGTACGGTCGACTTAGTGCGCCAATGCCTTGTCCACCTGGCCAAGACGGAGCCGGTCGGCAATGACCAAGAGCGTGGCGTTGTTATTATGGTGGCGTCCGTGGCTGCTTTCGATGGGCAGAAGGGGCAGGTAGCTTATGCAGCGAGCAAGGGCGCTGTCGCCTCCATGACCCTACCCATGACAAGAGACTTGGCCCGGTACGGTATACGCTGTATGACCATCGCACCAGGCATATTTGAGTCCAGAATGACCTCAGCTATGCCCCAGAAACTGTTTCACGGCTTAGCAACGGTCATGGAATTTCCTCGCAGAGCAGGAAACCCTGCCGAGTTTGCACAATTAGTCAAGCAAATCATCGAGAACTCCATGCTTAACGGGGCTGTTATTCGGCTTGATGGCGGGCTGCGGATGCCTAGCAAAATCTAAGGTCCTTATCATGACATCAATTCGCAAATCGTCTCACTACCCCAAGTCTCCCCATACCCTACAAACATAGGTAGTACCTTGTAAAGACTACCTAGCTGCCAACCTGAAAGCAACCCCTATTATCAAACGATTCAGTGAGATAATGAGTGCCTGGACGCGGGTACCTGCGTAATTGGTCCAAGGCACAATCCCTTCATTTTTGATTCCGTTAGTGATATGAGTTACGGCATGCCTACCTAGGGTTCTTGGTCGTCGATAATTTAGCTCACGGCATGCCCCGACGGTGAGGGGAGCGTTCCCGATAGTGCCGGTATGGGACAAAGCTAGGCGCCGGAGCTGGGGATCGCTCCCTAGCCTCGTAAGGCCGATAAAATGTACTCGCCGGCACAAGCTGGGGATGGGCGCCCGGAAAGGGGCGGGTCGGCGCCTCAACGTAGAGCTCGTACGGGTCGTACCGTTCGTGTAGCTCTCTAGCTGTTTGAGCAGAATCTCCAGGAAGTAAGTGAAGCCGATAGGCTTGACTGGCTTGATGGTCAGCGACGGTTGGACCATGGAGCATTGGTTGAGCGCGGCTGAAATTACTATTTCCTTGGCCACGGGTATCCCAGTTGTAACCAACAGCATGTGCAGCTGTAGGAGTCACATAACTATGTGGAATTCTTCCAGTATCAGAATTTGCAAATGTGTGGCCTGGATACAGGCTTTGTGCCGGCCGTTGACCGTAATCAATATTGCCGTAATGCACGCTACCGTCGTTGATATTACTGCGGCCTATGCCGCTATAGCTCATCCGATGACGGTTAGTAGTGTGACGGCTCATGTCGCGCTCTACGTTGCGATTCACACCATGGTCTATATCGCGACTCTCCTGGTGTCCTTCGTTGACATAGTACGGCTTACGGCTTCCGTTACCGTACAGTTTGCGGCCTCCGTTCGGTTTGTGGCCTCCGTTCGGTTTGTGGCCTCCATTATGATCTCTGTTTCCGTATGATTTACGGCGTTCATTGTGGCCTTCGAGGGGGTCGATTTTGCGATCAGGTTCACGGTTTATGTCGCGGTCCGCTTGTTCGATAGATCTAAGTATCTCTGGAGCCTTCATGAACCAGTCGTTAGGAAGCGCTGAGATAAAAGCAAGTGCCCTTTCGGCTACAGCTTGCTTAGCATCATAGGCATTTGAAAATAGGCCATCCCCATTGATCATAATGTCCCTCAGCTGCACGGAGCACCGGAAACCGTTACGATCCGAAGTCTCGTGCCACTTCGGATTAAAATGCTGAGATTGGCACTGACGACTTAGCATTGTTGTGACTGTGACGGGTTGGGCATTGGGTCCAACTCTGCCAGTCACACGGCTCGCCAACGGTTCTGAGTGGGTGTTTTTTTCCACCTTCACGGTTGGCGACCTCTCTGCCCGATTATCCGAGTTCGGGGCTGTAGAAACGTAACAATAATCAGCACACAGCCCAGCAGAACAAGGTAGGAATCACATACCATAAAAGACGGCGCTTCCCGAACGATTCTTATCTTTTTCAATCAGAAGCTTTCGGAATAGATCTGGCCCAGATCCCTTTTCAGGGCTTGGGCCATGCGTGAAAGGATTAATGCGTTTCTTGGAAGGACGGGGTCCTCGAGGAGCCGACGAGGAATGCTCAGACACGGCACGAGAAGGCCGACGGGGCGGCACATTTGGGATTTCAAAGCTCTCCGGAGCTTTTACTGGCGCAGGGCCGCCTGAAGGTGGTAATGCAGAAGAAGGACCTGAAAACCAGTCACAAATCGCATGGTCAGTACAATTACAATATTGTATAGGTAAGTAATACCGAACAATCGATAGCGGGTAGGTGGTAAGATGGATATAAAACAACGGAAACGAATGGCTGGGTGTATAGTTGGAGATAAACAGGTAGGTTGCAATTGTGAACACTTACCTTTTCCTCCTTCGTTGGTTATTTTGGATGTGCTAGCATGCGGCTTGCTAACAGGCACATCTTGTGCCTGTTTATCAGTGAGCACATCTTGTGCCTGTTTATCAGTGAGCACATCTTGTGCCTGTTTATCAGTGGGCACATCTTGAGCCGATGCCTGAAGAGGCACGTCCTGTGCCGGTTTATCAGCAGACACATCTTGTGCCGGTGCTTCAGAAGGCACGCTTTGCTCTGGTCCACTACCAGGCACATCGTGTGCGGGTGGTGCAACACCTGTGGTCGACATCGTTGTCTAGCGGAACGTTAGCAAGCTGGGAGAGAGCAAACCCGAATGTATCGGCGCGATGTACGTACCGTCGACGCAGTAGTCAAGTGAGTATGAGAGTGTGTTCTAAACGCGCGAGTGCCACTTTATGGGTAGACAAAGTCGTAGATGTGCTATGACAAAGAGCGGATCGAACATTGATATCTGGGTGCTGGTGCAAGAATGAAGCAAGAGAGAAGGACGTGAAAAAAAATAGAACAGAAAGCCCGCGGAAATGGCGCCCTGCGCCAGAGAACTGGCGGGATTTTGAAAAGAGCGCAAATGATATTGCGATAGGGGAAACGGTATGAGGCGAAGAGGTAAAGAGGGAGTGGCGAGGTGGAAGTAGAAGTAGAAGTGGAAGTGGAAGTGGAAGTGGGAATGGGAATGAGAGTGGGAGTAGACGCGGAGGTAGAGGTGTGAGGTGCGAGGTGGTAAAGGGGAAGGGGGAAGGGGGAAGAGGGAAGAGAGAAAAGTAGGCGAGGAGGAAGAGACGGAGAAAGGCGGAGGGACAGAACGACGGAAAGAAGACAGAAGAAGCAGGAACGGGACTGGCTCTTCAGTTAGGAGCGATGGGGCAGTTTCCATGCGCTCCTTCCGTGCTTTCCCAGGTGGAAGGTCAACGACGCGTCGGTGCTGGGAAGTAGATGAAAGACGCGCCGGTACAACGGCTCACTGGGCAACGACATATACATTGACTTAGGTACCGATGGCAGAGTCGGTCACTCTACAGGTACATCATGTACATGCACAGTCCAGACAAGCAGGGCACAATCAACGGGCACTGCACGGCATCCGGCGCCATCCATCGCAGCTGCCGTTCTTTGACACGGGGTTCCGTCGTTGCTGCCTTCAGGCGGCACATCTCATGTTCATATTAATGACGAAGACACACGGACCACGTTGTCACGGGCATCTTATCTCTGCCGGAACACTCTTGCCATTTCTATGAATCTATACGGCCGGAATCAGACACAACATGCTCTGCCGGTCTCACTCCTCTGGCTGCAAGACATACTTGGAGATGCTTCTGCTTCCGTAACAGCCGAATGGCCCCTAAGAATCCTCCGTAGCCTCCACAGCAGCTAAACTAGATAGTAACTACATGTAGACCTTCTCGTGGCCTCACCATCACTCGACCTTATCCTCGCGTATGACTCCGTGAAGCCTCCGTTCGGCGTTTAGCATTCTACAATCTGGAATGGCTGTTACAGTCTGCCGTCCCTTAACACTCGTTCTAGAAATTTTGACTTCACCCATTGGTCTAAGACCCTGCCAGCCTTGCGATTGAACAGAAATTACAAAGTATTCTAGATAGGAATATTCGTACTAGCCGACTTTTGACGGTCATCCCCGGGCGCCTGGCCACCGCAGGACTTAGAAGTGGATATTGGCGCTATATCTGTGACAAAACCAAGTGTTCAGTTTCTTTTGACCACCTTCGACTTTACTGGAGTGCCTTAGCGACCCCCATGTATTCCAGAATGACAGTTTCCGGAGTTTATCACGGCCGAGACGATCACGCAGATGAGTTGCAGCTGTTTCTGAGGAAGTTTCGGTTGTTCAGTATTAAGCGTACCCTGATGATATGTCGACCTCGTATCGTCCTTCTTAGGTGTTATCTCAGCATTGTGTTAGACATCGTTGGAGTTCAAGTAGGCATCTGGCTTTTTAAAATAACTCAATCACTCCTATGTTCAACACGGCTGCAGTTTAGCCTAGAAGAACGTGCTATATTCCTTCGTAAAACTCGATATTCATGTGATTCGTAATTCATAGCCGTCAAATTACATACATGATACTGGCCCCTATACTTCCATGACGAGACTCAACGCCAAGCATAACAAAACCCTCAAGTGAATCCGCTGCCGCAATCTGCTTGTCGAGCCCCAGATGCTTCGAGAATAAATTTTCCCCGGAACCCAGAAATGCCAGCCATTTTTAGAAAACCATTGTCTTCATACATCGACCCCTTAAAAATGAACAGTGGCGACCAGGCTGCTTTGTCATACCCCATACAACCCAACACAATCACCCATGCTCATGTGCCCAGTTCAACATTTTCCCAGGGGGTGGCGTCGTCACCGCCGTGGCGGGCCACACTGCAGGTGACTTTGAAACTTACTCAATAACAGCCTTTCACAAACGTCTTGGCCGGTGCCCATCACGCCTATAGTATATTACAAAGGCGTCGGAGAGAGTATTCTGCAAATCTCGAGTGCCGGATCTACCAGGATTCAGGAATATCGATACCCCCGAAAGTGATATCGCATAGCCGATTCAGATTGCTTGAACATTGCGTATCGTAGCCTACGCTTTCTCTTGGTTTGACATGAAGACGTTATGACAAGGAGAAGCAAAACACAGAAGACATGAATAGGTAGATATGATATATGTAGTAATTGTGCCATACGCAATATGGAGGAGGGAAAAGTCGCTCGGTTTACCAATGGCCCGTAATTCATGGATGGCCCTGGGCACAGTGAGTCTCCTCACGCGTAGGCTTTGTGCAGGTCTCTCTGTTAGTACCCGTTGCTCTTAAAAAGTACGTTAACCGCCTCGCCCTTTTGCCAGCGCAAAATGTTTTCAACCTGTTGTTCATACCACCCTTCAACACCACCAGCTTCAACATATCCCATATGAGGCGTCAAGAGGACCTCACTTCTCCCAGACTCCGCCCATTTAGTCGTCCGCCATTCGTTATCCTTGGGCACAGGCTCAAGACTGTAGACGTCGAGCCCAATGCCGCGAATTAGGCCCTTCTTCGCGACCTCAAGTAGTTCATTCTCATTCACAATAGGCCCTCGGGAAGTGTTTACCAGCAAGGCCGTTTTCTTCATCTTTTCCAAATCACCCTTCCCGATAAGGCCTCTTGATCGATCTGAGAGAACCACATGTATGCTGACGACGTCCGCCGTGCTGAACAGTTCGTCTCGACTGACGACTTTGAAGGTCTTGGCACCGGTCTCATCATGTACAGGAAGGCCGGCGGCCTTGGCTTTCTCATCCGCTGCATCCTGTGTAAGGTTCGTGCTCCACGCGATTACTTTCATGCCAAAGGCCAAGTGCATGATCTTGGCGACTGAGACACCGAGTGAGCCAAGGCCAACGGTGGCGAAGATCTTCCCGGGTAGCCCCACTGCAGCTCTGGTTTGCCATCCCCCTGATTTCACGACAGCGTCGTCATGGGCAATACTGCGAGCAAGCGCCAAAATCATGGCAACGCAATGTTGCGTGGTGCTATCCGGGCCAGCCTTTGCATTCTCATTAGTTGTCCCCGCAACGAGTATGCCGCGAGCTTGGCAAGCTCCAACATCAATTGACGCGTTGCGTCCACCCGTTGTAAGCAGTAGCCTGAGGTTCGGAAGCCGGTTGATCACTTTCAACTCAAGTATTAGCGATTGTCCTTATTCGCGAAACCTGTCGGATATTCGGGTGCACAGAGCGCTCCCGAGGCACACGTCCCGCCAGCGCGAGGGTGTTACTCACATTCAGCAGGAAATGGGGTCCGTTCCCTCATTGAACCTGAAAATTGTTAGATTCAACTCAAGCCGCGTTTGGGAAACAAAGTATTGAGAACTTGCAGATGACATTGAATGGCTCTAGCCTCTTTGCCAGGGCGTCCTTAGCAT
Organism: Xylaria intraflava; assembly: GCA_022385655.1. Taxonomy (NCBI): domain Eukaryota; kingdom Fungi; phylum Ascomycota; class Sordariomycetes; order Xylariales; family Xylariaceae; genus Xylaria; species Xylaria intraflava. The sequence goes on from MU279742.1 coordinate 285,427, forward strand.
CTTGAGGGGTATCCGGATGGTTGTATGGCAGAAGCGTGTCGGTAAACGTCGTTACCTGATACCCAGCTGACCGTAGCCGTTCGAAGGGAGCCTTTGAAATCTCCTGGTAATCGTCCAGGATCGTGATCGTAGGAAGCGACATGGCTTGGCCAGCGAGAGTGAGTTTGCGGACCGCAATACTGAATCGGAAGCAGATGCTGTGGTGGGGGAGGAAGGATGTTTCGCGATCATTTAGACCGAGTACATTACAAATATTAAATAGACCGTTCGTCACGTCATTGCCTGCTTGTCATCTATCTACCTATTAAGGGCTTCACACTAATAAGCGCCTCCAAAACATTTCCCCTCATTCTCCATTCTCCGTTCTCCAATACTACCTACCTAGGCTACTAGCATGTAATAAGAGATACACATGATTGATGCCATTACCTCCTACTAGTCTAGCCCGCCTATCTACCTTAGTACCTAGTGTACTAGGTATCGGTAGTGTGCTCGGCGACGGGTCTCGCGACACCAAGCCCTCAGCAACTTGCTCGACAGACAAACATTAAACTCCTCGCCAAATTTGCCCATTTCTTCGTCGACCGACATCTCGCTCCCCTATATTTGTCCACCTGGGATCCAGAGCAGGACTGTTATCAACGGCAAATGTCTCGAGGAGGGGCTCCATATGTCCATTTCAGCGCGGTAGAGAGGCACTGGCCGAGCAAGGTGCAAGAACGTCTCAATAGGGGACGCTCCTACCACCCCCCTATCGTGACGCTTTTATAGGTTGAATAGGTAGGTAGGCAGGCGAATAGCATAGATGACGAGAGCCACCAGCCCAACGGGACGCGTTAACACCGTCGTTAGCACCGCCGTTAACAACGGGCCTTCGGTACAGTTTTTCTAACATTATGTACCTACCGACTCGCAAATTTCGGGTTTGTTTGGCCATAGTCAATTCATTTCCAAAGAATCAAATCGTAACTTCTGGGAGTTATATGATCCCACGGAATCGGCTATGTGTCGTGAAGTTGCACGGTTTCGTGGTGTAGTTGGTTATCACGTCAGTCTAACACACTGAAGGTCTCCGGTTCAAGTCCGGGCGAAATCACATATCATGTTGCGACATTTATTAATGTCTCTTTTTATTTATTTTTTTCTTTATCATTGAGAGTTAGAAACGACAATAACAGAATACATGGAAAATTGAACAGTCGGACCGGATAGTCAAGCCAACTGAGGGTATGCTGTAGTTAGGTACACACCAACTTGACAAATTCTCGCGACGCGTTATCATGAGTTCTGTCATGTATGGTGGTCCATTGTCATGAGGTAGATTCAAGGCGGGCTAAGTCAAATCTATTTTTGCGGCCGCCAAAATTTCACCAGCCTGAGCCGACCGAACCATGCGCGAATAACATCGGTCGAATCCAAAGGGAACGACCCACGGGCAGAAAGGGAGGCATCACGTAGTTCATCACATCCGAGTCCATCCACTGGCTACTCGCACTGCTTTTTTCCGTTGTCTTACCTTCAATTCAACCGAAAATCACGATCTTTTCCGCTGCAGTTTAGGCGACCAGGCTTCCCTATAATCTATAACACCCCGGGACTAACCCCTGAATTCACCCTCTGAGCGGGTCAACGACTGCAATGAACAATCATCACAACCCCTACTGCCGCGAGCCCTCGATCAACACCATGGAAGCCACCCTGAAGAAGGAATCAGTGCGATTTATTCTGTGCTCCTGGTTTCCCAATGGGCGATGCCCTCGTAATACTTCGCAAGTGTCAGTAACTACACCCATATTCTGAGGTATGATATAGCTGTTCGGCCTCGGTGAACCAACGATTGCAACATTCAACGTTAAGTACATCATTCAATACACACCATAAACTTGTAACTCCTTGGCAACAGCGAGAGGATCGACAAGAGAAGGGAAAAGGAGCTGCGTACTCGAGAATTGTGGTCTTGGATCCCTTGATTCTGCATTCATATTTTCAAATCTTCCTATTAAAGATGCGATACGCTTTCTGTCGTAGCTAATTCTGCAACCGCGGCTTTCTTAGGGTCAGTTGTGTACATTACCCCTATTATACATAGCAAGTACACAATTTGGTGGAGGCTCTGAGTACCTAACCAACAGCCTGGCATCGAATCCAGACGCAAAACCCATTCGCTTTCGCCCAGAGGGTGTCAAGGCCGCCTATTCCTCGGAGGTTCGTTCCGTAGCGACACGAAACTGTTCGTTCACTACCTTAGCGTCCGCAAGGAATCCCGGGAGCATGTCCGCCGCTTTCTCCGGAGTCAGCACTAACAGAGTCTCTATACCGGGCGGTAGAGTCTCCTGATATGGCGCCGCTGCGACACCATTTTCCACACTCTTCAGATGGTTCTCGATAACAGCCGAGTTCACTCCCGGAGCAGTGATAGCCAGGAACTCCTCCAGCCCGATCACTTCAAGGTCCTCTGGTCTCGGTGCAGCCAGGAGCGTGGCGTCTATGGCAATAGGCTGCTGGCGTGGACGGACGAAGCCATACCTGATGATGAACGATCCATGATGTGGTCTGGCCAGCTCCTCTTCCAAGACCATGACGGTCCAACCATCAGGCACCAGGTCATGCACTCGGGCGGAACAACCCATATATCCGTTGGCTTTCGAGATCACGGCCACGTTTTCGGTGAGGATTGGACTGATCTCAGCGGCAGTGACCGCATCTTGAGCAAGAGAAGACGGCGCGCTGGTAAAGCCGAAGAAACGCTTTTCTATGTCGACCAACCCCCATCCATCTACGAAATTGCGCAACCAAAGGAGGAACCCATAAGCAAATCGGTTCGGCTTCAGAAATGCGTCACCAATATGAACGTAGAAGTGACTAAACTTAACACTTGAATCAACGTCGCGTTGCCTCACGAACATTTGTTGGACTGGAAATACATCAAGTGGTGCTGTTTGGATGAAGTTCTTCTTGTCTATCACCATGCTCCTTGGGATTGCCGGAGGCCAAGTTTTCCTGGACAGAGCGGCCGAGTAAGCCGCGGACAACACGACTTTCGCGCGCCGTAGTATCTGGGGCCGCGCCGACAGCTCTTCAAAGAGTTGGACGCCTAGAGCGTCGCTTGGATGGGTGGGACTTTGAAGAAATACAAGTTCGCGGAACATCTCTGCTCGTGTAAGCGTGTCTACGAGTCGCGCAGGAGTACCTATGATATTGTCGATGCAAAGGCTAATAGATGTGAGATTGCTCATCCCTGAGACATCTAAAGCTTCACCGATAGCCTCAACGGAAACAGCCGGAAGTGTTTCGAGGCCTAGGTGCTCCTTATCCGTGAAAGCAAGTCGAATAAGCTTACCAGACGATTGGGTCTTGCCCAGCTGAGCAGACCGTTTGGCAACGTTGCGCCGGAGAATCTCCTGAAAATCCGGGAGGGTACGGACCAAATCAAACGCTGACAGATCAAAATCGTCCGCACCAAGCGTACTCTCTACTAATTTTGTGATAGACCCATCCGGATCTTCCGAAGGCTGCTGCACGACTACAGCATCGTTCGGGGGGTCAGGCGGCCAGACAAGGTCCATGGCGTCTACATCGATAAGCGGTATTGGAGCCAGCAATTTGCTCATCAGGGCCTCGCTGTCTGGGTTGTGTTCAATGCTGAGATAATCCCGATCCCACCTAGTCATGAATTCGGCCGCCAACATGGCACGTCGCGGTCTTTCCTCGTCCATGAGCCTGAATATCGTTCTGTCTAGGAGAATACCACCCATACTTCGCAAGGGACCCTCATACGACTTAAACACCATACGAGCCGAGCTGAAGCCAACAATACCGTAACGAACCGTATCAAGGTCCGTAATGTCGACCACTACCATCCCCCACTCCTTGCTGGAGTCATGATATACGGTCCCCAGCGGTTCCGGACGCACTGGAAAAAACCCCCCATCCTTAGCGTCAAAAGCGACGCCCTGGAGCAAACAGGTTGTTATGAATGGGAATTCGCTCACACGACCACAATCCCAAGGTCGCCTACGGAGACTGAAATTCTCAATCCCACCAGCAATGCGGCTAAGCTCGGGTAATTCTATCGGTTCTAGATGGCGTACTTTTCCGCCGTCCTCTGCGTAGAAAATATTGGCGAGGCCTAACTCGGCGCGAATGGCGAGACGATTTGCGCGGTCGGAAAATATGGTGACGATGCGGTGGCAAGCTACGGTGAGAGGGTACCCCTGTAGCGTTGGGTCGTCAAGGTAGTATCCCATACTCGTCACCACGGCGACGGGGCGGTGTCTCCCGGCGATTCTAGCCACGACAAAGAAGACCCATGAAAATGGCTCCTGCGGCGTCTCAACTGGCACCCAACGCGGGGTATATGGCTCCGGGGCCATTGTGTACGGAGTAACACAATATTGAAGTGATGGGGGCAAGACAGGTGAGGTGTTGCAAGCCCGCCAACAAGCTGTCCAGAAAAGTGTAGCTGAGTAGTCGCAGGGTCAGCCTAATGGTTGTGTTGATCAGCACAGATAGTATAACTGCTCAGGAACTCATAGCAACTAAAAGGAAGGCCATCCGTTGCTGCCTAGACACACCACAGATAGTACGGGTACGGGGATAGTCCCTCAATCGGCAGCAACAGTCACATCTTACGCGGCCAAAATGTAAGGGTAAGTGGGTAGGCGGATGACCACATTGCTGCAAGGTCAGAGAGGTTCAAGTAATGGGACTGCGGTCTGCGAGTCCAGACATTTGGCCTACCCCGGATTCTGGGGCTTTCTGATGCGGGCTGACTAAATGCCGCGAATCGGCTTCACGGCAGAATTGACAGAAACAGGTGGGCGGACGTGCCATATCCCATCTCGTACCTGGCCCAAATCTTCAACGGCAACTCCGGCGGACTTGTTAGCAAGGGCGATACTGTTCAGAAACTACTTAACTTGTCGGCAGTAGTAACGCTGGCTGACAGGACCAACTGATGATATGTAAGGAAACAAAGAAGGCACTTGGATGATGTGAATCTCCACACCCTTGTTTTTGACCCCAACGAAGGCCAGCAAGGTACAGGAAGTACAGATAGGTGTGAACCCCAACCTCTCTAGTTGTAGTTGATTAAAATATCAACAAGTATAGTATTATCCAGTACGACCACTTGCAATAAGCATCTTGATGGGAAGTTGCTTTTAATTTGTTGCCAGATGCTGGGTTGTTGTAACGACGGTTATAACCCTCGTGAAATTGTGTGTCACCATCAAATCACACGGTTTCGTGGTGTAGTTGGTTATCACGTCAGTCTAACACACTGAAGGTCTCCGGTTCAAGTCCGGGCGAAATCAGATATCGTGTCTTAGCTCAGGACCACGAGTCCCTTAGCGCAAGGTTCTCTTTTTTGCAGTACCGTCGGGCGTTGGTCAGCTCGAAAGGCATACTTCGGGCTCAAATTCCACGGGTATCAGATGGTTTAGTTTTGGGCCCTGAGAAACCAACTTGCAATGGGACTCAAAGAGCAGCTCAGCTGATGAAGCAAAGCTAGCCAGCGTAGCCGATAGAAGGTCGGGGGATCGACCCGACAAGTGAAATAGGTACTAGCACCATGATATGTTCGTCCAACGCGGCGGAGAGTGTTAGATTTATCCCTCTGTTATAATCAACGCAATCAATAAGGGGCGGATGTGGCGACTTGCGCAGATGGTAACATTATCGGATAATACGTTTCGTCTCGTAGCTTGCTAGGGACCCAGGATAGCCAAGTAGTAGAGGCCTCGGTGTTAAACGCGAAAACAAGCTGACCGGAGAGGAGCTATGAGTTGGCCAGTGCTAGCGTAGTCTCCCTGAGGGAAATATTGCAACTCAACAAGGACGACCTCGACAAAGATGGAGACGCGTGATCGCAACCTCCCATCACTTAATCCATCAGGTATAACCTCTTGCAGGTAATGCTGTGTCCGGATAGGTACTGATCCTATTTACAGACCCGTAAGTTGTCTTTTATGCTGCAGGTTGGTGGAAGCCGATGGCTGAAGTGACGGCGCGTGCCAAAGTCGCGCCGGAGTTCACGGACAGGATGTAGTTATCGTGCGTACATCGGAATCCAGGTGCTCAAGGGTCAAGATAGCGGTGGTCCTAACGCCATAGAATTACTGTTCGGCCGACCAGAAGCCTCGGCCACCCTACCTACTCAAACGCGCTGGCCGGGTTTATAGGTGGTTGAGTGGCCCTGGATAGTCGAACATCGCGGTTGGCCGAACAGCGGAGTTACGGAGTCAACTCGCACATTTGCTACGGCCAAAATTGCGACAGCGCTGAGGCTCTACTACGTACGGTGTGCTGACCGTCCCCGAAACTGTATTTCCCAGCGCCAGACTTACTAAGGTAAATACCTACCTTAGGTACATAATGTAGCAGGCAGGCTATAGTCACTAAGCGTGCCCGCAGGACTTGCTGCTAAACGCCCTATCCGACGATAACTGACGCTCTCCATGCCCCCGTGAAGATTTGTGATAACGTATTGCACACTGTGTTTATGACTCCTCACGATATCTCGCCTTTTGCACTCATTTAACTGATTGATCCAGAAACGGCACACTGTAGATACATTCAATGTCTCGTTTCTTTTATTATACGATTAAATCACGCTTCCACGAGATAACTATAATTCTAAGGAAACATTTGCGAGGTCTGTCTACCTCGAGATAGGACTAAAGCTGTCGTGGCTCTACGGCCTCCCCCAACTCCTCATCCTCCTCAATTACTCTGACCCAGCTCCCGCTCTTGATTTTATGCCGAGTAAGCTCAATATGGTTGGTGACGCTGATGCCATCATGTTCAACTCCTATAGGCCTTCCCGGTGAAGTGACATTCACGTCGGTCCGAGTCTCTTTGCCATAGAGACTCAAGTTCAGCGTGTCCTTGAGACTGATACGTGCAGTAAAGTTGTTTCTCCTCCCCCGTCCATTTCCGAATATGTATTTATGAAGTGGTTGGTAGGTTGGTATCGAGATAGCCAGCATCCCGACCGTTATTTCGACAGCGCTAACAATGACCGCGGGCGCGGCATCCCACGTTCCGTCGCTCGAACCGACTTTGATAGAATAGAGCAGTCGTACGATGCTCGCAACGCAAGCACTAAAACATTGTTAACCGATATATTCAACCCATAGTCAAAGTCATCCGGTGATAGTGCTCACCTGCTTCCGACGGCAAAGGTCCATACGAACCACCATTTCTTCTGTTTCATGATGCGCAGGTTCCAAACAAAAGGTATCACCATAGCCACGATTATAATGTCGGTGACAATATTAGCGACGCCAGAAATGAGGTTTTTGAGGCCTAGGTCCATGCAGAACCCCTGGACGCCCGGCCGCCAGACATAGCCGATAGGGGTACATTGGAAGACGGCGACCATTGCACTAGCCATAGCCCAGCCCCCGATGAAGACAGTAACCCCCCATACCACGTATCGAAACTTCTGGGAGGGGAAGATCTTCGAGTAAAGTGCCAAGATGCTGAACTTGATGAACGCGATGGCAAGAACATAGACAGCTTCACCCGTAACAGCCAACTGCTATCTGTTAGCTCAGCCCTCACCGCGACCTACGACGAAGCCAACTGAATTTCCGAGATAGGCACGTATCATACCACGGGGTGGAATCATGACGTCGAGAAGGAGACTGCAGACTTGCGAAATGAAAGCGTTACAGGCGACTTACTATTTGAACCTTACGGAGGTCCGAGACTACCACGGAATGTTGTCCGATTCCGTACTTTGTCCCGACAGCCCAGGTGATATTTGTGGTTGTCAGACACGCCCAAGCGACGAAGACCAACCAGTCGCTCGCATCCAGGAGCAGATTTCTATGTAGTAGCCATCGAGACCAAAAACGCAAAGCTATGACGATGGACGAGACGGCAGCTGTCGCCGCACAGGTTGCAATGATGCCGAGCCCTCGTGTTTCATCACGATGCTCGTACTGCCACTGGAGCTCTTCGGGTGACGGTTCAAAGCCCATCGTGTACGGCTCGGGTAATGTTGGGAGTGTGTAGTCGATCAACGAAGCGGATTTCTCTGATCATATGGAACCTTGTCATGTATGCCGGCCAGGTCGCTTACTATCGGTTACCCTACATGTTCTGCTTAGAAGGTGAATGAAGGATGGCATAAGTCTATCTAGATGGGTGGGATACCGATCAAATATGAAATGGCATCTAGTCCTCCTGAATCCCTACATGGATTACTCAAACGCCATCGCAGAATGGCTGCATTTGAAACAATTGCCGATATATTCGGCGCGGGCAGGCAAATCAATTCTAGCCATATAAACCCCGAATTGCCGGTTTAGCCCCCCGGTTTTGTAAGTACCCTCCATATCTATCTCGCGGTGGGATCCATACCGAGGCTACAGGTATCTGGGGATCTGTGCCATGGTGTCGGGATCGGAATGCCACGCCCGCCCCCTTCCCGGTCGTCTGGGGTAGCTAACCTCACCCTGGCCCCGGTATAAAGAGGATATCGGGGACTTGGTTCGGGCTCCTCGACCTTCCATCAACCAATATATTTGCCTACTACCACCATCGTAGTTCCCGATGGGCCGGTGAGTCGGGCCGTCAGGCTCTCTAGATACACACCGAAGCCAGCCACCAGGCCGGTCTATTGGCGCATCAAGGGCTCTAACGCGAAAATGGCGAGCGAACGCGAATTAAATGTCTCAACGGTTTATGACAAGCAGCCCAAGCACGCTATGCGGAGAGAGACGGTCTCTCCCATCTGCAAGAGAATCGAGACACGCCACTCTTCTGGGCAAATCTCAACTTGCAAATTGTGCCAAGCTGGCGGCGAAAGAATAGGTGACTGAGAAATCTGCGCCTACTTCGTGGTCGTGGCGCATACCATGTTGATGAATCCTGGGTGCCGGGTAAGACATCTTGCCAGAAATTCAAACTGGTCGTTTTGCTATGCCGGACATCTACCCAGTGCATGCGTATGGGGACGATTCTCGGCAAGTACTAAATTATTGCTGGGTCCAGGTAGAGAGTCCTTTAAGGGAACTTTTCGTTTCTTTTTTTGTTAGTGTTAGGTATGCCCAAAAGTCGATGATGCGGAATCATACAGCCATGATAGATACTCTCCCCCTACTCTCCCTCTAACTCGGCAGCCGGCAACGTATCCCCCATACTGAGTATACAAACGCTGCCTGAGTATGAAACTGGCAACGGATTGGGATCTTTCTGCTCGTTCCCGGGCGCTGCTCTTCCGGATGACACGTCATTCCCAGGAAGTAATGATAGTGCTTCACTTGACATAGGTATTCATGGATGCTGCTCATAGCGTACGAATGTCAGACACTCCTCGAAGTTCCCAGTGAATGAATAATTGTGCTTATTGGCCTCCGTTCTGGCGACACAAGTTCTAGCATCCGCTAGAAGTAAGTCTTCCGCCCGAAGCTGTGTACAACTCGCCCCGTCTAATTTCTTGCTCGCTTGATGCCAAGGAAGATAGCGAAGACCAGTCGAATGCCTAAGAATATGGATGTGAAAGAGTCGGAAATGGCGTATCTTGGCTTCGCGGCGCTATCTCACATGTTCGTGAGGAAGCTTTAGAAATTGGAATTCCGCTGCGTGGCAGAATGCGCAAGGGTCGGCCTGCAAAGTCGACTACCAGCATGGTAACTTTATCCCGCCGCTTTCGCTTCTGCCCGGGTCCAACAACAACACAGCACCCGACGTGAACCTGGATGGTTTTTCCAATTAGACAATCTAATAGCATAACATTTTCTGTTAGGTAGTGTTCTTGATAGCAATCCAAGTCTAGGTGGGTGCACACTGAGGGCTGACGGATGTGGCGGGCCGAACCGGGCCGGACCCTGGGCCAGCCGATGTTCGGCCTGGCCCAGTGACCCCCAAATCTGAATGGCACCATCCAAATTACAGCGGGTTAATCCCCTGTATAGTAACTACCTCTATTTATGTACGTAAGCAGCCTTAGATTATGTACCTATGCATAACTATTTGTAAGGTGGGGCCGTATCTCTGGATCGTGCTTCACTTAAAGCACCTCACATTTGTTCCCTGTCTTGCACCCGGCCAACCCTCAACTAATTATTCGTACCTTTGTGGTGTTCGACCCTCATTCGTAGGATTTTCTCAGTTGAAGCATTACAAATCACATGCTAATATAACGCGATTTGCCCTGCTAGCGTTAGGGTCCGTTCGGTCGCAGCGATCTCCCGGCACCCAGCCTCCTCGGTCAACGCCGGCCTTCCAGCACCACGCTAGATAGCCTCAATATTGCTCCCTTTTTTTTCTCAAAGCAAAGACCACGCACACTCTTTGTATATGGATAGGTATCTGGATGGTTTTTGCGATCAGTCTCTAGTATTTACGTCCTCGTACGAGCGGCCTGGAAGACTGCGACTGCACTCGGGCAAGGAAATTCTACGATGTCAATGCCCTAGCCGCCAACCTCGTCCGTGACCGATACCGAGATGGACACTGATTTTGGATCTTCCCCATCGCCTCTTCCGCTGTCAGCAGACTCTAAACGAGAACTGGGCGAAACATTACCCCATACGAACTTGGCGGTGGAAATGGACAAGGGCAATCTAAACCCGAAGCAAAGTAGCGATGAACCAGCATTGCACCCGGATGCCACCAGCACGGAGGAGCTCAGGAGCACAAATACGAACACAAACGCCACAACAGATGCCAACGATAACCAACAATCAACAGTTACATCACCCGTCGCATTCCCCCCTTACTGGACGGCTTTAAACTGCCGGAATTATCCATCTGGCCATGGGAGGACGCATTCAAATATCTCAACCGCTTCGTTGATCCCGGGAGGCCTAGGAATAACGCTGCGAGATAACGAGAGTAGCAGTGCTGATGATCGAGGTTGCGCATGCTGGGCCAAAAGCGTCGAACTGACCGACTATGTTACCGTCAACGGCAGCAAAACCAATATCGGCGCCTTTGTTGTGTGGAATATACGGGTTGAGACATTGAATGTGAGTTTGCTTGTCAAGCCAGCGGGGAAAGCTTGGTATAATTTATAACTGACCCTTTTGGGCTGATAGGGGAGCTATATGAACATCCGGAAACGATATTCCGAGTTCGAGGATTTCCGATGGCGGCTAATGCAGACGTTCCCCAGCTTTGAGGCCGCCGTGCCCGAGCTCCCGCCGAAGAACTTCCTTTCCAAGTTCCGGCCCAGTTTCTTGGAGAAACGGAGGGTCGGCCTGCAGTACTTTTTAAAGTGCGTCCTCCCCATGCCGATTCCTCTAGTTCTTAAACCTCTAGCGTTGTAACTGACGCTTGTGCTGTAGCTGCATAATGCTAAACCCGGAGTTCTCTGGCTCACCGGTTCTCAAGGAGTTCCTGTTCTCCTGACGACATAAGATATTCCGCCGCTGTCGTGTGGCCCATACACCCGGGAAACACAAATTTAACCTTCGAAACTTCAAACATGGGAATGAGAAAAGTAATGATGTTCTATGATGGATACCGGACACCACCATTTAACGACGACGATAATGCTAATCTTGTATGACTACACAATCGCTTGGGACAAAAACCTTTAGACCAGTTTATCAAAATCCTTGCATATAGGCATTCGATTCGATACGGCGGGCCGCTAAGATGGGAGTTTGTACAAAAGCTGCGTATATAGACCTTCTGTTCACGACCCAACCAGAGGATAGGTCCTCGGAGAAGATTTATGCGCGAATCGCCAATGCCAAAGCAGACCAGCAATATTACTAATGTATGTATGCGAATCTATACAGACATGGAAGACCAGCAGAAAGACAGACCGCACGCCCGTTCGCGAAACGCCCGAATAATGCAGCCCGGATCCCAATCTATGCCGACCAGCCCCCCCTCCGAGAAGAGTCCATGAAACCCTGGGACTTTAATCGCCACGATCTATGAGCCAGTGACTCGCATCCTCGTTTTTCTTTCTAAAGTCTATTCCCTGATCATCCCGGATCGTCTTTTTCTAGTGCGCCTTGATTAAGCTTCGGCATGGCGGCCCTGAAGCCCTCGGTTCCCCGTCCGCTCATTTCGTGTTGACCATGCTCAAGTAGCAATTCCAGCCGATGGACACTACGTTGACGGCAAGGACGCGGTGCTGGAGGGGCACGAACTTGAAGTTGGCCAGCTGCACAAAGGGCCAGATCATCCAGTTGGTCATGAGGGCGGGGGAATAGCTCTTCGCGAGCTTCTCCTGGGCCGAGGTGCCCTCGAGCGTGGCCATGCTTGACAGGAACACGCCAATCATGATCGGCGCGAACAGCAGCTGGTCGCAAGCCACGCGGGCTACGATCTCGGCGTTCTTGTTCCGCAGAACCACGCGCTTTGAGAGGGCTGCGAACCAGGTCGTCGCGGCGGGTCCGAAGACGGCTAGGAACGTGTGTTAGTGTTTTTTTCTCTTTGATTTAATGTGGATAATGTGCAAGGAGATCGGCTAGCGTGGCGTGTTTAGTGAGAATAGTACGGGCTTGTGCAAGTCCGCAAGACATGGGTATTTTTGAAAAGGAAAATGGAGTGAAGTTGGACACCTACCACCACCGTACGCGAACATGCGCGCCGTACGGATATACTCATGCTTCTCGATACCCTTCTTCTCAATGGCTTGTTGGGCTGCAACATCACCGACTGCGAAGAGCACCGCCGTTGTGATGCTCTGCGTCAGCAGCGGACGGGCCGCAAGGCTGCGTTGGTACCTGTAGATTGAATCAGTACTTGTTGCATATCTCCTAACGCCCGAGTCTCCCGGATCCTCTACGATTTTTCGATTTCTCTGGGTGATAGGATAAAAGAGCCTTTTTTTCTTTCTTCCGTGGGGTGTTCATATATATCGAACCCACCCCCGACCATGGGGAAACGGGATGTAGTGTATGAATGACGAGAAAATATGAGTGAGACGCGAACCTTACCAGCGGAGCATATTTGTGAGGCGTGTAGGTAGAAATTAAAGAATTAAAGAATTAAAGGGTTTCGTTCTTGGTCGTTCCCAATCCAAGTCCGGGGCTGGGCTTTTTGAGCGCGGCTCTCCGTTTTTTCTCTGAATCGACTTTCAGGTGTTGGGGAGTCGGTGTGGCGCCGATAAGACGTACAGTTCAGCAGGCCTGCGACACTAATGCTGGTTGTTCCTGACGGACGGTGAGCGCCGGCGTATATGCTAGGTATCTAGTCATGTAGAGTAGCGTGTAAGATGTTAAGTGGAGACCGCGGAATGGAATCACGACCCGATGCTTTGGAGAGTATTGATCGCCGCGGTCCTTGGCGGGTTTGCTTGATTGGTGTTGAGCGTGCGTGAATGACGTTGATGTCGCACCCGTAAAAGGATAGATACAGTGTAGGTTGAGGTGGTTGTAGAAAGATGTGAGTAGAGAGTGACGAAGAGTGAAAGGAGAGGAGAGGGAAGAGAGAGAGAGAGATGACAATGAAGGAGATTCAAACTTGGGGGGCCGGTAGTTATGTCTAATCTCGTGAGTTGGCGAACCCTCCAGGGTTCCTTCGAGAAGGGGTTGAATTACCGCAAACATGGGTTCACGATCTCTGCTGGTCCGTATGACCTGGTGCTGGGATAAGCATGCGGCCAGAGCTTGTTAGCTCGCTCTTTAGGGGTCGTGCCGGCTCCGCCTAGTGCCGTACCACCGCCAGCCGCGCTCTCACTCGCGCAGCCTTGGAGGTTGTTGTGGTCCCTTTGTGGGGGTTTGCCGTAGACGGGTAGTCTCACGATCTTATCTTTCGTGCCAGTCTTAGATACCGTATTATGTACCAAGAACGACTCGTACATATAACAGTAATCGGTAAGGCGAAACGTATCGTGTGGGTCGCCAATTGGTTCAGGACTCCAGCTAAATATGTAGGCCAAGCGGCGGAAGGAGAGAAAAAAACGCCTCTGACGAAGATCTAAATTTATACCTCGATCCTTTTTCTCAACCATATGCCGCACCTCTATAAAGCTACGATGGGAATCGATGCCCGGGAGTTCCAAGGCGGAGATTTCACCGGCCTTTCGGCCTGAGACTCCTCTGCTAGGTATTCACTGTCGGTTATGGGTCCATTCGCATATCTGCATCCTGGTTTCGTCGCATACCAAGACAACATCTCAACATCGGACTGAAGTACTATTGACATGAATGTGAGCCGAAACATATCTGGTAGAGGCGTCTAGCAAATGTTATATACCTAGATGTCTTGAAGATAATAGCATCGTACCTATCTACCACCCATCGAAGGTGGCGCACACGTCATATGGGCGGCGATTGTGGGAGCGACTTTAAGCCATTGACATAATTGTAGGTGCTCCGCAGCAACGCCTCGCTCCAGAACAAGAGGTTGGGCGGATGATAAACGTCGAGATTGGCCGGTACATGAGCGGGGGGTCACTCGGGATCGGGCGATTCGGCAGGTGTTTCGACGCCACCGTCCCCTCCCCATATCGGCGTATCCAGCCGGTCCCGTCGTAGGATCTGATATGTTCTTGGCGCCCCGGCCCATATGCGGTTGCGATGCGGTTGCGATTATACACGTTAGTGTGAATTGTATCTTGTTACATCCTCCGGCTAACTATGGAGCGTATAGGAGCGACGAATAGCGAAACCATGGTGAATAGTCAGAGGTACCGTTACGCCAGGACTAGGCAAGGTAGATGGGGTTTTGTCGTCGGTTGGGGGCCACGAAACCCGAACTGACAGCCGTAGCGATGCCCATTGCTGCAGCGATTTCTAGAGCAATAAGGATAAGAGAAGGGCATGCAAAACTGCTCAGAAATATTCTCATAAACCCCTTCAGGAAATGGGCCTAGTTAATGTAGGTTAACTTAGGTCCTGATCAGCCGAGGATTTCAACGTTCTTGTCTCATTTTGATAGACGATAGACCGACGAAGACAGGCCTGGGTGCAACGGCATTTCCGCGGCGAATTCATGAGTAATAATCGTGACATGATCTTTTCGGGAAAGTAGGCCCTGGAGACGTTGAGATGTTTAAAACGCCCACGTGCTCAGGAAGAGGCTGAAAGGCGCCCACGGCCTTCATATCATCGGCATCTCGGTTTTGGTATCCTAATACATTTACGGCCTCGAGGACCTCGGAGGATACAACGACAAACCTTGCCCGTACGTACAAATGATGTAGCGCGGGATAGCTCTGTGAAATTAGAAATTATTGTTCATAGGAAATATCCGAGAGACTCCGCGTAGAATGGGGGCTAGGTAGTCGGGAGCATGTGGGAGCATGACAATATAGAAAATTTGAATGCAGACAGGCAAGTTGGTCAGCTTAGCGCACTGCCGAGGAGCTATATTAAGTGTAGAAGAAGGTTGGGTGTCGTATTGATACATTCACAATCATGAGAGCAAAGTCTCTGTTGTTCACAATGTTGATGTTGCCGACCTTGGTCGTCTACAACCCCGCAGGTTCGAGGATGTGGATGATTGCGATCGAAAGCTGGCGACAAAAGAACGCAGTTCACGGAATGGAGACTCGCCTATCTGCCCAGATAGACCGTCCAGGCACAACACCGTGTGTAAACTCCGTGATGGCGCACATTACCGCTATAATTATAGGGGATGATAGGGCATGAGTTAGGTCCCTAGGGCTACTTACAACAGGTACCGTTAATTGCCTAGAACACGCCCCTTCGCAACCTGCAGCGGCATTTTGTCGCCTAGATCCGGCATTCTAATTCGCTGGGATGATGTCCGTGAATAAGCGGAAGTATCCGTGTCCAGCCTACAGGGGTGCGAAATGTAGGTAAGCCAGGAAATGTCCAAGTGGAGAACCTAAGATATGCTCTGCCTCCAATTCCGAGGGAGACACGCCCTCGCGATTTCGCTTCTCCTCCCTCCTTCGTGCTCAGACACAACCACGGCTCAGCGTCACGCGCCATTGCTCCTCTTTGTACCTACTTCGCATTCGTACCGAAGAGGACGAACCATGCCGCTTGCACCCCCGCCAGATGCCGTATACCCGACGTGGGCGGAGTGTATTCAGGCCCTTCAGTCGCATGCCGCACGTGAAGGCTACGCAGTAAATTCGAGGGGCCAGGCAAAAAGTAAGGAGACCGGACTATATCGCCGCTATGTAATTCGATGTGACAGGTCCGGGAAGTTCAAATCTACCGCCCATATTGGCATAAGACGCATGAGCACCAAGAAGACGGACTGTCGCTTCTCGGCCGCCTGTAACATCCGCCCGGACGGCTGTCATGTAAAAGTACTGGTTCCGGAACACAACCACCCGCCCTCGGCTCTACCTGGCGCTCATGTCCAACATCGGAAGATGACGGATGAGCAGCGCAAACTCGTCGAGGCCCGTGCCGTGGAGCGCAAGAGCATCAAGCTGATCTGGGAGGAGTTGAAGGCTCTGGACCCGAACACTTACGTTACCTTCAAGGACGTCGACAACTATGTGCAGAAGTTCCGGAAACAGGCGAAAGACGGGGCCACGGGAGTGCAGGCCATCATGTACAAGCTGGTCGAGCGGCAGGACCTGTTCTGCTTTACGCTTGAGAGAGAGGGCGTGCTACAGGGTGCATTCTGGGTCCCGCGCTGGGCGACGGATCTCTGGATGCGTAATAAGGGCACCCCTGACATCCTGGTCATGCTCTCAAAGAATATAGCAAATAGGCCCGTACTACCCATTCTCGAGATGAATAGCGTATTGAACATCGCTGGTTTCGGCAGTGCGCCACCGGGTCCGGCTCAGCCAAACGATCATATCAGTGCTAATGCCCATCCGACTAGTTTCACTTCCCCTGATAATCCCACAAGCAGCAGCCATGGCAGCAGGCATGAGAGCAGCAGCAGCATCAGCAACGATAACATCAATGGCAATAACCTAACGCAAACCCCAATGCCCCAAAACGTTCCGGGGGCGGCCGGGCGGAGCAGTAACGGCCTTGATGCCGCCCTAGGCGCCGGCTACGCTATCTTACCGGACAAGACGGATGCCACAATACTCTGGTTGCAAAGCGCTGTCGAGAAGCTGCGCAAGTGCATCCCGCAATGTCCAAAGCCCAGATACCTGACCCTGACGGATTTCCAGACAGCGGAGAAGAACATCCTGGTAGAGGTCTCCAGGGGCGGTATTGAGCACAGCCGGATGCACCTTGTGTTTGGCCGAGTGCTCGAGAACACCGAGGAGAACCAAGCCCATGCCCACCATGGCGTACAAACGCGGAAGCCCCGAGTAGAACCGGGCACCGCCCGTCACTCGGTTGCCGGAGTGGAGCAGGGTGACGAGATAGGGGGCGACGACGGCGAGGACGAAGGGCAAGCGGATGGCGACGGCGAGCCAGAAGAAGATGGGGAGGAAGACGGGGAGGCGGAGGACCAGGACGATCAAGATATAGACGACGACGACAACGTCTCAGACGCCGAGATTGCCCGGCAGCTGACGGGCAGCAATGCACTCAACGGCCGTAATATTCACGACGAGTACGACAATCAGAGTAATCACGGCGGCCACAATCCACTCGCCACTAACGCTTACCATCCCATCCCCCAGCCGACGTTCGAAAATCCACCGCCCCACCTGCTGAATCCCATCCCCGGCCCAAATGCCACGCCCAATCGTCTCCAGCTTCCCCAGGTCCGGCCCCCGTCCCAGCTGCCATACAACCCCACGATGGCGAGAATGCCCGGCGCCATGATGCCAGGACATCACCACCACCCCACACAATAATCTAGTCAGCTCTATGGATTAATCAAACTTTTTCAATTCACTGGGATGGGTAAAGGGAACAGGCAAGGCTTCGGAAAAGGAAGGGGAGAGGGTATAAAAAAAGAGACACAAATAGGGGCAGGCAAAAAACCGCATTTAAACCGTTTCTTTCTAGAGTCCATCTGTGCATATATATAATAAGGCCCCCATCGAAAAATAAATCACGCGAAAATGGCAAATTTCACAGGTCACGTTTTTCCGGGCACAGCAGAGCGTTGCCATGCCATCTAGAAACAAAAAGAATTTGGAACTGCGAAAGTCAATTGGAAGTTCGTCGGTTTCCCTTTCCCCCAAAAAGAAAACCCCCCGAACAATTAACCACCTACGCTATATAATCGGGATCGGCACCGTTTGCTTTATTACTGCTAGTCAGAAGCAAGAGGGGGGAGTAATAAGAAAAGGGCAAAAAGCAAGTCCCGAAAAAAAAACCAAAAAAAAAACTCCCGCATTAATTCGCACTCGCTCATGTGTATTAAATTTTTCTTTCTTTCTCTTATTTTTTTGGGTCGCCGTTATCCCGTTTCCCTTTTCGCCCGTTTCGTCCAAAGCAAACCATTCGCATGCGCCATTTGAGTAAATCGCTCTTTGGGGGGTATAGGGAAGCTCTAATTTCCCATGTTTTCGGGCTAGATCGTCGATGTCGTGATGGTCTTGCCCTTCCAGCTGTCGAGGCCCTCGCCGCCCTGTAATTTGCAAAAATGGGTTAGACGCGAGGTTCATAGGTCTCCTGGAAGCGAAATGGAGCAGGGAGGAAAACTTACATAGCTAGTCAGAGGCGACACTTCTAGACCCTCGTTGTCGCCATTATTGACCGTCGCGCCAGCGGCCTCCGCCCACCGCCTGCCCTGATCCTTGGTGTGTTGCCGACTTGTAGTGGGGCAGTCGTCAGCACCGGGCGCATCAGCATTCTTCAGGGGCGAGAACTCGTCCTCGCGCTTGACCTCGAAACAGGCGAATTCGGAAAGTTCCAGCCACTTGAAGTTGTCGAAGACGAATTGCTCAAGCTTAACACCGTTAGGTTTGGTAACAGCAGAAACAGCCTCGCCCTTCTCGATGTCAAAGTAAGGGATCTTCTTCTTGGCGATGTGTGGCGGCAGCGCGTTCACTGTGTCACCCATGCTGTCGAGATAGTCGAAGGAGTAGTAGTGGTTAACGATGTTAGCGGCGCGGAACTTCAGGACGCCTGGGTGTTTCGGGTCCTCGGCTTCGGCCGTTTCTTTGTCGATCTCGGAATACTCCACCACATCCGGCCGTCCATTCCTCGATAGAATAAGACCCACGGACTCTGTCGCATTGCGCTTGCGGACCACTTTTGTTGCAATTTTAACCCGCTTCTCTGCGGAGAAGCCGATGAAGACGGGGTCCGCTACTTTGGCCAGGCAGTTGTCGACACAATATGTGTGGACGTGCTTGATACCACGCTTGCGCATGTCGTCTAGTACCCCTTCATCTTGCAGCGCCTTGTAGATACCACCATTGCCGTCGGGAGCAACGGCTACTTTGCCCTTAGATTCAAGCATGATCTTGCCGTTGAAGTCGTAGCACGGGAGCACGCCTTGTTCGAAGATCTTGACATTGTTCTCGTCGAGTCCGAAGTAATACTTCCCTCGAGCCCGGGTCTCGTTGTCTTCGTCCGATAATTCCGCTAATCTTTCCTTCTTGAAAAACTTCTCTGTCATATTTCGGGTTGGGCCGCTCGTCATGACGTACCAGGGAACCTGGACCTTTGCGCTGCCTCGAACTCTCTTGGCCGCAAGTTCTTGGATCTTTATGATGCGCTCGGCTTGTAACTGGAATAGGGACTTCTGGGAGGGGAGCTGGATGTTGTAAGCACCCTTGGGTGCCTTGCTTCCAAGCCGCGTTCCCTGACCACCAGCCAAGAGAATAACGGCGACCTCGCCCTTGCCAATGAGGTCCAGGCCCAGGTTATACCATCTTTGAAGATCTTCAGGCTTGGAGTCTAGTATACTGGCTGTTGCGGACTCGGGTAAAGGCTCGACTACGGTACTCTCGGCTTCTTTCGGGGGGTTCTGGGCTGCATGCCACAGCTTGTTGATTCGGACGGGATCGATCTTCTGGAGCTGGTTGAAGAAGGTTTCCTTCTCGGTGTCGCTGAGGGAGTCGTAGAATGCGAAAACGTGGCCCTGTTCGGCAGATTCGAACTTGGCCTTAAGGGCGGCAACGTTGGCCGCGGTGAATTGTTTTGGGGGCGCCATTGGTATGAGTTGCCGGGGGATTGATGAAGATTGGACGAAAACCGTTGAGAAAGGAGCCCCTACCACAGCTATTATGTAGTCCTCGTCAGGTGCCCAGTGGGTTATCTATACCGCAAAAAGCAGGCAGAAAAAGTCAATTGAGATGTCCTGAGGAAGCAGAAAGCCCCTTAGGTGGCTGGGATGGCTATAGCACTTTATAGACAGACTGGGAAGAAAGAAGATCGATGGCCCCCGTATCCGGAAATAGGACTGGCAGGGTTGGAGAGGATCCCCGCCAAGCGGCGCCGGGAGGAGGGAGCTGGGCTGGTTAGCGGGGTGGGAGTGGACTCAGTGGAGGGGCTAAGGGTAGCCCAACGCAGGACACGAGGCTGGGTGGGTGCTGGGGGGGCCGTTAGCTGCGTCAGCCCCGCCATAGGTACCCAAGCTCCGCAGCTGCTTGCGAAGAAGGCCCCTGAAATGATCTGTAATGATCTGGAGCGACGCCCCTGGGTACCACGTAGGCACTTACCGTAGTGAGACGTTGCGTATCATCTAACCTAACTGGGCACTTACCCACCCAATCTAGGTTATCTAGCGCACTGCCGGTACGTGGTAGCTAGGCGCTTTTCTACGCTAGGCGTCCGTATTTTCCGCCCTAACAAATGCTTGGCCGAAGGGAATGGCGCCCCTATTTACCATCTTGGCTGAGAGGCACGGTGGCCGAGCAAGAGAAATATCAACACGCTACCCTGAGTAGGTACTACCCTACCCATCTACACGCCGTAATTCGTAGTCACGTCTCACCGCTCAGCCCCGTGGGCCCGTCACTTCGTGTGTTGGTTCCACCTGGCCCTTGCCTGACACAAGCCCGGAGACATTCTCCCTAGCCGGATACGGAGAGTCGCTAGCCCTCGATTGGCTAGCAACCCGACACAGGACGCTGCCGGCGTCAAATTCGTGATTGGCCCGGAGGAGCATCGTTTTACTGGGAACCGTCGGCAGTTCCGACTTATAGCATTGGGCTGCATTTTGCGCTCTGCATGATGTGCGTGCTACTGCGACGAAAAGCAGCCTGCAGTTCTGACCAGCGGAGCGGTCATGGCAGCATTCATCCGAGACACACGGCCCGTTCCGAATCTGCGATTTCAGACGAGTAGCGTTAACAATCGGTATGTCGACTATCATAAATACCTGTGGCAGTCCATCCACTGCCTGTTCTTTGTCTCAACCTCCAACATGCAGGACTACCTTATCATCTGTAGATGCCCATCGGGCACGGAGTGGTAATATCTGACAATCTGCATTCGGTATATGTGCATTCGCGATAAACATCTAACTCGTGTATTTAGGTAAAGGGTGTTTCCGCCGTTATGACGCCACAGCCACCTGCCAAATGCCGTGTGCTGATTGGCCGGCTTCCGATCAACCAAAACCCTGGATCTCAACGCGTGTCGATGCAACCTCAGGACTATCTCATTCAACCATCTACTAAGAACTACGATCATTTCGGCCACCGTGACAAATAGCGCCCAACATAATTTACACGTGAAGTGTGCAGTCAGCAACGGCATCAGCACCATCAATGCTAGCGTAGATGCTTTTTAGTACCAAGGGCTCCCCGCCACAATATTCATATATGTAGAACAGCGAGGTGACAGCACAGCCTATGCGCCATGAAGGAAGAAGCGGATGATGCAGGAGAGTCGCCCGAGCCCGCAAAACCCAGTTTCAGTGGCCGCCTCCAGTTGAGCGAGTTTATGTTTGACGATACATCCCAGCCATCCCAGCCATCCCATGCGAGACGTCGCAGTCCGCGGCTGCTACTGTCACAACCCTCCGGAACCACGTCATCGGAGTCACCCACACCGCCTTCACACCTAGAGCCCAGACCTGCCAGGCAAAAGCGGAAGTCCCCGCAGTCGACCGCTCCCAGAAATGGCAGCGACTCACCCTCACCGCGCAAGAAGCGCACCCGTCCACCAGCAGCCTACGCTCCCCCCTCAACATACCAGCACCTCCCCCCACTAGTCGATAAGGTAGCACCAAACCTCCTGGTCCTATTCGTCGGGCTAAACCCAGGCATCACCACCGCCCGCGAGGGACACGCCTACGCACACCCATCCAACCTCTTCTGGAAGCTCCTCTTCTCCTCCGGTCTCACGCCGGTGCCCTGCAGGCCAGAGGAGGACCACACGCTGCCGAAGCGCTTCAGCCTAGGGAACACTAACATCGTGTCCAGGCCGAGCCGCAACGGCGCCGAGCTGAGCAAGGCGGAGATGGACGCCGGCGTCGCGATCCTGGAGGAGAAGTGCCGGCGCTGGCGGCCCGAGGTCATGTGCGTCGTCGGCAAGAGCATCTGGGAGAGCATCTTCCGCGTCTGGCACGGACGGAATATGGCGCGGGGCGAGTTCGAGTACGGGTGGCAGACGAAGAGGATCGGCGCCGTGCCGCCTGCGGACGACTCTGCGCTTGCGAAGACCGGTGCCAGTGTTGTTGAGGGGTTGGAGTCTGTTAGTCCGCCGACCGGATCCGGCGAGGGTGAGGACGAGAAGGTCGATGATGGACCTTGGGAAGGTTCTAGGATCTTCGTTGCGACTAGCACGAGTGGTCTCGCCGCTACGCTATCCCGTGCGGAAAAGGAGCGGATATGGAAGATACTAGGTGATTGGTGTGTGCAGAGACGGGAGGAGAGGGCGGCGGCGGCGACGAAGGCCGACGTCTAGACTGACCCATCGGCCTCCTATCCGTATCTTCTCCAACGAATTTGCTGACGCGAGCTGGCTGGCTATCTCATCGCATTTTCGACCCATGATCTGAAAAAGGGTGACTCTTGCTCTGGAACGCGATGTCCGTTCATATCACCGGGACTTAAAAAAGGGACATTTATAATACTAATTACGAGCTTCAGATACTATAATATAAACACATGCCATGCTTCCAGAGAGTAGATAATTAGTGACGTCTGTGGCGTTTGAATACGCAGATTCAAGTCAAGCCCGTGATCCGCAAGCATAAGCAGGTAGGCCTTCGCTTAAACCACCAACCAATCAAAGCAGCGCCGTCCCCCCGGGCACCGTCGCGAATCCCGGCCGGAGGCGACGCCGACTACCTACGCTAGACGAACAGCTAATGAATGCCCCGGCCGTACAGCTGATGGATAGATGGTACTCGGTATTCAGAGGATATATACGGGATATCGCTATATACTGAAAGACCGTAATTTTCCCCGGTCCAAAAAAAAAGATATTTCCAAGAAAGCAACCCAAGCCTGTAAGCGTATTTCCGGAGCTTTGTCCTTGATATCTCCTTTTCTGTGGTATCATAATCCTATCGGGTCTCCGGTGATTCCTCGTTTATCGTACAGCATGGCAGAAATCCATTCGGTCCCCCCCCCCCCCCCCACAACATAACTAACTACAAGAATGAAGAGCGCGTGTGCGCGCGTGGGAATCTTGGGGGACTGTATCGCGTGTCAAAAACTCCCCAACGCCAGCGAGTGTCCGTCCAAGGACCGTAGGTATCGTGAACTAATTGCGCGGGCGATCTTAGCGACATCAACAAACGTTTCTTGCTGTTTTTCTTTTTCTTTTTCTTTCGTTTTCTTTCTTCCTTAGGCTGGCCGTCCATCTTGAGGCCGGCTAACGTAACGTAAAATATTAAGCGGTGACGATTATCATGTTTGGCCCGCTCTCTCGGGTTTCCGGTGCATCTATGTAATTAGAGCGAGTAAGCTAGAGTTAAGGCCACTGCGGCTGCGGGCCACCAGCCGGCGGCCTGTGCAAACGCCCTTATATTTGCCGCCGTGCTGGCCGACACACTGCCCCCGGACGCGGTGGTGCCGTTGGGCAGCTGGCCATTGATGTAAATGGTCGACTGGCCGGTGGAATCGTTGTTGGCGACGTTGACGAGGGAGTGGTTTAGGCCCTGATATGAGCCGTTCCCTATAATACTGTTGAAATACGTCTGGTTGCCGGTGTCTTCGCAGCTGCAAGTGTCGAAGGCGCCACACACACAGCTCACGGGTTTCGTCTCGTTCTTATTGGTGGTACTGTTGTGGTAGAAGTATGGGTTGTGGTATGGGTAATACCACAAGCCGTAGGGATAGTGGAATCCGCTGAACGCGATGGCGCCAAGTGCGGCTCCTGTGAGGAAGGACGGCGAGATGCCACGGCTTGGTTGGCCGGCGGCATAGGGAACCGACCCGCCACCGTTATAGAAACCCCCAAATCTGGGTGGCGGACCGCTGCCTGTCGTTGTCCGGCCGCCGGTGTTACTGGATGGTGAGCCGAGGGGCCTGGATTGCACGTTAGCTAACCGTAGATATTATGCTTGGGGTTCTATGAACGTACGCTCCACCGCTTCTGCCTCCACCGCCACTGCTGCTGCCTCCACGACCTCCACCGCTACTGACACCACCACCTGCACGACCACCGCCGCCTCCTCCCTTGCGCTTCCATAGTTCTTCAACCGTCGAGGGATCGGACTGTATCTCTAAGTCAGGCTGTGGCGCCTGTGTAGCTATAGTGGCGACATCGGTATCAGGGAGCGCGACGGCGTTAATGCCGTGGGCTGATACAGCAAGACAAAGAAGGGCGTTGGCGGGCTTCATCACAAGGCGGTATGTTTCGAAATTCGCGACTACCTGTATGTAAGCGGGAGAAGATGGTTTGCGCCGGGATTGGGATAACACAATGAGAGGGGACGGGGTCTTCATATATGAGTACCTCAATGCCAAGTCGTGTCGCAGTCACTAGCTTAGGAATTGAGGCAAAGGGAAGTATTGCATGGGGGTCAGGTAGTACTTGGTAATACTGTACTCAGTAGTTATGTACATACATACTGATTAGAAGATGTGAGAGATCGGCACTTTTTCTTTGCTGATGATTCGGGCGAAGGAGAAAACATTTGTTGCAACGCAGGTACAGTAAGAGGGAGGCATGTCAGTTGAGGGCCCCCGGTCCACATGGCGGAATCTTTGCACGTGGTGTCTGTAAAGCCGAACTACATACTACACGTTTTGCCGCCAAGATCATAGCCACGGTGTGCGGAATCGAGGCCTCACGCAATCTAAGAGGCTTTATGGGGCTTTAGGCTTTACCGTAGGGTTGAGAAGCTGCGCCGTTTGCCACCTGGACCGGCACTGGGCAGAGGACCAGCCAAGAAATACAGTTTCACTGAATTGAAGCACACCGTACCTAAGATCTTGGCGTTGTCCCTAGGCGGGTGCTAAGGACACCTACCTTCCTTCAAGGGCTTCGGCTAGTAAACATGGCTGGCGGGCGCAGTCTCCAAGTGTGCCCCAGGCATTCCGGAGTTACATTTGACGATCACTTTGTACTCAGTAGATACAATCTGTGATACAAATGTTAACCGGTGTGACTACCGCTGAAGTACAGAATAGATACCGGACTTGTATATACGGACGGACAACGGTAGGGTCACAGGTAGATGATGTTCAGACGACTTTTTGTCAACCTGTTGTTGGAGAGACGGGTGACCGAGCCATATATATATACTGGTAGGTAGGACCAATGGGTTGGCACGATAGCTGGAGGTACCGGTATTGTACAGCCCCAGGACGGCAGATACAACGTAGATAGGAATGAGGCTGTGCAAATCGTGGATCCACCGGCGGATCCACCCAACACTTTCCGTGTGGCTGATAACCATCCGCCATCTACCAATGCCTACCATCCATCTAATAAGCAACAGCATAACAGTCATGCCCAACTCCGGATCCATGTACAGCCGTGGGAGTGACAGGTAGGTAGGTAGCCCTCCCGCACATCCGCAAGCAAGGGTCTTCACACGCATAGGTAATTTGAATTACCACGATTCGAGCAGAGTCATGTGTGTGGCCTGCAAAAGGGCATGAATTGAAGACCTGAAAGTGTGGACTGCTTACACTACCTACCAACCTTTTCCCCGCCCCTAAAAGTCGATGCAGCAGGTAGCCAAGGGTCCAGGTGTATTGTAGAGATCCCAAAAAAACTGACCGATCTCGCTTTCTGGTTCTTGGCTACTTGCTTCTTTTGTCCAAAGCCCTACGAACTAATAAGTTCGTGCTGTCGCCAGGCACACAAAATAGTATGGCAGGCGACGCCCCTGCATCAGACCTGTCCTTGCTAGAGAGGTTGAATGCGCTTAAACCCAGCTCTGTCAGCCTAAGCCCGGCCCCATCGGCAAAGTAAGATTAATCAGGATCTCGGCTCCGTCATTTCCATCAAGATCCCGTCTGTCTAGGGTCATGATAGTGTCTCCTAGCCCTTCTAATAACTGTTATAAAAGGCCTTATTGCTAAGCATATCACTAGGATCAACTCTACATCTATTATAGAACGGGCCAAAGCGCCATCGAGAGAAGATGCCTTGACATCACGACTGAGAAGCCTCCGTGACCGGGGGCCTGAATCTTCGGTTTCCGATGCCAAGGACCAGCATGGTGGCGATGGAGGATCCACAGAGTCTCGCTCGACTGAGGAAACTGAATCCTTCACGAGACACAATTTAGAAAGCCAACAGTTTTCTATGCCTATTCAAATCACTGATGACGTCGATCCTCTTCTCCACACAGATGATGAGACTTTGGAAGAGCTGTTAGCAGATCTCAGGTCCGATGATGCCTGGCTGGATGAGATGGCAGCGGAGGAGGAGCATCGGAGAGTAACGGCACTTCTAAAAAATTTAAGCGGGTCGGCCAGTGCGAGTGCTGATCTAGAAGGGCAAGATGCAACCCGAATTGCTCCCCAAAAGGACGGTGAAGATAGTAGCACCGATGACTCCGAAGGGGAACTCATGTCCACAGAGATAGATTCTGTACTCGCCAAAGCAATGGACGAGATGGAATGGGAAAAAGCCAACCAGCCTCGCTCTCTATCTCCTCAACCTGTGTCTACACCGCCATCGCCACCTCAGAAGGCGGATCAATCTCGTCAGGGGGCTCAGGATGGCGGCCACTTCAATCTCCCCACAGTTCCATCAGAGCCTCAAGGTCAAGCCGACATGCCAGCGTTATCTGAGCAGACTAAAGCCGATGCTGATTTTGCGGCGTCAATTGCTTCGCGTATGGCTGCGCTGAAACTATCGGGTCCGCGAGCACTCCCATCAGTACCGAACACTGCCGTTGACGCCCTCGGTCTCCCCCAAGTGCCTACAAGTGCGCTTTCGGACAGTCCAGTACCAGGCCTTGCCGGGCGTAGTACTGATGAAACCCAGAGGAATTGGTGCGTTGTATGTCTTGAGGATGGTACGGTCCGCTGTCTTGGTTGCGAAACCGGCGATAACATGTATTGTGCTCGCTGCTGGAAGGAAATGCATGTTGGTCCACGGGCTGGCTATGATGAGAGGGGTCACTCATGGGAGATGTTCGTGTCTAGGCCGCGATAACCTTTTTCAGGACAGTATAGAATTTGGGTAAGTAATCAAGCCTGTCGTATTCCACAGACCAGCTACGGGAATACTAATAAAATGGTCTCTTGAAAGGTACATACCCGATCAACTTCCCTGTGTAATTCAGGGCTGAATAGTGATTTGCAAGAAGATCCTTCATCGCAAAGTTCGGGCGTTCGGCGTACATCTACGGCTTTAGTGCTCTACTAAACTAGACGAGCCGATGCATACTGCTATAGCAATCTTGGATCCCTGATGCGTTCATGGCTGCCCTTCCCATGTTCCATTACAGACTTTTTATCCGAAATAAAACGACTTTTAATAGCTCTTGCAAGCTGGAATAGGAATCCATCGACAAACAGGCGAAATAAATGTACGGCTAGTAACACGGAAGAGGATAGAACAGCCAATCTACGGGACAGCATAAATACTGTTAAAAGACAGTGTTTAGACTGATCCAAAGCTGACGCACCTGATATACTGCGCGAAATGAGGCTCGGGGATTGTCCTCAACAGGAATCAACACGTCTACATGACTATACAACTCCCATGATAAGAATCACAAGTCAGAACCCTTCAGTCCTTGTGGATGACACGGATTGAAACTCTTCGGTGTCCGGGAAACAAGACGATCAATTCCAGGTGTCCACGCTTGACCATCTTGTGCGAATAGCGCAGCCGCCAGAATCATGAGATACAGGACGGTTCCATTCTCTTCGTTGTCTATAGCCATATCCCGGCCACCACATTCTCGCCTTGCGTGTCACTTGAGCCCAAAGACAGATTTCTGAGAGGCAGATGCTCGTCTCTCCAACACCCTTGGGTACTCACAGGATGCATTTCCTTCGGCAGCATTCCAGTGATGAATTCAGCGTAGCCTGTACAGTCGTGGCACACGCCGGAAGGTAGTAGATGCCAGCGTAATGTGGCATTTGGCAAAGTCCCCTGTCCGAAGTCCTGATAACGCAAAGTCCGAGATGGCGGAGAATATGTGCACCATAGGCCAGCCGGGATATATGACGCGGATGAAGGGCAGCTGGATCCAGAATGGATCAAGAGCCAAAGTTGGGTTGGGGGACACGCGATACCATATTATCAAAGCTGAGGAAGCTTGTCTTGGCGTAGGGACACATACAGACAATGCACGGCGATACCGATATAAGACGTACCACAATTGACCACTTTGGCTCTACCCAATGGTATACCTACTATTGCTCCGTTACCTGGTGCTGTTTCCCAGCCTCGATCAATACCGCAACCCTCTCCTCCTCGATCCGGGGGACCATGAAAAAATGAGAAATAACTGGATTCAACCTCGGGTCAAACTGATCCGAGTCACTGTAGAAGCGGTGGCCTGATTAGTACGTCCCTGTGGCTCAGACATCCCATCGATACGCGCCTCCTAAGAGTATTAACCTTCAAGCCGAGTCCTTCGGAATACAAGGTTTCGACTTACTCACCCATTTCAACGAGAATTTCCCCCCAGAGCGAGCTTGCGGGCTGTGTACCGTCCGACGACCGGCATCACATGAAGCAGACAGGCAATTGACGAAGGGGCAGATTCACATGCTACAATAATAAGTCCCGACCCATATCCCAATAATTCGTCTCTTAATATGGCTTTTTCCCATAAACGGCTATTCTCACAGAGAGGGCACGAAAATACATATCGCAAGAAAACCTACGCAGAATTGCATCAATACACCCGAAAAAACCCCCAGCTTTCCCCTAGCACCGCTAGACATTGATATCCAGAGCAACCGTAGCATGCATAACCGCCTTCCCATAGAAGATCTCCGTCCCCGCGTTGCCCGCCGTGACGTAGTCGCCGGCCGAAACGTATCCCCTCTGGACCATGGCGTCCAGCCAGTCCTTCAGGTCGCCGCGGAACTCGCCGTCGTAGTTCTGGTCCGCGAGCATGCTGCGGACAGTGACGCCACTGCCGGGATTCCTGCCCTCGTAGAGGCTCCAGCTCGAGCCGAAGAGGTTGAGTTTAGCGACGGGTCCGCTGGCGTATCCGATGGGGACCTGGTCGCCCCAGTTCCGGATCCATAGCATGAACTCCGACGTCTTTGTCGAGGTTGTGTCGCCCGGCGTGGGGGCTACGACGAAGTCGTATAAATTGCTCCCTACAAGGTATTCACGCGTTAGCAAACGGGCGGGCGACGCGTGATACTGGCATGAACACAGTAAGAAACCTTACCTCTGAATTCGGTCGTGTTGGTGTGGTTCCACTGGAAGTAAGTCGGGATAGAAGTGATATCGCCCAGCTTCTTGTCCAGATTGACGCCGACCCCGACATTCGAATACCCCTTGCATACATCCTTTGTCTGTGACACCAGATCGATGTCGGTGACGCTCGTCCAGTCGACCTCCTTGCTGCCGTCCGCTGCCTGCCGGACGCCGTCGAAGTTCGTGCACTGCTGCCCCACCATCTGGTTTGCGTTGTACATCGAGTTGGCCACGGTCCACGGCATCCCGGGGAGGATGAGCCGATCCGTGTTCCCGCACTGCGTGGTAGCGCGCACCTCGTACTCTATCGGCGTTGCCTGGGCGTACGTCTGGTCAACCGCTTGGCTGGCCACGGGGTGATGACTCGGCGCCGCCGCGTGAGTGAGTGAGTAGGTCGTGTAAGTGACCGTCGGGAGACTCTCGGGCGGCACGGCGGTGAAGCTTGGGAAATCACTCAGCGGTAAACCCGTGGTCACGGTCGTCGTCGGGGCTTCCTCGGGCACGTCGGTTGGGAACGTGGTGGTGGGGAGGCTCTCGGCCGGGGCGAAGAGGACGCTGGAGAAATCACTTAGGGGTAGCCCCGTGGTCACTGTTGTTGTCGGCACTACGATGCTAGATGGCGGTGCGCTGCCGCCTCCACACTTGTGGTCGCGAGGACGGCTTGGTAAGGCATAGGTGGCTAGGGGACTCAAAGCCACAAGAGTCCAGAGCTGGTGTCTCATCTTATTTTATGTTTTTTTCTGTTTTCCTTTCTTACTTTTTTTTTCTAAGTGTGGATCAATCGGTCAACGATAGATAGAATGGGTTAGCTATACAGAAACCACGTATCCTGTTCTTGTTGTATCAGAACAAGACAGACTCAGCTGAACGAGCAAATCAATGACTGGTTTGTTCGGGGCGAGAAAAAGAAGAACGAGTGCCGTGATCGTTAATAAGTGCCTCGAAACCAAGCCGGGCGATGAGAAAAGAACGAGTAGAGGAAAGTGAAGGATGAGAGAAGCCAAAAATCCGGTTCTCAGCTCTACTTACGTGTCAAACGTAACGGGCCCCTTCCAGCGCGACGACCGCGGTGATTATATGCTTGCCGCCGGCCGCCTCGAGAGCACAAAGGGGCTTGGCTGGTAGCTGACGGTCTTTGTACGATAACTCGGATACATGGTTTCATCGTGGTGGATCCCTGTGAATGGTCGGCTAGACTCCGTTGGCGACCCATCATGGCTACTGGCCAGTCAGATCGCTGTTAAGCGCCCGGATTTGGTGGTTACATGGTGGCAGGTATTGAAAAAGCGACGGGGGTGAAGATGCACACAGCATGTGCGCAGGCAGTCATGACAGGTATTCACTAGATCAGTCACTTTGTTTCGTCTCGTCTTTACGAGCTGACCACCTGGATCTCGATTCTCCCCTGGTGTTAGTGTTTAGTAAGTGACGCCCCATCCCGTCAGAGTCCAGACACGCCTCGACCCCCGACGAAGGCTCGTAAGGGGACTGCTGTGCCCGTGTACACATTCCTCGCACATGCACCTCGTGTCAGATCATGAAGCGCATGGCCTGCTGTGCACATCAAACAAAGTAGAGGACACCGGCGTGCGTCACGATCCTTCACGATTCACCAAAGGATTCGGCCACGCCACGCAATTGGGCAGCTCCAATCAAGTTCATCCTCATTTTCAGAGTCGGGATCGGGTTTGCTACCTAGTTTGCAGACCAAGGATTCGAAACAGCAAAAAAAAAAAAAGATTTGCCATTAATCAATCCTGTGCGGCTTCCGGTGGCACAGTTATATGAGTCTACCATGCGACGGGGTTTGAATACGTCACCCAAGCAACCCTCCGGTCACAGGCACCGAACGCCCCGGCATGTGGCTCCGGACTCACAGGCCGTGTCACAGGCTGCAAACCCGGCTTCTGTCGCCGGACCTATATTACAAGCAAATTACCCTTTCGCAGGGGCCTGATGTAAAGCTACCGCGGCTTAATGTTCTTTATTACTTCGTGTATCCCCACGACGGATCTGCGGTTCAGCTCGCAGCGGGATGGATCGTCAATCAACGTCGATCCCGATCTCGTCGTCATGATTGCCAAGACAGCCACTGACGTCTCGCGGAATTCGTTTGTGTGCCCCGTGACCAGGTAATAAAGCAATCCGTCCGGAATAGATAGAGCTGCCCTTCACGTCGGGTCGCGGATGCAGTCGATTCGACCATTGAATTTCTCGTTCCGCCCCTTCTATCATGCATTTCCTATCCCTATTGTATTCCATACATGCAAGGGGTTTGTGTATACCATCAATTATCTAAGAATGATTACACGGCTTGGTGGTACGGTCTTTTCCGAGATGCTCACATGAAGACGCATCTCCAACAGGAAAAGGTAGATCTCAATAGCTGATATATTCAACATCGCAGTGAGAAAAAAGAAAAAGAACCGAATGCTCAGTTTATCTGCCATTACCACTAAATACCCATCCGATAGTTTTGAGTGTTTACCAAGTCTATGCCTAGTGAAACGACACCACCCGCCCAAATCCCCGAAAAGAAAAAGTCCTAACCTCATATCAGAGAAAAAACGTAAACAGCCAGGCCAGCCAGACCGACCAACGCACGAGAGCAAACGTATTATGGCATTAATTCCAAACCAAACCGAACCAAATCAAGCCATCTCGTGTCATTAGCTACACCTTCACATCCCCTTTCTTCTTCAAACTCCTGCCTCGCTCCAGCAACCCGAGATCCCACCACCCCTCAAGCACCTCAAAGATCGTTCGCCGCTTCGGTTTCACCTTGATAGCCAGCTGCGCATCCATCATGGTGCCCACTTCGTACGGGGGGCTCACGGGCGGTGTCGCGTCGTCGTACTCGCCGACGGCGCGTTGGCTCCGCCTCCAAGAGAACCCCACCGTCGCGATGCCCAGCGCGTCGCGCGGGAGCTGTGATACGCGGATGCGCTTGAATGCCTTCAACCTCGGCGACGGGCTGGGCGTGACGGGCGTGAACCCGTCGTCGCTGGGTGGAGGTGGCGGGACGATGACGAGTGTGGGCGTCTTAGCCATCGTCTTGCCTAGCTTGGGGACTGGCTGGTATAGAATGGGGATGGAATCCTCCACCGGGGAGTGAGATTCGTATAGACTAGGGGCCAGCTGCGGTACTTTTAGATACGCGGTAGGTGGAGGAGGGGGCGGCGGGGTGAGAGAAGGTAGAGGAGGAAGGGGATCCATGAGTGAACGACCCACTGGGCCGGCATTAGTAGCTTTAACTGCGATTGTGGGCGTTGGCACGTGGTGGGTGTCTTTTTCGCCGCCGTCGCCGCGGACGGGTCGGCGATGAGCCGCTTCGGGGAGGGAGAGCGGAGGGGGGAAACGCGAGCCAAACCCAGGATTCTTGGTGTTCAAAAGCCGTGTGCCAAGTGCGGTTGGTCCTGAGATGTGCTCGATTGGGCCCGCCCCGAAACCACCACGGACGCCCGCGTATCCCTAAACGCTTTCAACGTCCTTGGGAGGGTTGGGTGCGTTAATACGCTTGAGACTGCGCCAGAGACCCACGCAGACGAGGGCCGAGAATGCAAAGAGGACGGTGAGCGCGATGTCCAGACCCCACGCGGCCTTGATCTCATAACAGTGAGGTTGATCGGTCGTGATGAGAGCCAAGTAGTTATCATATCCTACGGCGGCTGAATCGTAGCTGCGGAAGGTGATAGAGGCGACGGGCGTCGGCATGGGTGAGATGGACTCTGGTAGCAGCTCACACCGGAGCGTGGGAAGCGGCTTGCCAACCGTAACTGCTACCACGATCGATGCCACGAGAAGAGCTGCGTCAAGGCCTCCGGAAATAAGAAGAGGGAGCATCCCGTCATAGTAAAGAATGTAGGAGATGGCCACATAGATTGCCGCGATGCTAGTCTGGGGAAGCGTCAGCAAAATTGAGTAGCCATAAGGAAAGCGAAAAAAGTGAAGCTTACCACCGTGATAGTCCCAATCAAGACATCCGGAACTTCGCGCTGCGAAGAAGCGAATTCGTTGATGAAGTTCCCAGTTAAGCCGATGATCGACACGAGTGACAGAAACTGGAGGGCACGGAGGGCAGTGAAGGTGACGCCGAGGGCACCGAGTTGAGGTGATTGAAAACGCATTTTCAGAGGAATCCCGGCCTCGAAAGTGGTGATGAGCGAAAGTCTCGGGCGAGATCGACCGAGTACGGTGCGCGTCGGGAAGCGCGGCCGCGGGAAAGGAAGACGCGCTGGGGAAGAAATGGTGAAAGTTTGGGAGGTACTGAAGGCAGTACCCGACTTAACCAAGGCGGATTGAAAAAGTGAGGCAATGCGTTGAGAATCTCAACGTTGTGATCTGCGGTGCGAGATTCGAACGAAGATCAACTATTATGCCTTGGCGCCGTTAAGTGTTGGAAAGGAATATCGTAAGCGTGAGACGTTGCTGTGTAAGTGGAAAGTGACGCTGAACCCCAAGACCGTTTTCCCACAAGAGAACCACCGGAAAATAGAGAAGATGGAAGAGACCAAGGAGATGAGAGGAAAGGAAAAAGAAAAGAAAAAGAAAAAGAAAGCAAGGAAAAAGACGAGGTGTGATTGAGACGGGTAGTGTTGGCAGTTTGGTGAGGAAGAGGAGGTGAGATTCTCTCATATCGGGAGCACAGATTCTTAAGTATTTCTCGATGCTCTGTGACGCTGCTGCATCCGATCAGCCGCCCGACAGTTGAAGCATTTGACGGCATCATCAGCCGCTGGTACGTCCAATGAGAGAGCATGATCGTCACTGTGGTTGTGGTTGCGGTTGGCGCGGTGGGCCACGAATCCGGCACGGGCATCGCACGACGGATTCGGCAGTGATGTGTAGTGTGGTACTATGCCGCGGCACTGTGATTGCTATGTATGCTACGGGATGTATGTACAGCATCCAGGTCAGGTAGGTATATTGTCGTGCTCGTATGGCGGGATGTGCAAGCTGCAAACAGCTCTGTTGACGACGGGACTTGGTTGACGGGCAAGATGATGGGCGCGATTGGCTCTGCCAAGACCCGCTGTAGCAGCGGTGCCGGGGCTTCGCGGTCGGCGAAATTTGATTGGCGGAGATGGCAGCAGAGGCGAGATGAGGCTGGTGGGGCGAGTGGACACGCTCCACTGGCTAAGCGCGGACGGGCTTCCAGGCTTTATTAGGCGGGACAATAGGCGGGACAGCAGGCGGGATAGGCGGAGACAGCAGGGGCCGGCGGGAGACGGGATCCTCTATAGGCGCCCAGCGTCGCATTCAGGCAAGTTGCAACGGCTGCAGGTCCTGACCACGGCAACTCATCCACCAATTCATCCACCCCCATCGTCCACTTCATCGTCCCCCAGCAAAGTCCCCGACACCGGCGTCTCCATTGGCCAGCTCATCCTTTATTTCTAATTGCAGTCCCTACCGATGCATTAAGCTTAACCCTTATGCTGAGCGGCCCTGAGGTCGTGGCCCTCGAGCTGCCGATCCGAGAAGAATGTCGGGCCTAGGCCCTGTTGCGACTCAATCAATCTGTTACCGATCCTGGTAGGCCGTCAACTGCGGCCGGCCATCCCAGCGAACTCTGACTATATACGAGAAGTTGTCGTGGACATTCGCTAAATTACTAGTTATTGGCCAGGCAGGACTGGTGGCCTCCTAGAGCTCGCAACGCATTCCCCGTTGTACACCACGTACGGCGCGCCTATTTAGCAATCTCTTCAACCCGTAACACGTCCCGAAGTTTACCCATTTGTCACCGGAAGGGAATTCGCAGGACTTACCTTACACCCGCTGAGAGCGCCCCTTATTACATGGTTCGTACGGTGACTCTGCCCCCATGAAACAGTTCCGGGTCCCGTAACCAGAGGGCCTACAGAGCCGGTTCTCCCGGTTACCGTATGGCGCAGCTATCGGAGCCCTACCTCCAGTAGAACTCATAGGCCAGCCCTATACGGTGTATGTCTTGCACGGGGCCCCGGGCGACGGGCGTTGTCGATTTCCACGTCCTGCCGTCGCACCTATTCTCCCCAGTCTAGGCGTTAAATTCACCCGGCGTATGTAGCTTCATCATTCCACGATCTGATATACAAAGTGCAGTTTAGAAACGCAATGGCACGGTTACTTTCATCCTTACAGCCAAAATCAGGATAGATTATGCGATATTGTCTCATCCATGGGCTGCCGAAGAATTTACCTTCAACGATCTATCGAATGGGAATAGCCTGAGATACGATGGCCGCTCACTGCCTACGAAACCAATATCATGCAGTTTTACCCCGAACATCATGTACTTTCGTAATACTTTTTACCCATGTGACTAATCTGAACATTGTCCACTATCTCGACGTCTCGACTGAAGCGCTCGTCCTCCCAAACCTGACCCATGGAAGGACCCAACACAGCCTCAACGACACAGAGCATGGGCACATTCAGGTTGACTCGGATAACAACGTCCTGCTCGATGGCCCGTGGCGTCGAGTAACGCCACGGTCTCATGGTTCTTAAACGCGCGCTATTCGATGATGGGAGTAGAAGAGGTGCTGTTTGATCCTCGTACAGACTTATTTTGTATCTTGAGGAGCAGAATGATCTCAAGCACTTCCACCGGCTGGGCTGGTGCTATCGGAAGGACACGGCGGAAAGACTCAGCGACGGCTTTCCCCGATGGATTAAAGCTGTTTTGCGGGGATGATTGACTAAAACCTTGAAATTTAATGTTGACCATCAAGCGAAGGGTTTCAACGTCACCAGCATATTCGATATCATATAATTCGATTTCAACGTCGGTGGTGTAGTTACACGTCTACACAGACTATAAGGTAGTGCTATCTCATAATGCAGACATAGATTGGCTGCTTTGATAAGAGCTTCGAAATGCCCTGATCACCAGCAACGACGGGGCACAGTCACATATACAGCAAGACTATCTTCAAACTTCTTTCAAGACGAGATCTTTCCTTCATTATCACCTACTACCTCAAACATTCCAATCGTGGCAGGCTAGATATAGTAAACCACGAAGCTCAACTAGGCTTCAACAGTGGCCTCAGGCTAAGACAAATCGACCAGCCGCCCCGGCCTTCCTCGATATTCCGGGTTATTTAACTCGTGCTTCGGACGCGATAGCTGGTATATGGCCCTACCAAGGAGACGCCACCGGAAACATCGACAATCCCGTCCCCGCCCGGGGGATTAGGTTAGGCTTTTACACGTGTCTTAGGGTACTGGTGATGCTCCTGTTCTATGGGTAGTACATTGATTTCAACCAACAACGCGAAAATGACGACGATACCTACGGTTTTTCAATCCCCGACTTGATATAATATCGAGTCCGGACAAGTAATATCCATCCCAAAGCGAAACCACGCTGCAAGATCGATTCACCGGACTACGAAGCATAGACAATAATATCATCGACGAAGAACGCGTCACGTCAATTCATCTCGCTCCGACCCCTCCTCATCAACAGGTTTGGATTCATTATAAATCAAAGCAGCTAGATAGTAAAAACAGGGACGCATCTCTCTCTATAGCGATATACATATTTTGTAGCGCGTGGGAAGGAACCAATTTAAAAGAAACTGTCTTTTTAAGCAAAAAGTAACATTATGCAGCAGCCTGCGGAACTCTCAACTCTCCACGGCCTCTGCTGGGACCGTCCTGATACATACGCTCCGGGGCAATCTTGTGCAGAGACCCCGGTATTCTAACGACACATCAATCTCCACGTTCAGCTCCATACTCTGTGAGTCGTAACTATTGTAGAAAGTCTTTCGCCAATCGCTTAACCAAGCAGGTCATCCAGCCCGCTACTGCCAGTGTTTGAGCCACCAGGCGCTTTTGGTGCGCTGGCTGCCGGAGCTCCCCATAGGGATGCACTGGTCTTCTCTTTGGCGAGCTGGCCCATTTTAGGCCCGGTCGTAGGCGGGCCGGCCTTTTTAAGCCCAGAACCGGCCTGTCCCCAGAGGTTGGCAAATGGATCGGCACCGGAATTGGGTTTGGCTGCTGCCGGAGCAGCTGGTTTATTGAGTGCTGACATGCCGGACGGTGCCGCCGAGCCCGCTGAAGATAGGCCCCCCATCTTTAAACCAGATGGTCCAGTCGACTGGGGAACCTGTACTGATTGGAAATAATTCGGAGCAGCCGCTTGATACCCAGTCGGCTTTGGAGGACCAGATAAACTGACAGGGATGGGTGAATTGAATGACGAGTAGTTTGCAACGGGTGTAGCCGTGGCACTTGGAGCAGGTGAAAAAGATGCTATATCTGCCAGGCTCGCTTGTTTGGGGGCAGCTAGGGGCTTTGGCGCAGCAAACTGTGTCGTTGGCTGGGCCGCTGATGTCGCCATTGGCGGTGGGATCGCAAAATTGCCAGAAGACATGGACGTCGGTGCCGCAGGGGAGGCAGATTGGAAGTCATCAAAGTCGTCGTCGTCATTGGTTGGACCCGATAGATCGGCCAAGCCAGAGTTGTTCGACAGTGTCGGCGCCGAGGCTGTCGGTAGGGCTGCGGGTGCCGGATCGGGATCGTCAAAAGAAAAGAGATCAACTTCGGGTTGTTTCTTAGGTGCTTGGACAGGCGTGGTCTTTTTCACACCTACCCGCTCGGCCCGTTCGGCTTGTTTTGATCGAGATGAGCTTGATGTATTTGGTCCCTCGTCGAATTCGTCGTACTCTTCAAATTTATCAGCACGGCTGCCGGGATCCCTCCACTCGTCTGTCTGTCCCCCGAAACCGCCGCCATCCCCGTAAACACCGCCGGAGTAGCCACCATAACCTGCCGAAGAGCCACCATAGCCCGCGGATTCGCTACCGAACCCACCATATCGGCCACTATTCCCGGAAAAGCCGCCTAAGGCGCCTCCTTCCACACCGGTATATTTTGCCTTGTTTATTCTTGCCTTCTTTCTTTCAGCTCGGATGCGCTCGACGTCGCCGAGCAATTCGGCCAATTCTTTGGCGCGGTTTCGCACGTTGATACCCTGATCTTTGCCGTTAGGGTCGATGTAATGAAACTGCCGAAGCATCTTCAAGAGCGTGATATGCCCCCTCGCGTCGTCTATAACTCGTTCGGAGCCGTGCTTAATGAGGAACTCTAGCAACTGAAGGGATTTGTAAATTTGCCGCCATTCTTCGGCGGACTTCTCTGTGAAACGGCGGTAGATCATAGGCATGATTTCGTTAAGTGTTTGGCTGGAAGACATAAGAATTACATTGCGAATGCGGTAAATAGGCTGAGCCAGACATACTAGTTGAAGGTGCCATTGGCGATTTCTTGCATTAGGGTAGAGGATGCGCCCCAAGGTTCGTTGTTGGTCGCCTCTCGGACCTGCGGACGATCAAGTCAGCGGACTAAGTAATGATACAGACGCTGAATTCCAGGCAATTGGGCTGACCTTGGCTTCCATTTCTGTATAGTTCATTACGGCTATGTGTACAGGCGCGTCAGTGATCATGCGGGACGACGGGGGAGAGAATCGAAGTCCCAATCCGAGCCTTACCATTTTGAACCTTGCGAACGCCTGCTTTGAGGTCATACAAAGTCAGGTTGGACACTTGGTCCCTTAAACTATTGAGATCCATTGTCGACTTCCCCGTGCGATTTGGTGTGGTGCCAGTTGGAAGAGGAAATAGAACGATGGGCGTTGGGCGACAGCGCTACAGTAGGTTGGAAGTGTGTATGTAAGGAGATGACAGGAGAGGATCTCCTGTCTGGCATACTGTGTACTGTGCCTGAAGGGTCGGGTCGGTCGGTGCTTGCGATTGGGTCACGTGCGTATGTGGTATTTATGCATACTCTCTATTTTGTTATATATGCACACGCATTACGTTTATATTTATGCATATATCGCATCAAGCTAAGCCAGGTACAGACTGTACATGAGTTACGACCAAAATCGCGGACGCCGTCGAGATCATGGCGACAGCATAGGGCGGCACATGGCCTTTCTAGCGGCTATAGGGCGTTTAGATGCCACGCTGCCCGGCATGGTGGCTACAGCTAACTTCGGTCTGAGTAGGCCTAGCAGCTGAAATACTCGCTAGAAGATAAACGGCTAAGGAATACAGTTTTCGATCCATTCGGGGATAGTTGAACACACCGGTACCTGAAGTCTTGGCACTATTCATGGTTTTGGCCGCAGCCGATGTCAACATACAAAGACTTCACATGTACCCCTTCGTGCCGGTCAGTCATAATGCGTACATGACCTACCATTGTATAAGTCCGGCAGCGTGGCACCGCCTCGAAGTGCAAGTTCAGCATGGCTCGCAGATAGAACTTGAATGCTGTCAATTGAAGGAGAGAATGCAAGTGCCGGTAAACTGATGCGTTGTGGTGTCGTCTGGAGGCCGGCCGTCATGGGCCGTAAGGAGCAGATAGTGGACCTCGGTGCCGCTGCTACTATTATATTGGTCCAACAGATTAGATAGGTACGTCCAGGCCAGCATCGGTCTCGGTCTCCATCCGATCAAAAATTCCAATTGCCCATCACAAAACTTCGTCCTCTCTCTATGCTGCACATTGCAACACCGGTTGTATCAAACATTCCCTCTGTTGTACTAGATCGTTAATACTGGTGCCATCAAGGTATGTTCGGCAGTTTTTCTTTCCCTCCCCGGAACCCGTTGCTTGCCAGTCCATGCTTTTATCCAGACATGAATGAGCATGACAAACACCCCAGTGTCCCGGCCAAGGTGCCAACTCAAACCAATCCATATTCACCAACCCACGCTGGCCATAAGAACATCAATGGTGCTGGTTCAGCTGCCCTGAGTCTGGCCATGGTGCCGTACGTGTACAGCTGCCGCGTTGTGCCCTATGCCGGCAGCTTTGTGCTTTGCTTTGTGCTCTGCTTGGAGCTTCATGCTTTGGGAGGATATCAAGTGAACAATCCAAGTCCGGCAGTCCGGTTGGGGAACCC
This sequence comes from Xylaria intraflava, assembly GCA_022385655.1. Classification (NCBI taxonomy): domain Eukaryota; kingdom Fungi; phylum Ascomycota; class Sordariomycetes; order Xylariales; family Xylariaceae; genus Xylaria; species Xylaria intraflava. The sequence continues at coordinate 325,864 of MU279742.1, forward strand.
CTAGCGTGGTTCCCCCGTTGTTACTATCATTGCAATCCTGATACAGGATACAGCAATCGTGGACTTTGGGGGATACCTAAGCCCCCCTCTCGCCGCCCCCCCAACATCTACCAGCTACCATCTACAGCTACCATCGACCTGCATGGCTTACGCGACAGTATGGCCAGTAGTCTCTAATGCTGTTTGGTGCTACCGGTGGGGTCGTCTCCAGCGGTGTGATAGACTGCGTTAGAGAGACACAGCAGTCCGACTGTGTGTGGCCGTATGGGAGTGACATTTAGTGATGTCCTGGTAGGAGAGGACGTGCCTCCACGGGGCGAGCGTGCGGTGGCTCACTTTACATTTCGTATTACGACATCCGCCCACAGATCAAAACATGCGTGATTCCACCAGTTGCGGGGTGTCTTGCCCGAAGCGTCCTGCCTGAAGTACCCGCGTAGGTACCATAGTTGAATCGGACTCGTATAGAGGGCCATGCTCGTCCTAGTGAGCTGGGGTAAGGCTACTTGCATGATACGTTCTTCGCGGCAACTCGACCGGGCTTGCGGGCTTGCGGGCTCTGTGGCCGTGGCTTCCTTGGTTCTCCCTCTGCGCCGCTGGTTGTACCTGCCTGCAGATGCTTGTTTGCACTGCCTTGCTTGCCTGCTTGCCTTGCTTGTCTGCTTGCGTGCTTGCGTGCTTGCGGCACTGCCCAGGTGCCCGTGCTTGCTCGCCTGCCCCCACACGCAAAGTACCGGCCAGCAGTCCCCCCTCCACATGTACCCCCCCGAGCGCCCTGCCCTCCGCAGTCCCGCAGGTACCCCCTTTACCCACACACCCCTCCTGTACCCAGCCCCTCCACGCTTCCTCCTGGCGCACCGAGGGGACCCAGCATAGCACTGCTCCATGATATCATTGGCCAGCCGAAGCTAGAGTACCTAAGCTAACCCCTCCTTCTAGATGAGCAGATCCCTCTTCTTCAAAGTTCTGCCCCGCGGCGTTTCTTCTCCCCTCTCCTCAACTAAAACCACAACATTCCGGCCTCAGTTTGTCTTCACCAAACCCACAGCTTCCACACCCGCGTTTGCAACTCATTCTTCTCCTCGTTTCTTTTCTGCATCCGCCACCATGAGCCAGAACGGAACTATCAAGGTCTTCTTCGACCTCGCCTGGGAGGGTCCTGTCCTCGAGGGCGGCCGCGTCACTTCCAATGTCAAGGGTAAGAGAACTTTCCTTATCCTCCGCCTGCCCCAATTCATCTTTGCGATGGCTCTGGTTGGTACATCATGTATCATGTATTGTGGGTAGTTGTCTATCCGCACCTCCGCCAGCAGTCTTGCGTGCACCCTCCCACCGCCAATGGGCTTCCGAGCTACCATGCATCTACTCTCGCATCTTATCAATTGTCTTGAGGCTGACAAACTTTTCACAACGCAGAGCAGACGGGCCGTCTTGAATTCCTTCTTTACGACAAGGTCGTCCCCAAGACGGCCGAGAACTTCCGTGCTCTCTGCACCGGTGAGAAGGGATTTGGATATAAGGGATCCTCGTTCCACCGTATCATCCCGGAGTTCATGCTCCAGGGTGGTGACTTCACCCGCGGCAACGTAAGAATATTTCAACGACGAACAGCCGTGGATGGCAATTGTAGCTGACCATTGCACAGGGCACTGGTGGCAAGTCCATCTACGGCGAGAAGTTCGCCGACGAGAACTTCAAGATCAAGCACACCACCCCCGGCCTTCTCTCCATGGCTAACGCTGGCCCCAACACGTAAGTCACAATAGGCTTAGGCTTTTGCTTTTACATCCCATTATTTGTCGTCGCCTATCTGCGCCTGTAGAAGGCGCAAATAACTCAGATGATTGACATAAGTGATACAGCAACGGATCCCAGTTCTTCATTACCACCGTCAAGACCCCCTGGTTGGATGGACGCCACGTCGTTTTCGGCGAGGTCATCGGTAACGGCATGGATATTGTCAAGGCTATCGAGGCCACCGGCTCTCAGAGCGGCGCTGTCAAGTACGGCAAACGTCCCACCATCGTCAGCGCCGGCGTCGTATAAAGGATTAACGCAAGCTTTCACTCTCCCCACCGCCTGTAACATCTCACGCTGGTGCAACCTATTGCGATGTCTTGCTCCTCAGTAGCACATTGATAAAGGCAACACTGAATGATAAGGGGGATTATAGGAACTAGCAGCTAAATAAAAACAAATGCCAAAAAATCTCCATCGGTATTCTCTCCATTGGCTTGCCGTGTCTTATTAGTATGCGTGCCTTGGTCGACGTGAACCATCATGTCTCACATACTAACTACTACAATGCCAAACTAAACATACCACGGCTAGATAACCTATATTAATCCGGCGATGGAAGTGAAATATCAGTTTGATCTTGTAATCTTCGCTTGTTAAACCATCGTGCCTTTAACGCCTCAGTCCTTGTCTGCCTTGAGAAGGCCACTATTATTCCAGGTAACGCCGTTGCCATACACAATCGAAATAGACAAGATCCACACCAATGCTATGTAAATCGCCATCTGACGCCAGAAATCCGTGACTATGATAGCCACTGATCAAAATATTCACATCCTCCAGCCCAGACCGGACCACCTTGTTCGCAGAGGTCGAAGACCGGGCATTTCCCACACGGTACCGTCGTAAGCCCGTTGCTCCGCGGCTCCCAAAAGTCCTCGTCTCCGGGCTTGGAGTACAGGGAGGGGTTCTGCTTGGCGATGCGGACTGCACGGTAACCGACTCTGTCGCCCATGCGGATCTGCTCCACACGATTGTCCCATACCAGGACATCTATGAGCTCCTGCACATGCTCCTGCTTTAGCGGCTGGCCCTTCGCGACCTCTGCCGCCTGGATGCCGGCCGTGATCTCCTCGGTGGTGGGGTACTCTACGTAGCCGGCCGGCAGGGGCAGGCGTATGGTTTTCCGGGATTTCGCAGGCGGCGCTAGCGGATCGTCATCCTTGGAGATGGCGTCTGCAGAGCGCTTCTTGCTCTTCAGGGCCGCTTCGGACGCGGCACCGTTGATGACGCCCTTTTTCGGCAGGACGGGGCTCATGCTTCGCGCGCTCCGTTCGCCTTTGCTTAAATAACTTCCTCGGTTCTTGATGAAGCTCATGACGACGCTCTGCAGCGCTTCGATGAACGCCTCATCGAGAAACTGGTCCGTGTACCACGGTCCCCCGGTGGCGCGTGACGACGGCTTGATGTTGGCCTTGATCCACATCTTCTTGGAGATATTCTCGACCGTCGTGAATTGGACCACGAGACGCTTAGTCTCAAGTTCCTTTAGTGCTTTCCTCAGGGCATTGTCCTGGACGTTTAGCCGCCGCTTGATGTCTTGCTGCCAGGCGCCCTCGGCGCCGGCGGCGTCGATGATCTCATAAACTAGGATTTGATCATGGCTGGTGAGTTGTTTGTATCTGCGGGACGGGACGGCTCGGTCAGCATTGCTTAAACGATGAAGAATATTTATGGGAAAAATATGTTGGGGATAATGCCACTCACTTTGCCGCCTCCGCTTCCGGACGCAGTCGCCATGCCAGGCCACTGTGAAGAGTAACCGGGGCGAAGAGACGCTCGTTCGTCAAGAGCTGAATGAGCTGCAGGAGCTTCTTGATGTCTTTGGGCGGGATGACATCGAGGGCTGTGAGATCTTCCTGTGTGAAAAGCCGATCTGGATCGCTGCTGCAAGCTTCCTCACAGGCCGCATATAGTTGCGTCTTGAGAGAGGCAGTCGAGTCATCCATCTCGGTGTATATTCAGCCACGCAGTCGCGGTGCCGGGGCGTTTGCGCAAGGAAATGGTAAAAGCAACAGCGGCGATGTCGCCAATATACCTGACCTTTTGACTAATACGGGTATAACCCCGTACCAAGTCCAAGGTTTTTTGGTATCCCGAACTTGGTGTCGAAAATGATAGGTCGGTAGTCCTTCAATCCCGTATAATGTGTTGTTGATTTAAACAATCGACAAAAGGCGAAGAGAAAGACTAATGCGCTTCAAACGCCAATGATTGCTCGCTTCCCACGCGCTACGACTTGTCTGTCTCCGATTTACACGTATAAGATCGATTCTCGGCTTTTGCCCCGCGATGCGCCGATGCCTGAGGGTTGCTGGTGGCGGGCGAGTCACTCCGTTCCCATGGAAATATTTCCTTATCGCGCAGCAGGGAAAGAACTCTTATCGCGCGTAATAGTTGGGTAGGTGCCTGAAGTATCCCCTAGGTGGTATTTCCATGGTGTACAGTATGGATTCGTCTGCCGGTCTGCAGTTATTTGGCTGTTTCCTACTGTCTGCACACTGTATGGTGAACGCTTTTACTGGGACCGGGTCTGGCTAGGGTACTCCTAGGTACCTACAGCTTTCCAGACGTATACAGCTCGTTCTTACGTATAGTACTCTGTTGAACACATCCGCATACATCCAGGCCTGGAGAGGAGAGAATATGATAAGCAGGAATAACTAAGCCGCCCTGGAGCAAAAGATTCCGCCGATCAGTTCTGTGTATGGCCATTAAGAAATCTGTGGCTGTGCTGTCTCTCATCCCCCGGCCATGTGTGTAGCGTGGTGCTGTGGCTGAAAGGTGGATATAAGTTCCTGCCCAGCAATCGCGATCCTCTGGGCGCAAGAATCAGTGTGGCTTTCCCCATACCCAAGGGCCAAGGGTCGAGCCGTCACCGCAGCGCCTGCCCATTGCGAGCACTCCCCACTATAAGGCACAGAAGCTGCCTGGAAGTTATGCTGGCGCCCGTTGCCGAACCCCACCAACTCGGACTTGGATAGAAAGCTCTCGAACTTCGTTCTCAGCCCTGCCAGTATTTCTTCGCAGGCCGGTCGTTCTCATTGCTTCTTCGCTTGTTTCTGCACTACCATTTCTCCTCTTCCCAAGATCTTTTCGTTCATTTCTTCCCGCCGCTACTAATAAAATTGTGTGCCGCGGAGCTTCACTGGTGAATCAACTGCCTTTATACCCAACTAATACTGCCGATTCACTTCCGCCCGGACCCCCGAAAACGCCATGGCGTCCGCAGACGAGTTCAAGACTTTGGGCAACAATGCCATGGCCGCAAAGAACTTCGATGAAGCCATGTGGGTCCCTCTATAGCATCTCTGTAGCATTTCACGCCCCGCCGGTGCTTATTTTGCAGCTTGCCAGCTAACTTGCTCCAGAGACGCTTTCACTAAGGCCATTGCGCTGGCCCCCGAAAACCACGTCTTGTTCAGCAATCGCTCCGCCGCCTATGCCTCTAAGAAGGATTGGACCAACGCCCTGGCGGATGCCGAGAAAACAACACAGATCAAACCCGACTGGCCAAGAGGCTGGGGACGCAAAGGTGCCGCCCTCCATGGTTCTGGCGACTTGCTCGGAGCAAATGACGCCTACGAGGAGGGCTTGAAGCTTGACCCCAACAATGCCGGCCTTAAAAGCTCCCTAGCTTCCATCAAGAGAGCTATGGAGCAAGAAGCTGGTATTTAGACATTTCGACCCCTTATGAAGATGCCCATACTGACATGGTAGGGACAGGCGGTGCCGGTGGCTTCGGCGGCGACCCAATGGGTGGGCTAGGCAACATGTTTAGCGACCCTAACCTCCTCCAAAAACTTATGAATAACCCTAAGACGAGCGGCTACCTTGCTGACCCTACTTTCATCGCCAAGATCCAGGCCCTACAGAAGAATCCGCAGAATACCCAGGACATATTTAGTGATCCAAGAATGATTCAGGTCCTAGGTGTTGCCATGGGTGTAGATATGGACATGCGTATGCCTGACGACGCTGCCCCAACATCTTCGCGTCCCACGGAGGCAGAGGAGGATGTTCCGATGCCCGACTTGAAGCCGTCAAGTTCTACATCGGCAAAGGCTCCCGAACCTGAACCCGAACCTGAGCTAGACGAGGAGGCTCTAGAGAAGCAGAAGGCAAAGGAAGAGGCTGATAAGGAGAAAGCCCTAGGCACGGAAAATTATAAGAAGAGAAACTTTGACGAAGCTATCGCACATTACAGCAAGGCTTGGGATCTGCATAAAGACATCACCTACCTGAACAATCTGGGCGCAGCCTATTTCGAGAAGGGCGACTACCAGGCGTGTATTGACGCGTGTACCAAAGCTATTGAAGAAGGTCGCATGATATACGCTGACTTTAAGATGATTGCCAAGTCCTACGCCCGCATCGGGTCTGCTTATGAAAAGCTGGACGATTTAGCATTAGCTGTTGAGAATTATCAAAAGTCTCTCACGGAACACCGAACGCCGGACACAGTCAACAAGCTTCGGGCTGCCGAGCGCAAGAAAATTGATGCGGCAAAAAATGCATACGTTGATCCAGCCAAAGCTGAGGAGGCACGCGAAGAGGGTAACAAGAAGTTTAAGGAGCAGGATTTCCCGGGCGCCGTTGCAGCATATTCTGAGATGATCAAGCGTGCCCCTGAGGATCCTCGTGGCTACAGCAATCGTGCCGCGGCATTTGTCAAGCTTTTCGAGTTTCCCAGTGCGCTCGATGACTGCAACACTGCTATCAAGAAAGACCCTAAATTCATCCGGGCCTATATTCGAAAGGCACAGATCTACTTTGGCATGCGCAAGTATTCCGAATGCATTGATGCATGCAACGCAGCTACCGAGGTAGACAACAAACACCACAACAAGGCCAATGCGCGCGAGATCGACCAGCAACAACAGAAAGCCCTTCAAGCCATGTATGCGGCTCGGGAGAACGAGACTGAGGACCAGACTCGAGAACGTCTGATGAAGGATCCAGAGGTAAGTAGTGGAAACCCAAACAGACGTATAATATCTACCCGGTATAACGCTTGAATGCTAACTCCTCCCGTCCAGCTCATGAGCATCATGCAGGATCCCGTCATGCAGTCTATCCTCCAGCAGGCCCAGTCTGATCCCGCTGCGCTCCAAGAACATATGCGAAACCCAGCCGTAGCAAGTAATATCCGCAAGTTGATAGCCGCGGGCGTTATCCGCATCGGCGGCCAATGAACGAAAGCATAATGAGCGATTGGGGGGGACGCGAAAAAAGGGGCGTTAAACAGGAATACTGCTTTGAGGGTAGGTAGGTTACCTAAGGTACCTAGGTAGGTAGGTAGTTGGGTGGTTCAAGCATGCGAAACAGGGTTCACACAAATCGAAGAGAACGTCCGTTGTTCTTCTTTTTTTCTTCTTCTCTCTCTCTCTCTCCCCGAGGATTGCGAAGCCGTGTATAAATCAAGCCCTTTCTTTTCCTTCCTCCTGAACCCCCTTTTGTCCGCTCGAGGGATATCTAACTGAGACGCTTAATCAACTAATGGAATTCATTGCGCGTGAGATATCCCGGTTGTTTGAACGTTGTGAATTATGATATTCTGAATACCAGTAACCGCGACATGCGCCATGGGGAACGAAAGCTCCCAATCTATATTACTACCTAACCACACAAGCAGCCGGTAACGCTTCAGCCGCGGGGAGAGACCAAGCGTTTCACATGGCAAATAATATCACGGCTTTTCCTCACATGTGATGCTTCACTAAAACAAGTTCATTACGAGTGTTTTTAACTCAAACCCCCAATATCTGAGACTCGATGACAATAGTCAATGCTTATTCCCCCTTACGAAGACCGCCTAGTTTTACGATCCTCGCAAATCCATGAAAACCCTCGCCCCTGTGTAAAATTACGCGTCCGACTTACGGAAATATTATAATTAAAGAGAACTGGGAGGAAGGGGAAATATGAAAGACAATAAGGGGAAAACATGGTGCTGAATCCGTGGAAGGTAGACAAGACCCTTTCTACCCTTTTTCGATTTCTCTAGACTCTGCCCATCGGCAGACCTGCCTGAAAAAATCCCCTCATTTGCGAATCGTGGTGAAGTTACTGCCCGTTTTAACGCCTGCCATATACCCAGATAAATAGGTACCTTGTTATCTCAAATTCCCATGTTTTGACGAACCTGAGGTCGCAGAGCTGCCGTTTGGGACTTAGTCACAGCAGACGGTGGCATGGTAGGCGCCCTGGTTAGTCGCAGCATCGCTTCTTTGGTTTCCTACGTTAGTAACCGGAAGACAAAGAACTTCGTGTGGCTTCAGCTCATTACATACTGGTATTGAAGACGCTCCCACTGGAAGATGAAAGAGCCGATGAACGCGCCAATGAAGATACAGATGATGATGTATCCATTGTAGTACATGGCGAGGAGCATAATCCAATAAGCCGTAGCGAACTGAAGGGTGTGGAGGAGCGCGCGGATGGCCTGCTGGTAGATGACAGGGCGGAAGGGTGTAGAAGCCGTCACAGGGGCTTGGGTAACTACCTCCTGCTCCTTGGGGCCCGCGGTAGGCGAGGCCGAGGCATTGGGTGGGTTTTCGTTCTGGGCGGCGAGCGCGGCCTGCTTCTTTTTCTGGTCGATGAGGTAGAGATCGTACTGCTTAGCAGCGTGGCGAAGTAACTCGAGGAGCATGACAATGAAGATGACGCCGATGCAGAGAGCAGCGAATCCGCCTTCAGAACGGACCTGCCACTTCTCCGAGAGGAAGCATGCATCGACGGTGTTCCAGTTCCAGAGCATCTGTGACGGAATATACAGATTAGCATACCTAGAAGACACGGGTTCGAGCTGTGGGGATTTAGGTAGAAGGGTTCCCCTGAGCGCATGCTTGACTGACCGAGATCTTGCAAGGCTTGCTCGAAGCGTCGCTCATACCTCCCATGCCTCCCATGTCCATGCCGCTCATGTTCATGGCACCCATATCGGTACCGCCCATGCCGCCGCCCATATCCATCTGCGTGTTCATGGAGGACATCTTGCTCGCGGTAGGTAGACGTAGTTATTACTGCGGTGCTCGTTTTCTTAAGACAAGAAGTGATGGTGACAGGTGTAGAGTAGAAGACGAGATGGAGAGACTCGAACGATTAGGTACGACGAGACGAAGGCCCGGAAGAAAGGCTTTGGGCTAGCACAAACAAACTTGGTGGTGACGGTCGTGCCTGCTCGTGCGACTGGAGACCAAATAAGGGGGCTTCAGGCGAATTGTACTACCGGCGGGCAGGAACGGCCGGTACGCTACAGCCTGGAAAGGAGCTACCCATAGCAGCAGGCGTATCAGGAAAGAGCATATCTAGATGATTACGACACGTGGAGGTGACGGAAGCTGCTCGGTGAGTCTTGAATCCCATCTCTAAACAAGGCGCGCATCGTTGCCCAAGCAACGTATTATATCGCGTGTAACTCCGATGTCGTTGCTGGGTATCTGGTAGGTACCTAGACATTCATCATCTCTGAATACACGCGCCTTGGTGCTTTATTTTTGCTCTCAGGTTATGTCAGGTAGTATCTCGAGTATCTGATTTCGGCTGACCATCTGTGCAAAACTTAAAGTTCTTGTCCATTGTCTATCTGGTAGTATATCCACTCTGGCTCAAAGTGCTCATTGTCCCCAGCGTTACTCGTTCTATGCCCCCAATTCTACTACCAGATGATCATCCCTCTCGTTGCATACTAGTTATATTGGGTCAGGTATCGGTCGCTGAACGGGTAGTCGGTATAGCCTTCGGCCTTGGTCGGCGTGTAGAACGTCTTCCGGTCATACATGCTGAACTCAATATCCTCCTTTACTCTAAAGACCAGATCGGGATTCGAGATGAAATATCTTCCAAAGGCAATGATAACATCGAAATCCTTCCAGGTCTCGACGGATTTATAGGCCGATTCTGTCTTATATCCACCCGCCAGTATGACCGGGCTTTGGTTATTCCATAACCTGATCAAAAATCCCAAGTCCTCGCCGGCACCGCAGTCTCCTTCGCGGTCCCCTGAAATGCGCGGCTCGACGAGATGGAGGTACGCTAGGTTAAGGGGCTTCAAATGCTTGACTAGATACTCAAACTGAGGGTGCAAGTTTTTCATGCCCATGCCTTGAAAGTCGCAAAAGGGGCTTAGCCGGATGCCGGTCCTGTTGCCGCCAACGGCATTGGCAACTGACTTGGCGACTTCCAAAGCAAACCTGGCACGTTTCTCGATGCTGCCGCCCCAGCCATCTGTTCGCTTGTTGCACTTGTCTTGTGTGAATTGGTCGACGAGATAGCCGTGGGCACCATGTATCTCGACACCATCGAAGCCCGCCGCAATGGCGGCCTTGGCGGTTGCCGCAAAATCACCGATAATCTCCCAAATGTCCTCCTCTGTCATCTCTTCCGGCACACCTGCTCTCCCTTCCAGAGGTACTGCGCTAGAGGATTTGTATTTGGAGCCCAACGCCTTGTGAACTTCCGGCTGCCCGGCACGACCGAGATGCCAGATCTGGCAGTAGATGAAACACCCCTTCCTATGCACCGAGTCTGTAATTTCCCTCCAGCCCGCTATCTGGGCCTCGGTGACAAGATTGGGGTCATGGTATCGGCTGATAGCCGACCTCGAGATGGTGGTCGCTTCAGCGATCAGAAGAGTCCCAGGTACCGCTGCTCGTTGCTCGTAATATTCTATGACGGTGAGCATACATGAAAAGGTAACGGTCCGGGATTCTAACTGTACCTTTGGCCATGGGAAGCGGCACCCAATTCTCGTCGCAGCGGTACCGAGTCAACGGCGCCATGGCCACTCGATGCCCGAGTGTCACGGTACCGACTTGGATGGGCTTGAATAGGGCAGACATTTTCACCTGAGTTTACTGAGGGGGTGTACAGTAAGTGGCGGCTCACGAACCTTATTTATTCTAACATCATATCGCTGTGGGGTTAGCAGGTCCAGTACAACAGGAAAACCAGAATCTGCACCCGCTGACGATTTGTCAGATAACATATTACCTATCTCCCTAGGTAGTATGTAGAACGCACCTGCACCGGGTCAGACGCCGACGTAATCCTGGGACGCACGTGTTAGATTATAACATGGATAATGAAGCAGCTAACAGCACGCTCCTGTTGTCACGCCATATATGGGCGACTTGGCACATGAGGGGAGAACGCTGGGGGTCCTGATAGAGATTGGGGGCAATAAGGACGTTGTATTAAGGATGAGCTTTGCTACGGGGGTACTCTTCGGCCAGATTCATCCTGACAGATTTCTGAAGGCTCGAACTACTTTCATCATCTTCATCATCTACCTACACATACCAGTACCTACTTTGTACCTAGGTACTTACGCCAATAATGAACATTAACTTAGAGAATACCCAGGCCAGTGATTGACCCCTAGTTATTCAAGGATGGGTAGCAGCGCTTGCGAAGAAAGGAATGCCATAGTCGCTGTGAAGGTGAGAATTACTTGAATATACAGACAATCGAGGTAGCGTACTAAGTATAGTCAGATATTAGGTAGATTCCCCCTGGCCGTTACAGATCGTAACAAAATCACGATGTTGTCTGTTGCCTTACGTAGTTGAATTGGTCTTGGGCTGTCAAAGCTGTCAGGCCGTATCTGGCTGAAGAGTGCCCCCGTATCAACTACGGGAGTGGCGCCATTACCTACCTACATCGGTGAAGACATACCTAGGTACATATGCTTGTCTCGTAAAGTTGTCTACCGTTGCGTGCCTTGCTCAAACCTCATGCGATTGGGGCGGCTCTCGGGTGGCAGGTTTCACGAGACGTCGGGTTTGTACCTCTTGAATCACATCTACGTATCTCCGAAAGCCCCGGGGGACCCCGGAGAGAACGCAATGGCGAGGCGCAAGATTCGGGAGAGTCCACCGGTGAGTTGCCCAGATATCCGATTTGTCAGCGGATTTCTTGAGTCGCATTATTAACCTGATCATAGTACGGAACAGCGTACCGAGGTTCGGATGCACCGAGGTAGGTACCATAGCACGTCACGGGGGGTTTGAAAACCGCCTACGCCTGTACGGATGCTGGTTCATTCGGTGATCTGGTTAATTCGCTCGTCAGCACCAACGACAGGTTGGGTTCGTTGGCGAAGCTCAACAGCATCCACCTGGTTATTGTGGGGCGTGACACGAGTAATGAGGTTTGATTTTAGATACAACCCTGTAACTAGGTAGCCTACGTTGTCATCGTCTTCCCGGCGTGGCTGGTCTCTTGAGCTGTACTTCAATATGGACCCTTACAAGTTAAACGCTGCCCAGTCGCTGTCGCGAATAAGGGAAGGATCGCTGACCATTGAACAATACGTCCGGTCCCTTCTTACACGCATTCAGGAGCGCGACCCCGCAGTCCAAGCGTGGGAACATCTGGATCCTGAATATGTCATCAGGGAAGCCAAGAGACTGGACCAAGTTCCTCTCGGGGAGCGAGGACCGCTGCACGGCCTTGCGGTTGCAGTAAAGGACATAATATACACAAAAGGTACGATGCCTAAACCGCTTTGGCGCTGGTAGCGTTTGCCGGCTTGCTCATCTGGGAAAAGACATGCCGACACAGTACAACTCCCCCATTTACCGAGGAGATGCGCCCAAGCTTGATGCTGCTTCGATCATAATATTGCGCCAGGCCGGCGCATTGCTACTAGGTAGGTGAGATCTCATAGCACAGGTATGTACGGAATAGTGTGAGCTTAATTGTGCTCATACTCGGATAGGGAAGACGACGACAACTGAGTTTGCGTCCACCCAGAGCGGGCCGAAGACCCGGAATCCTCACGATCCGACAAGAACACCAGGCGGGTCGTCGTCTGGATCGGCGGCTGCAGTCGGAGACTTCCAGGCCCCGGTTGCGCTTGGGTCACAAACGGCCGGTTCGATCATCCGTCCCGCTTCGTTCAACGGCGTTTACGGGTTTAAACCAACGTGGAACGCCATCAGTCGCGAAGGACAGAAACTGTACTCACTTACGCTAGATACGATTGGGTTTTTCGCGCGCTGCGTCGAGGACTTGATCCTCATAGGAGATTTGTTCAGTCTAGAGGATGATCAGGCGCCGGCAGATGATTTTAAAGTAAGTGGCGCCAAGTTCGCCGTGGTCAAGACTGTAGTATGGCCACAAGCCGGGCCCGGAACGGTGTCGGCTCTAGAAATCGGTGCGCAGCTTTTACGAAGTCATGGGGCTGAGGTCGAGGAGATCGACCTCCCCTCCGAGTTCGACCAAGTGCCTGGGTGGCAGCACACAATACTTCATAGTGAAGGCCGGTCAAGCTTCTTGCCCGAATATAGGCTCTCGAAGGAGAAGCTCTCCCCGTTTCTCGCCGGACACGTTGAAAACGAGCATGGAATTTCCCGGGCAGCTCAGCTGGAAGCGTACGACGGAGTGGCTGCACTGAGACCAAAGATTGACGAGATAGCGAGAAGATACGCTGCGATTCTCACCCCGAGTGTGATCGATGAGGCACCAATAGGAACTGAGAGCACCGGGAACCCAGCATTCAATAGCATATGGACGGTAAGTCACATAAGGAAACGAGACTCCGTAGGGATACGCTTGCTGATGCATATTTTGCCCTTCAGGCCTTGCATACGCCAGTCGTCAATATTCCCGGTTTTAAAGGCGCCAACGGTATGCCTATAGGGCTCTCGTTGGTTGCACCGCGGTACTACGACAGACATTTGCTTGCGGTATCGAAGGCGGTCGGAAGAATCTTTGAATCGGAAGGAGGCTGGGAGCGCAAGGGATGGGCTAATGCGCCATGAATAGCGAGCGTGCCGTACCGTACACGCTCGAGATTATCATCTCTCATCTTCTCCGTCTCGAAATTGATTTGCAGAAATCGGTAAGCTGACAGCCGCTCGAGTCTCTAGATACTTAGTACATCGCTCCCTGGGGCGGGCAAGAAATGGGCTTAAGTAAATTGGCTGGTCGCAGACGCATCGTACAATGCACATTGCTCCCTTTGACCTATCATGTGTTCTATCTCAGCCGTCGTGTCCCTGCAACGTCCCAACGGCCCCGTAAGCCTGCGTAAGAGAGTGACTAAACCAAATAGGCATTCCGTGGGGGCAGACTTGTAACTACGAGGAAGCAACATGGTGCTCAGCCAACAACTATCCGTAAGACTTACTGCCTTTCCGCCTCCGTAGCATTAACGAGGGGAATGGAAACTTGGCCGTGAACTCACCACAAGAAAAAGAAGAGGAAAAGAATCTCCTCGTTCATTTCTCACCCCGCCGGCGGCCGCACCTAGCGCCTCTCATAAAGCCCCCGCGATGGCGACCGCACTCGAACTGACCACCTTGATACCGTCCGACCCGAAGGACGCCGAAAGAATCGCGACCAGGGGCCAGAAACCCCTTGAGATCGTCGAGTACAGACCGGAATGGCCAGCCAAGTTCGCAGAGGTGGAGAGGCGCATTCGGCAAGCCCTCGGCGACCGCGCCGTCCTAGTCCAGCACGTCGGCTCGACCAGCGTGCCCGGGCTAGCCGCCAAAGACATCATCGACATTGACGTAGCGGTTTCCGACCCGTCGGACGAGGCGTCCTACGTGCCCGATCTCGAGGCCGCGGGGTTCAAGTTCCTGATCCGCGAGCCGAAGTGGTACCAGCATCGCCTCTTCCATTTCGAAACGCCTTACACGAATCTACACGTCTTCGGCGCCGATAGCCCCGAGGTGGTTCGCCATCGGATGTTCCGCGATTGGCTGCGGGACCACGCGGACGACCGCGATCGGTACACGGCGGTGAAGCGGGAAGCCGCGGCTGCGTCCAGGGCGGCCGGCGAGGTGACAGATCAGTATAACCTCCGCAAGGAGCCCGTTATCATGGATATATTACGCCGCATGTTCGAGGCGCAGGGGCTTCTCGACCGGCAAACATGAATCGGAACCGCGCACTATGATGTCGTGCGGCCGGAACTGGGATTGGATGTTCCGTAGAATGTCAATACAGGTAGCGTTGTTGATTCGGTATAGCCCGGGCCAGCATTCTAGAAGGAGTCCGCAGCCTTCGCGACAGTGGTTTGATTACCTATTTTCTACATTTCCCGGTATACTTGTCAACAACGAACAATACACTTGTTCTCAACCGAGACCTTTATGTGTCCCAACGGCCCTAGTCAAGAAATGCGAATGTGCCCTTGTCCTTTCGGCGCGGGGTTGAAAACATCACTCCCGATGCGACACCCCCCATCACGCCCCCGTCATCTGAAGCAGGTAGTGTTTCGACGCCATTGCTTTGCAGCGAAGTGGTATGTAACTGAAAACAGGCGATCTCTCGCCCAAGAAACAGCTGGTTCGGGCGAACAAACGGTGGTGATATGCTGAGCGTGCACTGATCGGCTCATCGCTGATCACCTCATGGTACGTACTTTCAGCACGTAAGACAAACGAAAGTTTTCCGAACTGGAACTTCCGAAGATATCCATTGAGCCCACTGTCGATATGGGACATGTGATCTGGCATGCTATGCGAAGACTGTGGGATCGGCCGCGATAGGTGGGAAACTTGCAAGTGTGGCCTTATAGTTGTGTCTTGCTAGCAAGCACATAAATAGAGCGTTGCTATTTGCGCACCCCCTTATTGACTATTAAATCTATAGAATGAATGGATGATACGTTTTATAATACTTTTTTCATTAAATCGGTGATCCGTGACATAGCCGGGTTCTAACTTGTCTTGCCACTCCCCTTTGCCGTTTTCCTTTTAAAAAAGGAAAAAAAAAAAAAAACTGTTCCGTGTACATCTACAATACCTAAAAGCCTAGATCCCACGAGTGCCTGCATGTTTCGCAGCTGGTAAATCTGAACAGCCACGCCATGGCAGCCTGATGAGAAAGTGTCGTTCGCCCTAGATACTTGCTAGATTGGGCCTCAGTTATAGCAAATCATTAGACCCGGTACCTAGCCAGGAATCAACGGCTTCTCGACCCGTTGCCTTGTGCATATGAAAAGTCAAGTAACTTGAATGAAGCATACCATCAAGTCTCGAGCCATACGAGCTAGGTGTGCTGGCACAGAGTCGCGCGGACGGGAATCTGCAGGCTCAGACTGTGATCATCGCAGACCAAACTGGATCAAAACCTCAGAGCTTTGAGTCCCTCTTCGCGATCTTGTTGCCCGGCATAGCCTGTTCGCTGTTTGTCGTAGCGCCAAAATTCGTCTCTTTATTCGGACTTGCGGGATCGCGCGGTAGGCTCGTGCTAGAGTCGCTGCTGTCCAACTTATTTACCACCTTCCCACTCGAGGTTTCGGCCCCAGTGCCTTCGGAATTAGTCGGCGGCGGGAAAGACGACGGTGGTGACTGGGCGCCGGCCTCCTCTGCTGTTGGCACGTTGTCGCTGGTCTCGGCTTTAATGCTTATCGGGTCGCCCAGCTGGCTCGGGTTCGCGTCCGGGCCTTTGATTTTCCTGCTCGCCTTCTCGCGGAGAGTCTCAGGCATTACGAAGGTTTCGGGTTGATCCAATGTTGGCTTGGGAATTACGGATGGGGATCCTGTTCGAGATATCCCGGACTACCGACTGATATAGCTCACAAGGCAGATATGCAAAACACAGGGAAATGGAATGGGTGGAAAGTCGAAACGAGTAACTTATCAACTTGAAAAGCCGTATAGTTATACGTACGTTTCTGATGACCTCACTTCACGTTTTAGATTTCACTTTGTACTAGTGATCGATGACCTCACGAGGAGTCTGTAGGGCTGTCTACATTGACCATCTGTGAACCTGCTCCGATTAGGCCCTGATGATCTGCATTAGTATAAATCTAACGATGTGCATCAGGAGACAGCGCGCGTCACAAGGCTCTTGTTGGCCGAGTGGAAATACCAGCCCAGCGGAACCGCGCCCTACTGATTAAGGGGTATGTTTGCAGGGATTGATCTGCTATATATTAGCCTCATGTGATTGTCATTCGAGGTCGAAATGTATCGCTTAGCCAATTGTAGATGAATTGACTTGCCATTTTGATGATTGAAAGGCGCTATACATGGGGATCGCGAGGCCTATAACACGGGCGGGATAGCATATCGCGCGAGGCTGGCGGTCAGCGCGGTGGTCATCGATCGCAACAAATAGAGAAATTAATAGATCATCAAATCATCACATATATACAATATTTTGACATATATACAAGGTATGTTAGCCCAGGGGACTCATTATCTTTTAAGACTTCTTGGTCTTATACGTAGGTCGGGGGAATGTTTTTGTATGCGTCCAATTTCAGGACTCCGCCGTCGTCTATGTGGCGAGCCTGGACTCCTTTCACGAACCCGTCGTTCCAGTAGCGTATACTCCAATGCCAAATTCGATGCCGGTTTCGTCGGTACTTTACACGGTGATGAATGCGCCTTGCTCACACCAGGTGTTGGTGTCTTCGATTCTTGCGCGTCGTCTTGGGACGGCGATGAGGACGGTGTAAACTGCTCATGAGAACTGCAGTTTTGGCTGCTGCAGTTTTTATCACACTTATCGTCGGTAAAATATCCCGATGACTTCGTGTCCGACACCTCTGACATTGGGGTTGTTGGTGTATCTGGATCGTCCCATTGAGACGTTTCATCGTCATCTGCGTTCAAAGTGGTTGATAAGGCTAGGGCATCCGACTCTGGTTCGGAAAACGAGAGGGATCTAGCAGGGGTGGAAGCGCTAGAGGAATCCGAGCACATGGTGAGAGATCGAGGAGAAGGGGGAAAGTGACTTGCTGGAACCGAGTTCGTGGGGATGGCACTGACGAACGACAACGGTTCGTCAGTCATGATAGGGGTAGGATCATCGAACTCATCGAAGAACGGCGTAGACGAAGAATCCTGGATCGAGGCGTTCCACTCATGACCTTCGGGGAGGTATGATGAGAAGTACCTAACGAGCGAGTCGAACGACCGAGTACGAAAGAGCTGTACGGCGTACTGCCACTGATCGGTGCCAATGAGTTCGGGGTTAGCGATGATTTCAACGGATGCCGACTGAAGACTGGTATTCAACTGCTCGAGCCGATCTTGCTTGCGATGCTCGAGTTTATCGTGGAACTCCTCCACATTGGCAGCGGTCTTAGAGATCTCGCAAACGTCATGGTAGAAAGCCTCGGGATCCTGGATAGCCAAGGTGACCGTATTGTACTGATCATGGAGTTTGGTGTAGAGGTCTCCCCTCTTCATCCCAAATTTCCATGCTTGCCAAGAATAACATCCATCGGGCTCATCCATTCTTTTATCCAGCGTGTTGGCTACTGCAAAGGCTCTGTGTCTGGGCACGACCAAGCGAATTATTCTCGTCAATACTCCTGCGTCGGTGCTAGTGCCGGGGTCGGGGTCGTTTTTCAGGTAGTCTTATCGTCGCTGCTGGTTGTAGGTAGGTAGGTTCGATTTGTATAGTCGATACGGCCCTGTTTGCCCTACGGCCAAGGGGCTGTTCGCGATGCTTTCTTTGTTTAAGCACAACAGGAACAAGTACAGCCGGCCATTTTTAATATTCTTCTTTGTAGCAATTTTGGGGTTGTTGAAAAGGAACAACAAGTATGAGTGATGATGGTTCGACTCTGACTCTCAGGGATAGATGGTGGCAACAGAGCAATGCAGCGCGGTGGGCAGCGGCCGGTAGCCATACCATCCCCTTTGTTGCGGCCTCAGGCATCAGGGCAGCCCAAAAAGCCTCCTTGCTTCGGCTGCGAGCATTTCCACGAATGCCAAATGAAGCTTAACCCTTTTCGACAGCGTGTGCTGGCGATTATACGCTCTTTATAACCGCAACCGGCTTAGTCGCTTTTCTTCCACCGTCGCACTGGGCAGCAGGGGGGCTGGATTGCATTGCCACCACCCGGCGCACTTTCCCTTTGCGGAGCATATCCCGAGAGCCTGCACCCAATCAGCCCGCCAGAAACATGGTACAAAAGTGGGGGTATCCACATTGTGCACGCCCCCGGTCAGCCACATCGAAATTTCAAGTCGTGTCAAATCCAACGAAATCCAATCATGCGCAAGTCCTCCGCACTCTTTGTGCACATTGTCGGGATTCCCTTCACCGGTCCGCGCACTATCTACCCACACATCACCCATCACCCGACGACAGAACGCCTTGGAAGACAACTGTCTGTCTCAGGCGCCTATCGGGAACTCTCGTGACTTGCAACTTGCTTATCTATCTTGATATTATCTCGCTACACCCATAGATATGTACCTATCCGCAGTATGCATCTACTCTGCAATAAATAGTCAGCCGGTCTCTCTAAACGCGATGTCAGCTGAGTCTATTTCTATCTGCCTCACTTACGTAATCCGTCCTAATCCCGGCCACTTACGGATTCCGCCCATCCGAACCATGAAACGGGGTGGGCGCTCCTACCATCTCTTGTCGTGGCGGTTTTTATAGGCGGGTGGGCGGAATTGGTAAGCGAGCGGGATTGGTATGAATCACGTTACCTATTGGTCCGTCTGCCTCGAGCATCGGATCCCTGGGGTATCTCCTATCCTCAAATGCTTCTTTTAACTAACATCTTCGCAGTTTTTCCCGTTGCTGCATTACATGCCAGCGTATGGAATAGCGAGAAGTGATTTATGAATCGGTTCAGGTGTGCAATCGGTGCCATCGCTCTTATGTGGCAATTTATCCGGTCCCCGGGCGGTCAAGAGAAGACCCGCTCACCTGCTTCATCCTATGGCTGACAGGAAGTCGGCCTACTGGAGGGGTCACACACCTCCGCAGCATTACTTTCCTACTACTTAGTAGTAGGCTTCCGTCTCGTGACAATCCCTTGTATGAGACCTTCGAACTTGGCTGCGCAGCACGCTGTGCCTTCTCATATTGCGCGTTTCAGAGACATTCGACAGCCATATAACTGGCCGCGTCACATTTCCATCCAGCCTAGTATATTCTGAGCAGATGACTCCGTGTACATAGCAGACAGGATATCAGCATCTGAGGTTTGAAGGGCAATGTCTCTCCAGTGCCCCGAATACGTGCCCAGGTGGCCAGTTACTACAAACAGATACCTACAAGGAGGGGACGTTACATAGCCCGATCCTTGCCTCGTATGTACGAAGTACCTCAGGTAGGCAACCCCAGGCAATGCTCCAAATTTGAGTACTAATGCCTACGCCGCGCCCTGTGGAGCCTATATTTATACCTATGGCGTCCGGTTGGCTGATCAGGGCAGAGACGGGGACACCTACTGGTAGGCAGGCGACCGAAAGGAATCCATTTCCAGTAGGATCAGCCGCACAGCACGTATTTCATACCTTTTCCGTCTGCCGGGCTTCTGACTGCTTCGATGACTCTCTTTACCGCCGCTTGAGTATAGAGACCCAGTACTGAAGGTCTCAAGGATAGCTCATCTGATGGTGAGAGCTTCAATTTATCATGGCCTTCGGGACTGAACAAGTTGATTATTGATCAGCCAGTTCCCTTGAAGTTTCCCTTGAAGTCTCGGGGTGAAACTTTTCCATTTTTCTGTCATTTCTCTTTGAGTTCTCTACTCTTACCAAAGCCAGGTTATATATTGCTCTCATTCGTTCCTGTTCCAAGAATATAGAACCCTATCATATATGCCATAGGTACCTCTTGTGTATTCCCCCTCCGTCGCACCATGACTGCTGAGGTTTACCCCTCCGAGGAGAAAACGGAGCCGTTCACTGCCGAGGAAATTCAACTGAGATTGGATCAAATCGTCGAAAGCGATGAGTTTCGCGATGCCCAAGACGATCATGTTCCCTTGGACCAGTTAGTGGTCGACGAAGACGATCACAAGAAAGGTCTCCGTATCCTGGTGCGGCCGTTAACCAGAAGCCGCTCTGTTAGCCCCGGGAATGACAATTGCCAGTGGCTTGCCCTGCGGGCAGAGGTGGGCGACCCAAACCCGCCGACATCCAAAGTTTTGGCCGTAACCCAGACTTCCAAAGACATCAAATTCCCTATCAGGATGCCGCAGGCTGAGGATGAAGGTCGTCCTCCCCTCTGGTGTGAGCTCTTTTACGATCCGGCTAGTGACTGCTTGATCCTATTGAATAAGTCAGACATCCCTATTGTTCTGGCCAGGATATCTTCATCGGACAGCGACAGCAATTTCAAACAGGAAATTTTCCCGCTGGAAACTCGGGCATTATCGCCAGGCACATGGAGGATCAGCATTGGCATGCCCGTACTTGACTTCCGAATCCTAGAAAAACGACCTGCCATCCTACACGTCCCATCGGATAGTTTTGATTCAACACCTACTCATAATCAAAATGCACAGAGTTCTCTGGGCAAAAGATCCTTGTCTTCGGATGAACATGCGGCCAAGAACGCAGTGGTTGGGAAGAAGATTCGCCCGGACGACCACAAGAGAAATGAAGACGGTGTTATCATTTTATTGGGTTCGAGGGATGAACCCATCGTATTGCCTTTGCCTAATGCTGCCAAAACGAAGGAGATCGCGATCCCAAATGGCCATGCGCTGCTCGAAGTTCAGAAAGACGCGACCGTCGCGGTTCCCGGCGACCGCAAGATCGACGGATATCAGTTGACGAAACGCAATCAGATCGCTACAACGGGCGCTTCCTCCGTGTTCACAGCCGAGCATTCTCAAGTCCCCGACGGTGTCATCACGGTCAAGGTCCTCAAAACTGGAGGGCCTCAAACAGATACTCGTCAGGACGCAATCCATCGGAATGTGATCCGCCAAGCTGACATCTGGCTGCGTGAGTATCAGAGTCAGGAAGATCTCGAGCACAATTCCATCGTCAAGTTGCATGGTGGTGATGCTCGTTACTTGTCGCTTTATATGGAGCATGTCGATGGCAAGGACCTGGCTGCTCGTAATGTATGGCGCGACACCAGCACGGACAATTTCGTCGGCAGCCGTGATGATGCCGTCCGCATTCTCAAGGACATTGCAAGCGCCTTGCATTACCTCCACCAGAAGAAGCGCATCCATAACGATATCAAGCCTGCCAATATACTATATTCTCAAGACCGAGGCGCTGTCCTCTGCGACTTTGGCTTGTCGACTTACACTACTGACCCCGCCGCTAACGGCGGGACGCCATATTATGTGCCCCCGGAGTTCATCGGGCAAAAGTTTCGTGGCCCGCCCTCAGACGTCTGGGCACTCGGCGTAACGATGCTCTATGTTCTACAAAAGATCCCATTTCCCGACGCTCGCGGAGTCCGTGGCCATCCAAAGCAATTGTACTGGATGATTGCGGATTTGAATCGAAAGCATGGGCACCATGCAAACCGCGCCCCCTCTGCCGTTGCACAAATGCAGCAATGGCTACGGGAAGTTAACGAGGCAAAAGGCCAACTCAACCTACGTGACAAAATCGAATTCCTCGTGTGGCAGATGTTGACACCTAACCCTTACCATCGTATTACGATGGCCAAGGTCATGCATGAACTGCATCCAGCCTCGGATATCACGCCTGCGGGATGAATCTCTATTAGTTGTCAGTTTAAATTCAAGACCTCATGTGTTATAAGGACACATATGTTTGATAACCCTTCGGCTTCAAAAAGAATTGGTATGGTACTTGACCGCATTCGGGAAGGGTACGCTCTACAGGTTCGTCAAGTTGACAGCAATACAATGGTGCTACAAGATTTACTGACCACTGTTCTCGTCAGACGGTTCCTATAGATACTTATCAAGCCGAAGAGAAGGCTACTTGCCAGCATCCGGCTATCAGAAATAATCAATACGCCTAAACAACAAATGTTCTGCTTCCCCTGATTATAGTCCCTACATCGCGACTGCCAGAACCGAAGAAATCACCACTAGAGTAAAAGCCCGCTTCCAGGCGCCCCTACGAGTGCGCCGTTCTCGGGAGTAGGTGCCGTCGTTCGGTTCAAATTAGTTTCTACGACTTGTCGCACAATAGCCGCTGTCACGCTCGTGTCATTTTCGCAAATTCTCCCCGTGGGAGGCCAGGCGGTGGATTCGAACGTAATATCGACACCACCCCGAAGCGTATATCTTAACATCGTTCCAAATTTGGCATGTGTTAGGAAGCTTGTATTATACAGCGAAGTACCTGACATGCCGCTGGTGACGAATTGGAGGGCGTCTTTTTGGCCTTCCGTAACGTTAACGGGAACAGGAACAGGAGCGATGAGGGCTCAAAACGTCTCTTTACCCGGGACGTTCACAAGCACTGATGTGTAGTGAAACTACACGAGTTCTCGCTGAGCACAAGATTGATGTACAGATACGTCTATGGGTGGTTTAGGTGAAGGGCCACAAGACCACCTTTCAGTAGCCATGCTATCTGGTTCCTTACTCCGTGGGGCACTGCTGATTGCCCGATCTTAAGTAGCGATTCCAAATATAGAGGATAAACATTGCTACATGATATATATATATACATAGAAATCAAATAAAGAACTCAAGGGTAGCCATATTGGCCGGGTGTTGTGTTGGCCAAACCGTCGGCTCGCCATTCCGAGTGCTCGACCAGGACGTGACCCGCACACCAGCCCAACGATAGTGAATAGAACGAGGAAGACACCGCGAATCTTGGGGGATTAACCCTGTTGAGAATGTAACCCGACGCCGCGGGAAGTCTAACATATAGGTTGATACAACGAAAGGCGTAACGAACGTGTTGATTACCCAAGAAGCAATTTGGTAAGGGCTTCGAGGAACCAAACTAAAGGAATGCGGGAAGTAGAAACTCGTTCACTGATCAGTACGCGCGGCAAGGTTTACAGTGTACATCACGTGGGAACATCCGCCACAGGCGCCTCGGACGACGCTATGTGCAAGGAAATGAAGTTATTACAAGCAAGCGTGCCCAACTGAATGGTTCTAACTCTGTCAAGGCGGCACAAAAGTCAGAACCAGGTCGAAGCGCCGCCCGCGGAACACAAGTGTAGCCAACTCGCCAGTGGCGGCCGTGTATAGAACAATAGCCCGGCTGGTATTTACCACCTCGGCGATGGGAAACAGCGGGAGCGTACGCGAGACTTGAGTCTAGGAAATGTATCAAGCTAAATACGGTACCAATGGGGAAGCCAGCCCACCGCTTCCTATCCGGCCCCTGAATGTCAGGACCCGACACCGCCATGCTGCCCGCGATTGGGACTTATACGCTGCGCGAAATTGGATATTACTTGCTCAAGCGTGCTTGGGAGCAACGAACCCGGCTTTCTCGCTGCCTATCCTATACTAAGGAGCCACGAGCGAGTGCCGAGTGCCTAGCTGGTTTATTCAGGAACCGGGAGTGAGTAGTTCCGGGCTGCGTCGTAGAACAACGTGCTGTGGTATAGGTAGCATGAGACACTCCACAAGTACCTATTCCGAGCACCAAGCTGTCGTTGTGACGCCATGCGGTCTCTGGCCGGGTTACTCGACGCTCACGGAGCCGAGAATCATCCCGCTCTTCGATTAGCCGGGGACTTCGACCCTGGGCGGAGCGAACGGGAACGACCGCGGGGAACTAATGTGGGAGGTTCATATCAAGACTTCAACGTCCGGCATGGGCCGAGTGATGGGTGCTAGTCAATAGCCACTCGTAGAGAAAAAGCTCTGATTGTCGAGATGAGCAAATACGGGCAATGTGGGAAAGGCAGGCCCAGGATCGATGTGCGTATGCCAGAGGTATGGGTTTTTACGTGCTGCTCATGAGCACATGGACATATCTGAGGTTATAACCGCCCACATTTTCAACAAGCGGTATCGCCCGCGTCCATGTGCCTACCTACGTCTATATCAGGTCCATACGGATATTATCCGTCGTGGTATCTGACTCAATGCTTCATGAGCCATATCTGTATGAGTATTTATCGTAACTTCCACGAATCTAGACTGCCGGTTATCAAAGCTTGGACCCTAGTCGGTCTCTATCACTTGTCAACGAAAGAGAGTGCGCGCAATATCTAAGTGGTTTAAAGGAACGTGGGTGCGTAACGTAGTCTAGCAGCATATGCCGTATTCCGCACCGATTCCGGTATTTATGCCTGGAAAACGGAGCCACGCGAAATAAACTGATGGGCTTGAACAGTAATGTTACAAGATAGTCCCGTGGCTGGTGTTAGCTGGTGAGAGTGAAGCCAGACTGCAAGGGAGAAAACGTGAGTGGGCACGAGTCTAAACCTATGTACTGTCTCAACGGGTTTGTGCAAATCGTCTCAAATCCAGAGAAATATTAGGTAGAAAAAGAAGTAGTTTTTTACCTAGAAATTTGGTTTCCCGGCGTTACCGGGAAATTCAAGCATTTGATCATTTCTTGATCCGGCTTATTGTTCGCTACTACTCGGGTGAAAGGTATCACCCTCGGCCAAAGGCCGTATTGGTTAGATATAGCTGGCTTGAGTTGACCCATTGTGAAGACGAAGGTGAATCCGTCGCAACAAATACTTTGTGACTTTGTTTGAAGCAAACGGCGGTCTCCTAACAAGGGTTGACAAGTCTGCTGTCAACTCTCTAGCTCCCGGGTTCTCTTCTCTTCCATCCACTCTCTTGTCTCTTGTCTCTTGTCGAGGCCGCATCTTCGAGGAGCTGCAGTCTGTATCTCTGCTACACCGTATAAAGCTGTAGTTATATGATAAGACGGCGTTAAAAGGCTAATAAGACGTCATGTGAACACTGAGCACCGACAGAAAAGATTCAATAATGTGGGAGCAACACCATCGAACGGTATTACCAGCACGGCGCGGAGAATACTTGGGCTATCGCGGAGATATGACCTACTACTAGTAGCATAGCTTGATCAGCATTTGGCGAGGGCAGCAGCAGGTTTAGGCGTGTCTTTTGACTGTGTTTGGCTCGGATGTTTCCATCAATGCCATGACTAATATTATCTTGATAGCCTACTTCTACCTACACTAAATTGTTGATCCCGCCGTCGGCGCCGCCGTTAAGTTCTAGTTCATGTGATTCAACATCCTTTAATACCAACTAGGTAGGTACAACCTTTCCAAGTTATCATGTATGAATCTAAGACTCTCGACCTCAACCCCGCGAAAGAAAGGGCTCAGTAGGGAGCATCGCTTCGTGTGGCGGGAGACACTTGAGAGTTTCGCGTGCTCGACGGAGATGATTACGCAAAGAAGGGCGAAAAGGGGCTGTGTTTTGATGAGTTGGTGACCTGGAAAGAAGTATTCGGTAGGACCTTAAAGTCGACGTTTGTTAAATTGAGGTGTAAGTACGAAGTACCTCAAGACAGGCGGCGCGGCGCAGGTCTAACTATTCAGCACGAACTTCTGGATACTAAGTTGATATTATCCATTAAAGTACTAGCATTTGGCTTGATAACGAGCCCGAAATGGCAGTTAGGTAACTATATTATTACCCTATGTAGATGATAATCGAGATCTATAAGTGTAAAGTAGAACCCTATACGGTAGCTGTTAATAACGGGCAGAACAGGGCACAATTAGGTATCCATCATTCTCCTGGTCTCGGTCACGGTGCTTGTCAGGGCATTTCGGTGGGTACCAGCACCATGACTGATACGGGCTTGGCTTGGCTCTCGCGAAAACACCAGACCAGGCCTGAGTCACATCACATTGCGAGTCACCCCCGGCGCGGGGTATGCAGCAGTATTTGCAGCCAACGAGCATCGGCATGCTCGACGGCAATGCATGATGCCTGCGATGGCTGCGATGGCTGCGATGGCTGTGATGGCTGCGATGGCTACGACGGGGGGCCCGCACGCGTTCTGTTATCTCTGCTGCGACGGTGATGAAAGAGTGCAGCGTACGTCGAACTACCGTTGAGCTCCCATCTCATGCAAGGTACTGCACAACGCGGCGGATGGAGACGCCCAATACTGGCTGCGCCGCGTGCGTGCGTGCGCTCGACGATCGGCTCACTAGCGAGACTGGCGACAAGCAGCGAATGATACCGAAGGGCACGAGCCTCACCAGCGTCGCATACGATCGCTCATTACGTCGGATTTGCAGAATCTCGCAGCGGAAGATGGTGTGCAGCCATGTCAGATGCCTACCCAGAGTGGGGGACGGTGTGGCTGGCCGCTTGCTTGTCTCGCTTGTCTGTCTCGCTTCATCCTCCCTGCCCGCTGCTAATCCATACCTCGCCGGCTCGTATCATATAGGACGGCCCTCCTCATCTGGCTCTCGTCTTCAGCTTGCACACCATCTTCCCCTGTGTGATTCTGCTTTGGGAAGCTGTCTCGCGCACTCATTCTCCCGTCGAGTCCACAAGAACATGAGGTGAGTCTTGGTCTGCTGCGCCCTGTGATTCGCGATTCCACGGCAATGAGACGAGCTCCATGCTCGACAAGCCGCTGGCTGACCGGGGTGGTTCCGTCACCATCACCACCATTCTCTCTCAGTGCTTGCGTACACCGGGTATTATTCATCTACTATCTAGGCATCTTCTTAACATGTGACTAACTAAGAACCATCAGCCACGCCCTCTTATTATCTAGTAGGTACCTATGGCTTCTGCCTGTGACCAGACGTATAAAGAATATTTATATATATACCTCCGGCCCTGTCACTAGAGGTTTCCCCCTCCTGACGACTTCGCGTCCTTTGACTTAGCATTCCGTCTTCTCCTGGGGGCTTCTCACTTCTTCCCCTCTCCCTCTCACCTTTATTTATTTTTTTGAGCCGGGTTGGGCCCGGCATCTTCTTCAAGGTGTAAGCCTGGGCGTTCAACTTGTTCTGGTCTGAAATGACCACTTGGGGGGCCGCCATTCGCGACTAAGGATATTTTCGCTACTAGGGTCTACCATAATCAAATAATATACAACATGTCTCTCTTGCCATCAGATGCGCTGCATACAGCGGATAGACGGTCGTGGTCGCCGAGGGAGCTGGCACCATCGAGTCCCAGCCGATTCCCCCCGGCCCTCGACGAGGATAGGGACGGCCTGTCCACAGATGATGAGGACTTCGACAGTGCTCCAAGACCTGAGAACCCTCTGAAGTACTTTTTAACACCCGCAACCCCCGAGAATGACGAGATGGAATTTGAGTTCGACTTCGATGCGGGCATCGAGGACTCAAACAGTCCCCGTCGTATTATCCGAAGCGTCAGCCCTTCGACGCTCGATGGCCTCAGACGGTACCAATCCAAGCGCAAAGACGCAAGCTGTGCTATTTTGGATGACGATGATGTCGACAGCGACAGTGATGATGGCGAGGAATACATACGATTCACTCCTCACAAGCCACTCCCGCTCAGTCTGGACAGCTATTTTGATCGTCCCCGACACAGCCCTCCACACAATGTTGCGTCTCGGACCACAGACGCTTTGCTATCGCCTTCGTCTTTCCACGTAGGTTCGCCTAATGGCCGCCTAGCTAAGCGCCTCGCACCGCTACCTCGACGCCTACCCCGAGGTAGAACTCCTGGCCTCTCAATACGGCGACGACACTCCTGGCGCGAGCCCAGCCCAGACGTCTGGTCCATCGAGGAAGAGCCCGAGAAGGAAACAATGAGCGAGATGGGACTGAGCATTGAAGATCTGGATGACGGCATGGAGAAGAAGACGCGACCTATAGACATACCGGCTACAAAGCTCCGGAAGAAGGTTCGGTTCGTGTTGCCCGTTAAGGAGTTCTGAATTCCGGGGTCTGTTCCATTTGAATCTTTCATATACTATGGGGGGCCGGTTCATTGCATGGCACGGAGTTGCGGGATCTGCATCTATTTCCTCTTTCCCTTCCCATCCCTCTCATTCTCTCTCCCGCTAGCATCATGGTCACTACATGCATCATCACTACCAATGGCATCATTCTCCTAAATTTTAACGGGCATTCGGCCCTCAGCATATACGGCGTTTGGATAAGGTTCTGGTCAAGTTGGATATGCTCTTCGCATCAGTCTGGTAATAGCATCTGTTCATCGGTTACAAGATAGGTAGCCGGAAAAAAGGGAGTAGCTAGCTTCCAATAAATACCCCATTTTCCATGAACATGTCTACTCGTATGAATCTACCTTAATCGTGCCTCCATACGAAAGACCGACTTTTTAATATAAACCGGTCGCCTCTCTGGGGTTACAGTAGATCGTAACGGTCTTAAAAACCAGTTTATTTCAAATCAGACTTCTGTATACCAGACTCATTATTGTAATCGCCTATAACATGCTAGCAGCCAACATACCTACAAACGTGTCTACACCCGAAGAATCTATTCGCCTCGGCAACCTCCGAAGCCATGACGCTCTTCTCCTCTCCCCCTCCAGAGTCCAAACACTAATCCCAACATCTCATGCCCGTCAGCACGAAAACATTCCACGTGAGAAAAGAAACAAAGCAACTTATAGCGTAAGCTACGCCCCCCAAAAAAAAACCGTCAGCCGACGCGCGCCGACGCCTCAGCACTCACCGCACCGCCCGAAGAGGCCCGACCGAGCTGTATACTACCAACCAAAGGATGCTCACGCCCGGGCGGCGTCTTACGCCATCCTCTTCCCACAGCCGTAAGCCACAGGCCCTCCTCTCCCCATCCGAAATTGCCGGAGGAGAAACACGTCCGGTTACACGCGTAACGGGACGATTTTCTCGGCTCCCGACGTACGAAGCACGTATCTAGTTGGCAGTCACTATACGGCGATCTTAGCTATGTCCAGCCGAGACCCGTGACGCGTCGGATGGTGGATGGATGAGGTCGGGTGGTTGTATAGCTAAATAACGTATCTAGGGTCGAGGATGGTATATAAGCTGATAGCTTCGCGATTTCTCTCTAATAATACGCATTCTTACTCCTCGCCGTCAGCCCTATCTGGTTCTGCTGTACGTCATGCATGCCCATCCACGGCCACATTCCCATCCGCAAACAGGCCGGATATAATAATCGCAGAGCCCTCGCATATGCAATGTTGGCCCGGCTACATGATGTGCTGCGCGGGTATTGCCTGGCTTGCATTAGCCATGTCGTATTGAGGAACCAGACCGCATGACTTCGCATCTGGGAACATGGCTGCGACCGTTTGCGGGCTTTGGTTTCGTGATTACAGCTCGTTCTCATCAGCAGAGCGAGAAAGAACAAAAAGAAAGGAAGCGAAGATAACACATATACAGCCGGTCAATACCATCCTCATGACGCTGACTATTCGTTGCTTGGTGAGGCTTGCTGACCGGTATGTTTATACGTATCCAGCCCTCGGTCAACACACGATCAGCAAGACACCTACCAGGTATAGCTACGCATAATCACGGCTAGGAATATGTATACGTAAAATAATAACAGATGCATTTTAAGAGAGAAAAAACAGCAGCGAACTATACCACACACAGAATATGTAACCTACCTAATTAAGTATTCCGGGAGCTTCGCGTCCTTTCACACACCAGAGCAGTAAGGATTAGGCGATGACGACACCTGAGCCATTCACAATGCCATGTATCCCACCCCAGATAGGTCGTCTACTTCGACACACACACACACACACACACACACACGCAGCCGATTCAGGAGATCTGCTATCTACCTACCCTTATTGCACCGCACGCACCTGGAGTATATTGGTGTGTGCGGTACCCAAGCATCATCGACCAGTGCATACTGATTATTGAACGGGGCTTGGCTTTCGGGGACATGTGACCTCAAACATGATGTAGCTAGCAGAGCCATGCTCTCGAGGGGTAACGGCGTACTATGAGGTAAATGAAGACGCCAACCGATAACGTGGTTGAAGATGTAAATCGCATACAGGGCTCATTCCGTCATGGTCGTAGCAGGTAGGTTACCATTAATCAGTAGCGAATAGGTACGTGATCAGGCAAGTAAAATGTCAGTCGGCATATTCCCCCCGGTGCTATGTGGAAATCTATGGCTACTTGGTATTGGTATATCGAAGAATAAGGATGGTCGTTAACATATCGGAGGTATTGTGGCCATGTAAGTGTCTATACATGATTTGTACGTTCGCCGTCCCCTTCAAGCCTGGGGCGACGCTGTGGATAGTGGCCATGAGGGGCCGGGGATCATGTGCGATCTAGGCCGTGTGAGCCGGGTAACGTCACAGGCCCCCCTAAAATCATAGCTACTCCAGAATTTTATTGGATTCTGCCTACTATGGTAGGTTCTTGGAGATGACAGAGGGGTTGGTGACTCCTTTTGATACTCTGTCTTGTGTGTTGCGTTGAGCAATGAACCCAGACGATGCACGCTGAATTTTACAATAGGGCTTCTAACTTGCTCTTTTTTGCCAGGAAAACAGTGAACGCCGCCAACGCCATGCCATGATGCAACCCCCCGGTGTCAATACAGTACAATGTCGGGCCACCAGCTCAATCCGACTCATCTTCCTCTACATCTTCAACAGTCACGGCCTTCGCTTTGCCTTTGCCTCTGCCCGCATCCGATTCGCCATCACTATCGCTAGAATCAGGCGCCTGAGATTCGCTCCTCTGTAAGGTCTCAGTCCCCGAGCCGAGATTGCCGGTGGTAGATGTCGTCGAGGGGCCACTCCCATTTCCAAAAAGTAATTGGGATGATCTACCCCACTGCGGTACTACGGGGGTAGGAGCAGCAACATTGGGCGGCTCTCTTGGTATCTGTGAAGCTGAAGACTCGGAGGTGTTGTAGACTGTATTTTGTACGTCGCTATTTCGCACGGAAGCATGGGCCTCGGCTCCTGGAGTAACAGAATTCACAGATCCGTTAGCATTTCGGGCCGTGGGATTTCTACTGAACGGCGGCACATTCTGGCTATGCTGCTGTTGTGGATCGTGATATGGCGTTGTTGGAGTGGGCTGAGTGCCTACATGCTGGTGCCATGGTTGACCGTCGAGACGCTGGAGAGGCAAAAGGGACCAGCCCGGGGGAATGACTACTCCTTCCGGAAGATCCTGGCTACCCGAGGGAATGGTAGATGCGTACGACGGGGCACTATGTCTTGTGAAGGGCAAAGGGCCATATGAGGTATTATTAAGGAAATGAGGTAATTGCTGGGGGATGAGCTGAGCATTAGCGCCTGCTTGACTTGATTGATTGCCGATGCTATTGGACAATTGCGGTTGGATTTGGCGAAGGCGATTCAGTTCCGCAGTTAGAGCATAGAGTGTCTGTAATTCGGCCTGGGTGGCTTGTAGGGTACTCATCTCTTGCTGTATCCGAGCTGTGATGTCTTCAAGCTGGGTCTGTATATATTCCATATTGCCTGGAGTATGGCTGACACTCGCGGGCTGTGTTGTAGGGGTCGGCGTCGGTGCGGCGGCGGGAGCCACGGCCTGGTTGCCACCGTCGAGTGGCACACGAAGTTGATTGGCCAACTCATGGATGTCCTGCGCGTTTCCCTGGGCAAAGCCCAGCCGAAGAGGGCCAAACTGGAATACGCGCAGGTTGCCACGACGCTGTGGTGGCTGATGAGCATTTTCTCTGCCTCCTGCCCCCGCTCCTTCTCCCGCCCCCTCCCCGGCCCCCTCTCCGCGACCATCGCCGCCGGCACCACCAGGGGCAGCCGGAGCCAGAACTTGAGGCTGTCCGCCCAGGTTGCCCGCTGGTGCTGCCACAGCGCCATCAGAAGTTGCTCCATCGAGAACAACTGAGCGTCGACATGTGGGACACACTTGTTGTCTCTCCAACCACCCCTTGAGACAGCCAAGGTGTAAGATATGGCCACAAGGGAGTTTCTTCGGCCGGGAACGTTCAACTGCACCCACAGCAGTGGGATCATACGGTCTCATCTCCTCTCGGCAAATGATGCAAGTGTCCTCCCTCCCCAGATCCTCCTGAGTGGCGTCCGGATACTTATTCATATCCCGAAGCGCTTTCCTATACCGCATTAAAGCACCGAGGCGCTTCACAAAGGATCGCGCAGTCATGAAGAGATCACGCATAATGTGAATCGGGAGGCCATAAAACATCAGGAGGATCCCAAAAAATACCAAGTAGATGATGAGCTTAACCAAGTCTAAAACAAGTCAGACGCTAGATAGCATGAAAGCCTATAGTGTGATTACATACCTGTCACAAGATCAAGGCTCAGTACCCAGTGTCCCTTGGATTCCCAACCAGGAACTTCAATGTCTATCTCGTCGATATCATCTTCATCGGGGAGCTCTTCTTGCCGGGCGGCCTCGGCCTCGGTAGCATCGTCAGATTCCCTACGTCTCAAGATGTCGGCGCGCTGCTCTCTGGCTAACCGACGCCGCTCCTCCAAGCGAACATGTGTCTGCGATTTTACGATGTTGGTCTCGACCAAAGACAGCAGGTAGCGGAAAAAGGTGCGTGAAGAGCAAGTGGCTAGGATAGCAAACTCGAAGAGAAACATGACCATCATGTTAGGACGGGCTTGTTGAATGACGGCATGGACGGCATATAAAAATAACCAGGCATCGTAAGCGACACTAAGGAGTAGTGAGACGATAAGTCGTGAGTGGAAGAGTCTTGGATTGGCGGGAGGTTGTTGTTCCAGAACTTCGACACGGCCCTCGCCTATCCATTCCCATACCTTTCCGGTAACCAACGCCGTGAACATGACCAGAAACCAGCCGCCCACCTCCTCGCGGAATATGGTCATAGCAAGGCAGGTCTCGGTGACAGCAAACCAAGCTTTCTCGTAGAGCTGCTCGATTTCAACAGGCCGAAGAGGGCCGTAGCATAGTCGTTGAAGACCCCAGACAAAGGAGGCATATATGAGTAGGACGAGGTTTGCGAGGATCTATATTGGTTGGAGCTACATGTTAACCGGTTGCGTTCGCAAATTAGTATAGAGACACACACCATTAGGCTGAGGTTATTCTGCGACAGATAAACCATGGCAGAATAGAAGTTGGCGCGCTGATTGAAAGCATAAGCGACGACGCCAGTGGCCAGCGCCGTCGAGGCCTAGAATAAGTGATAGGTTAGCTCCGCCCGGCTATCGTCGACATAAATGATACCCAAACAATCCACGGCCGGTACTGGTGGGATTTCGGGGTGAATATGAAGCTTACTCCGGCATAGAAAAACAGGCGCATGTTGGCGATCGAAAGCGGCCGAGGATTAAGGAATTAATCACGTCGATAGAGCTGCAGAGAGGCAGCTACGTGCCCATTATTTCGGCGACGCGAGTCTATATGGATTGATTCGGCGTTGAATCTGCTCTTGGAGGGGATATGGGTAAAATTCACAGGTCCATTGGTAAAGCGAGCGAGCCGTGATAGGTATCTAGGCAGTTAGGTGAATAAGAGGTATGTTCGGACGTACTCAAGAATGATGCCACCTGTTGTATAATAGGATCGGGATCGCCACTTACATAATAAAGCGCGCCTTCTCTGGTACGAATCACGAAGTACCCAGTACCTGCCTAACGGAAGCACCTTCTATCTCACTTGATTGGTGTATTCTTACAGATAATTAGAGAAGGGTGGAGATTGCCAAGCCTTCACGTTGATTACGTACCAGCTGGTACGGTACCTTATCTACACAGATAAGGCGCTTCTCCGTGTGTCGGCCGACGGCATAACTCAGTGTGGGGGAATCACGTGCCACGGCAAGCTCAGCTACCTGACATCGCTATAATTATAGTCCGCACGGTGGCAGCCAAGCCCCGACGGCCCCTAAAGCGCGAAAGCCATGCGAAGCCCAAGGTATCATCGCACACTGTGAATACGGTCAGCTAGATACGCATTTGCATCGGGTGCTTATTGAAAACAACTTAAATCTTGCAGCTTTCTTTCTACGACCGGCGATTTCTCTCTTCTCGTGGTTTTCCGCTTTTCTTCTTGTGCCCATCGCCTTCGCGTTTATCGACCGTCATTGCGTGCTATTTATTGCCGGCCGTAGAGTACTGGTTAGTCGCCATCCCATTATTTCATACATTAGGTCTATTTCGTACTTCCGTTGCGACTGCACCGTCGTGCCCCGGGCCGATTCGTACCCACGGTAATGATAATAAATGTTTGGCTTCGATAGCTGCGTAGGCTTAGACTCCCTTGAGCCGAGCTTAGAATGGCTGTGCGCCGCCTAAGGATCATACTCGCCGTCGTCGCCTTTTGGTTGTTGGCGTCCTGGTATTACAAGTCTCAAAGATCGGCCCGGGTTGACTTACTCAGTCCCATATTCGGCTCGACTGAGAGCAATGGTGATTACCGATGGGAACGACTTCCAACTCGTTATCACATTGATAAACTCGCCGAGCTCCCTTCGAATAAACCCGTGCGATCCATTCCACGAATCCAAGCCCCAAGGCCGCAAGAGGATGCTGCTCTACGAGACAAGAGAACTATGCGGCTAGCAGCCGTTAAAGAAAGTTTCATACACAGTTGGAAGGGTTATAAAAAACATGCCTGGGGCCATGACGAGATTATGCCCATATCGGGCCGGTCCAAGGACCCCTTTGGGGGATGGGCCGCTACTCTCGTCGATTCGCTGGATTCCCTGTGGCTCATGGGTCTCAAGGACGAGTTCGACAGTGCCGTAGAGGCCTGCGATAATATCGATTTCACAAGGACCAATGCACGGGAAATCAACGTATTTGAGACTACCATCCGGTATCTGGGTGGATTTCTTGCCGCGTACGAGCTGAGTGATATGCAATATCCCAGCCTCCTAAATAAATCCGTCGAGGTGGCTAGCCTGTTGATGACAGCGTTTGATACGCCAAACCACATGCCCATTCCTCGATTTAATTGGCGTGGCTATGTGCAGGGAAAGGTTCAGAGCGCCCCTACAACGGTCTTGCTGGCCGAGATCGGGTCTCTGAGTCTCGAGTTCACCAAAATGTCCCAACTCACTGGCGACATGCAGTATTATGATGCCGTGAAGCGTATATATGACGAGCTTGAAAGTGAGCAGAGCAAAACCAGACTCCCGGGCGTATGGCCTGTTCTAGTTGATGCTTCCACATCGCCCATAAGCTTTAGAGGTGACGGCTTTTCGCTTGGTGGCATGAGTGACAGCGCCTACGAATATCTGCCAAAGCAATATCTACTTCTCGGCGGGGCTCTCGAGCAGCCCCGAAGAATGTATGAGAAATTCATCGACGCTGCCGAGAAACATCTTCTTCGCCGTGCCTTGCACCACAGTAACCTTCCTATCCGGTTCTTCGGGGATGCGCACGTATCTAACCCACCCAACGGAGAATCACTCGTGATTACAACGCCCCAAATGCAACATCTTACTGTAAGTCCCGAGTCTTGTTCTATTTTACTCTTTTGTACTCCAGTTTCCAAAGCATATAAATTCCCTGTAATCATCTGTTGAGCACTTTTTGTCCCGCCGAAATATTTGTGCATATTGCGTTCCGGGTGGCAATTGCTGACCTCAAATGTTGCAGTGTTTCACCGGTGGAATGGTCGGCATGGCGGGCAAGATTTTTGACCGACCTACAGACCTGAAGGTAGCCTCAGAACTTACGGACGGCTGTGTTTGGTCCTACAGCGGTACACCCTCGGGTATTGGACCGGAGATTTTTTCCTACATCCCATGTGAACCGGAGACTGGGACGGATGAGTGCCAGTGGAGCGACAGCCGGTGGTATGATGCGGTTAGGAAGTACTGGGCAGCTGGTGAAGACGCGGAGACCATGACAGAAAAACAGGTTGCAGAAATTATCGACGCCCGTCGATTACCTCGAGGGATGGTCGATGTGCGTGACCGAAGATACCAGTTACGACCAGAAGCCATTGAATCAGTCTTCTATATGTATCGGCTAACAGGGGACCGGGCATGGATGGATAAGGCATGGGCTATGTTTACTGCTATTGAGAAGTTCACCCGCACAACGTATGCATCGGCAGCATTGGATGATGTAACGCGCTCGACACCGAATCAGGTCGACAGCATGGAAAGTTTCTGGCTTGCCGAGACGTTGAAGTACTTCTACCTTATCTTCGGCGATTGGGAACTCTTTGATCTAGACAAATGGGTATTGAATACCGAGGCACACCCACTTCGGCGAGCAGACGCGTAGAAGGGAGCGAAGCTCATGATGATTAGGATAAAGGAGTATTGTTAGAATTATTACAATGGTGTCATCTACTAGTAGTATTGTGTACAAAAGTCTGTATATATGCAAGGAAATACCGAACGGAAAAACGACGGCTCCGTCCCAGTTACGGACTGTAGCAACAACGGTAATATGTGTGAGATGCCCTAACTGAATGAATATTTGTAGCAATACCACTAGCCCTTACGCCCAGTCGCTACGAATACTTGTACGTAACGAAGTTTCTGTTCGAGGATGCGACGCGGTGCGACGCGTCCTCGAGGTTTCTTTCCCAACGCTTCGTAGTCTTCCACCTTGACTTGACCCCCCCCCCCCGGTATCCTACCTGCTGAGGATACGTACCCTCGATATTTCCCGAGCTTCTCTCTCGTCTCTCCCTCTTCTGTGGCCCGCATAGAAGCTCTGTCGTCAAGCCATCGGGTAGGTCTCCAGACCTGGAAGTTCCCAAAGTCTATCCGGTGAGTTACCCCTTTCTTCTGCACTCATAACATGCGACCCGATATACGGGTTGAGATGGTCACGTTTAGAAATCCTAACTAGTCAACAACGACGGCAGTAATCATGTCCCCACGCTCTGCTTCCGGTGTTAGATCCTCATCTCGTATGAGAGACTATCGCCGAGATCGCAAACGGAACAGTCGTCGCGCCGCCAACCAGACAGCAATCGCCAACGGTGAAACCCACTTCGGTCACGTTCCTCGCATCAACGCTGTCCGTGATCGTGAGACCAGTCAGGGATTTAGTGCTATTAACTCGATTCCTTTGGGCGCTCCACATGCTTCCCCTGCTCACTCTGCCCAGCACGTCCCGCGTTACGAGGCAAAGCCAGCCATCAACATTCCTACCGCAGGCCCCGTTACCACAGGACCCATGAATGTGGCATCAGCTAGTTTGACCGTTCCACAGGCCCTTCAGGCTCATTCGGCACAGTTTGGCCAGACAGCTTTCTCGAACAAGCACTCTCTTAAGCCTGCCATGACCCTTAAGCCAGCTGCTACGTCTCTTCCGGCTCATAGGACCGCTTCACAGGCTGCTCGTGCCTACGGCTATGGCATCGACACTCAGAAGGAGTCTCTAAGTATGAAACTAAACCAGCCCTCTGATATTGATGGACCACCTTTTCATGTAACTCCCTCGCGAGGAGCGCGCCGTACCGTACCCTGCCAGGGTTGCATTCTATCTGCAGTCTCAGGCAGCTCCTCCGGCGCATGCCACGACGCATCGAGCGGACCGCGCTGCGCGCAGTGTGCCCCTGAGAGCATCTGCCAGCCCACGTAAGTAGCCCGGCACAATACGCGCTCCTATTGTATACTGACATGATCGCATAGCGCCCCGCATGTTATCCCCGTGGCATTGCGCTTAGTTGCGGCCATCGAGGCGAAGGCCGAACAGCGCGTAAGATGTACCCTGACATGAAGCGCGTGATATTGGCTAATCCGAACAGGAAATCAACGACCTTCGTGCGGCGGTACGAGTGCTTCTCTCGATCCCGGATGCGGAGTTCTATGCTACAGTCGCTCAAGCGGCTGCTCTCGCCTCCAGCGGAGGTTTTGGTGACGTGGCTCTCACGATGGCGGCCGTGACAGAGCTTCATGGACGCCGCGAAAAGCTTTTTGAGGACCTCAAAGAGATCATTGAAAATGCCTAGAGTATATATATCTTAACAGGTTCTGGCGCGTATTGGAATCTCTAAGATTACATCGCGTTGAGTTGCAAGAAGGCCGGCGTGCCTCCGAGACATTAGCTGGATACAGGCACCTTAGGCTGTACTGTATCTACTGGTAGTTAAGGGGTAGATGGATGGTGTACGGACTAGATAGGTAGATACCATGAGGTAGTATAGCTAGCCGGCAATCGAATTCCTGACCTCCCCGACCACCGGCCGGTCATCCGATGGTGATGATAGCAAATAAACATCTGAGTGAACATGACTAGCACAATTGCACTTGACGTGATGTGAGAGATCCACCTAAAATTGCGGGATCCCGTACTTAGATAGCTTGGGCTGCCTCTCTGGGAGTCTCTGCTGAGTGAGATGTCCGCAGTTAGCAGTGGGACGGTCCCGCATCGTTCTCAGCTCGAAGTCGGTCCAATTTCAATTCCATCAATGCCCTACCTAAACTCCGAGTCGTTAATGAGTTTCACCATCTCCTATCGAAGTGGCAATTTCACCTGAGAGGCTGAGCCACACCGCTCTCGGCCTGGGCTTATCTGTCTAGACTGTCTAGACTGAGCGTTCGCATGAATTCGTGGTACGCGATATTACAAAGCACCTTTACTCAACGTCCTGCTGCCCGGCCGCCTGACCTGGTACTCAACCATGCCAATGTGATACCTATCCATAGGTGAGTGGCACCCCAGGATGGCTGAGCAATGCAGTCAGCACGGTAACGACGTCAATCCAAGTCGCTGCCTTTGCTCACCCGGCTCAGCCAACCAATGGATCACGTGACTGAGCCATATTTTGTGCACTATCTAATGATCGCCGTCTCGGCGGCATTCCTGATAATCATTAAAGTCGTCCGTACGTACTCAGTAGGCTTTGATCCTGGATCCAGTCTCCAGGTCCTCCCCCAAACGCCCCATCTGATTTACACATGCCCACCTACTGATCTACTGTGCGTCGCCAACCATGGACTCGAATCGCTCAGCACACAAGCCTTCGACGCAGCCCTCGGTGTCGCGGTCTGCGACACATCGGCCAATAACGCCGCGCAGCAAAGAGCCTCGCGACAAAGCTGCCAGCACGGCCGTCGAGACCATCGACAGCATAGAGCTCGATCACGCGGTAGCGCGCCATCCCGCCTCCAATCACGCCGATGTCGAGTCTCTCAACCGTAGCTCGCGCTACCTAGACAGCGACCCTTACAACCTATCCTCTGCCTTCATGTCCGATAAGCAGCTCGACGAGATCAAGGCTAATACCTCTCGTAAGCGGGACGGACCTCGGGCACTGAAGCTGAAGAGTCGCGCTAGCGAGGTTACTGAGTTCTATCGTAACCAAAACGACACCATCGAGCGCCTGCTGAAGACCGTCGAAGAACACCGTTCTGACGCCCGTCACGAGGCTGGCGAAGATCACTTGCGCTTTCGAATCGCTGTCTGGGGTTCTTTCCTCGCCAACGTCATCCTATCTGCCCTTCAGCTCTATGCTGCCATTACTTCCGTTTCGCTTTCGCTCTTCACCACCGCCGCCGACTCCGTCTTTGACCCTATCAGTAACTTGACGCTTATCCTAACCCACCGCGCCGTCAAACGAGTCGATGCTAACCGGTTTCCCTCCGGCAAGGCTCGCCTGGAGAATGTCGGCAACATTGCTTTTTGCTTCCTCATGGGCTCTGTCTCGCTCATTCTCATTGCCTTCTCCATCGAGACACTAGTCACCCATAAAGGCAGCGACTCCGACAAGAATGACTTTCACCTACCGTCTGTCATTGCCGTTGCTGTCGCCTTCGGCACCAAGCTCAGTCTATTCTTGTATTGCTGGGGCATCAAGGACAAATATAGCCAGATCAACATCCTATGGCAAGACCATCGCAATGATCTTCTGATCAATGGCTTCGGTATTCTTACATCCGTCGGTGGTTCCAAGCTCGTTTGGTGGATTGATCCCGCGGGCTCTATTATCCTATCTGTTATCATCGCTTGTATCTGGATTCGCACGGCTTTTGAAGAATTCAAGCTCCTCGTCGGTGTTGCCGCCAGTGTCGAGATGCAGCAGCTTATCACATATGTCTGCCTGACTCACTCGTCCGCCATCCAGGGCATCGACACCGTCCGTGTCTACCATTCGGGCCCGCGACTCATCGCCGAGGTCGACGTCGTCATGGATCCAGATGCGACGCTCCGCGACACTCACGATGTGGCTGAAGATCTGCAGTTCAAACTCGAGGACCTCCCTGATATCGAGAGGGCCTATGTCCACGTTGACTACGAGACCACTCATAAGCCGGAGCACCCTGTCAAGAAGGATCTGTAGTAGTGTACCCTCACAGTGGAGGGCTTGTTCGATCACGCAGTCGGGGAAGTGACCGTTCACCTGATGCTAGCGTCTTGAAGGGATTGGAGTTATAAGACTGCCACCGTCATGGCCACTGCCTTCTACCAGCCTTCCATGGTATTGCCTCGTCCATCACTGGACTGAATACTGCCGGCGGAATATAGGCTCGTCCACCATCATCCCACTGACCGCGGGGTGATTCTGCCAGCCGTACCCTTTCTATATGAGCGCAGGCCAGAACTTAGGCCTCCCTGGCTACCTTTGTAGTTTTCCTTACCTTTCCTTCCTCGAGTAGAATACTCTCGGTAGTCAATACAGGTTTATTCACCCTTGCCTGGTTGCCGTACTTGCACGTCATCACAGCCACTCTTGCCCCTATCGGAGTGCCCACTGGTGTGGTACGGTCGGATGTCGCCAAGTAATCGGTAGCGAAACAGGTACACACACAAGACGAACCAAAGAACTGTGATAAGACTGCCAAGCAGATTTATAAATGACTCTCTGTCTTGGATGAGAGGAGAAGGGGAGAAAAGAGGAAAAGGGACCTAGTAAGTAAACAGGTCGGTATCAGGCTTTTCTACCTACCGCGTCCAAAGGTACGACCTTGACCGGTCAGTTTATTTTACCTACCTACCGTCAAAGTTCTTTAATATGGATTATATTAACTTTTCGACAATAGGCTAAATTCTCAGCACTTTATATGTGCTGAACGGAGCGGACCGTCCGATGAAGCAATACCCATATGGCTCCTATACCTACCACCTTACCTAATATGTATCTAGTATGCATTATGCATATAAGGAATTAGGTTACATAAGCACCAATGCTACATAACTGCCTCCAACAATTCTTCAGCGAACGCACCCAACCATCTACTCCCACGCTTTTTTCATTGTCGTCGCGCCACCAGCACCGCTCTATTTCGTAGCCTATATGTTGAGTCGTGCCTCGTGTTTGTCAATCGGGAATCCGGGACTTTGGCATAGCTCCGTCAGCATCACTTGCGTGGAATGGCTGCGCAGTACGGCAGCGGGGAGGACGTGTACGCTACGGTTCGTTACCTGAAAGCCACTGCTCGTGACCATAGCATGTTCGCGTAGTCAAGACAACGGCTAATTTTTTGGGTCAATAGCTGCTGTTGACAGATACGTATTTGCCTGGTAGGGTCTCGAGCCTCAGACCTCGCTTGATTTAAAAAAAAAATTACTCCTGACGTGGTGTGCCAAGGTGCACTTGTTCTGGCACATTCCCTTCGCGATGCCGCTACAACTAAGAAGCTGGCTGCGCTTGTCACGCTCGACAGCGTATCTGCTGAAGCTATCACCAAACTCAAGGTCAGTTGCCGTGACTGATCCAGATCTAGAAACTGGGTAGGCTGTTGACAACTGGGCCAATTGGCTATAATTATCTAGTCGGTCTATCATTATGTCATTCCGGTACCGCGAATTCGCAACGCACATCCAGCCAATTTGCAGCTAATGAATCGAACCGACTTACATTCTGCCTTCACAAAGATCAACCTTTGGAAACAGACACAATTTCGCAAGATCGTGTACATAGATGCCGACGTCGTTGCTTATCGAGCCCCTGACGAACTCTTCAACATCCCGCACCCCTTTTCGGCTGCTCCAGATATCGGCTGGCCCGATTTATTCAACACAGGAGTCATGGTTCTGTCTCCGAACATGGACGACTATCATACTATGATGGCCATGGCCGAAAGAGGAATCTCTTTCGACGGCGCGGACCAAGGTCTCATCAATGCACACTTCGGTAGCAATTACAATCGTATAAGCTTTGCCTACAACGTTACCCCGTCTGCTCATTATCAATACATACCTGCCTATCGCCATTTTGAGTCAAGTATCAGCATGGTACACTTTATCGGTCCAGACAAGCCGTGGTTTCAGGGACGGCAACCTGATACTGGAGACACGCCGTACGACCAAATGGTAGGGAGATGGTGGGAAGCATATGATCGTTATTATCGGGCACCTGTAAGTCTCTCCCTACACGTTGTGACTAGGTGTATATTGAACCCCTACTCACGGGCTTCTAGTCACCAGCTCTCGACACGTCAGCATCCGTTCAATCTCCAGGTGTAACAGGTGCTACACAGCCGACTTCAGAACTTGTACAATATTTGACCAAAGGAGAATTCCAGCCGAAGACTTTAGATAAGGAGTCACCTAGCAAATATCACGATGATGAGCACCGAGATCACTATGTAAAGGACCAGTATGATTCACAAAAATACAATCAGGTATCGCATCACCAAGGCGACCACCATCATAGCCTAGAAGCCCATAATGCTGTGCTGCATAGCCAACATGATCATCAACTGCCCGACACACATAGCCATATCTCATCCTTGCCTGTTGCTACGGCTCAGTCCCCCGAGACGACGAGTTTTTCTTCCACAGATGTGATTTCATCTTCTGGCAGCACTGGGATTCCTCAAGCTGAGGTCAGCAAAGAGGAAATTCACGTTCATAAGACTCCTGTATTTTCTTCAGGCGCGGAAAAAATGCCAGTGTCATTGGAATTATCCATGTCAAGTTGGGACGCCCCAAGGTTGGTTCTTATCATTGATTCAACGCAACAATTTAGCCGCTAACTATAAGCCAGACATCCGCCCCCAATTGAATCGAAGCCTGAAGCTCTAAATTTCCCCGACATAATATATGAGATGTCTAAGAGCTCTGATCCTTTTGTCGCTCCACAACGGTACCCTAGTCCCCCGAAGGATATGTGGTACGAAATTCCGAAGGAAGCACCGGCTTCTCCGTCAGAGCCTTTGAAACCTATCTTTCCTTGGGAGGCCCATCGACCGAAACCTTCTCGCCTTTTCATCGATGAACAGCACCACGTTACTCAAGACACCTGGGAAAGCGAAAGTGGCGCGCCGGCCGGAGAGGTGGAGTCCTCGCCTGAGACACAACTGTTGCCCGAGCCTTCATTGGGAGAGCCTTCTACCCTGGAACAAGAGAGCGATCCAGCAACACCCGTGACACCAACCATCCATATCACGCCGTCAGATCCGTGGTATTCGTTTTCACGAACCAATGTATGGGATGAAGTACCGGAAATCGAACGGTATGTCGATTCTATGCAAAAGCGCCGGCGATCAAGGGGTCTCAAATCCCCCGGCGTAATCGGGCTGCCGAGTCGCGGCGAAGACGTAGATGATATCATGTGGCGATGGCGAGGCAGTAGAGTGACCGATTTCCCTAGCGCAGCTGAGCGCCCGAGCCTGCCTGTTACTCCCGCCCCGATCCGTCGGCAGAACTTTTGGGGTGGTGGTCCTCTCGACATCGACGGGGGCGACAGTAACCCGCTACTGCCTTCGGCGGCGGGCGTCCCCAGTCAGAGTGATTGGGTATGTGTGCATGGGAAAAGCTGGACTCGTTCAGATTGCCTTTGCGAGTTGGCTAACGCCTTGCGTGTGCATAAGGACCCCACGGCGCAGCTTCAAAAATTAGCTAAGAAGCAGAGCGAGCGATTCTAGGAAAGGTTTGGCAGCATTGGAAACGGTGGCAGCGAGGACCAGCCATCTATTCCTTCTCGGTTCTAAACTACTACTGTAGTACATCCCAGTTATGTGGCACAGCCCATCGAAGGCACAGAGCCCATGGCGGGTTTACATGATAGAT
This sequence comes from Xylaria intraflava, assembly GCA_022385655.1. NCBI lineage: Eukaryota > Fungi > Ascomycota > Sordariomycetes > Xylariales > Xylariaceae > Xylaria > Xylaria intraflava. The sequence continues at coordinate 370,145 of MU279742.1, forward strand.
CCGGAATGGGCACCTCGAATGTCTCCACGGCCCACTTGGAAGGGCTTACGAGATGCGCCCGTTGCTATTACTCGACTCTGAAACAAGGGGAGGATGCGCTCACGAATCAACCCAAGCATGTTGGCGATGGTCGTTGGTTTCATGATACTGACAGGTATCCTACTCGCGTTGGCTCTTATTCATCCCACACCCTCGGTATCGTGCTCGCCTCTTTGGGAATAGCCGGGCAATGCGGTTGCAAGGTGTAGGAAAACATGCGCTAGTTTCAATTTCGATGATGACGGTTACGGAGCTTGGCAACACGGAGGCGCTCAATCTGGACCAAGCGAGGAGATTCCGTCTTGCACATTGAATCTCCATCTGTCCTCGGAAGTATCTAGTGCTGACGGACAAAGCAGGCAACATCAGGTCAATCAATAACGGACTTGGTTACTATTTCTTTTTTTTCTTTTTTTCCCACTCAGCTGTTGCATTGTGCTTCTCCGCGTGCAACTGTGGGTATCTAATGGACGATGACTGATTCTCGGGAGAGAGGCAATGGTGGTTGAACATCGTGGAGGCATCACAAGTCGACTTTACGTATCTGGTCTAATAGTGCGACAAGGATGGTGTTAGTTTACGCAGTATGTGTTTCCCCATACTTTATTAATCTTAATGAATTCGTACTCAACTAGTACATTCCGTAGACAATCGGAACTCCGTACCATGTCACCGGATGAATGCCACCGTGGCGTAGGCATACCAACGGACGTCTCAGTCGAAAAGAATGCGTGGTCAAGACCACCCTAGGCGCGCATTCTTTTCAACCTGGGCCTTCGTACAATTCTGAGCATATGGACACTCTGTTCATAACGCAACCACTGTTGCACTCATCCTGACTCCTCATCTTTTACTTTACCGAAGGGGAGTTTCTTACGCAGTAGTCCCAACATTCGATAATCTTCACCTCAAGGGGATTTGATTGATCCGTCCGCTAGCGTTCAGTCAAGTGTTCGGGTTGGAATAGTGTAAAAATTGATACTGTCGTTGGTATGTACAGACCCAAAACTCTTTCAGGGGACAATTATGTAGAAGCAGAAGCAGGTCCCTGAGGCGAGCTGGGAAAAAAAAGGGATGACAGACCCTGAAGCTCATCGGTTCTTTTTTTTCTTTCCTCGGTTCAGAATCTTTTAACATTGCGTTACAGGGATCAATCTAACCAATCGCTTAAGGCAACCCGCTTATTTCGGAATAATGCACGAAATGGTTAGAGCGTTGGAGGTTGATCCAGCACAAGTTGGTATGTGGCCCGTTTCTCGCATCGCGAATTTAACGCCTCACTATTCTCCACTCAAGCGGACAACCCCAGCCGACGCGACCGGCATTTGCGAAACCTCTCACTATCGGTCGAGCAAGGGTCGTGGATCGCGGTCCATATCAGCGTTGGTGCCACGCTACGACGTGTCCAACCGAGTTCGAGCGTGATCCCAATACTTACTAGTAGGGACTTACCCATTTGTCGGGCCGACATACGATATCTGCGTCTGCGGTCTGGCAATCATAATCATCCTGAAATCGGTCCCGCTCGTGTGACTTGTGCCGACCTTTACAAACCAGATATCAGTCTTTCGCATTAATACCGGTGGTGGTGCACTTGACGTCGAGCGCATCATCTAACCCGGCGAGCAATCGGCCATCCATATATCTCACCGCCAGATGCTTCTTGGGCGCTGAAGTATCCCCTTTGTCGCCGTACGGGTGTATCTACCTAGAGCAGTCGTGGGCGAGCCAGAACGCAGCATGCCGGCAGGAAACCATACTATCGAGGTCGGCCTGCTGTGCTGGCGCGTGAGATGAGGCTACTGCCACGGGATACGGTTAGTGCAGGCGATAATGTCCAACTGCTATTTGAATAACAGACACGCCGGCCTCATCATCGACGATTCCTTCCTCCTGGGGAACGTGGGGTAGTGTACGAATAGCAACACCACAAGGCGATGGCGTACCGGGGTCCCGTTAGCGTACATCGATCAATCGAAGAATGGCCCGGGTTCCAGACGATGGGAACGTCCTTGACCTCTTCCGCGCAAGCGGGCATTTCTAGCGCGGCCTTCAGGTGCCGATCACGACCTCTAGGGCTTATCAAACCCGCTCGCTGGAAATTTGGTCTGGCTAGATGGCTCACAGTGGGCGCCACGAGAAGTGAAACGAAATTGAAGAAAAAAAAACATAGCAGGCTGCACTCCAGGATCCGCTACGGCAGCTGGGTTTCCACCACCGTCGCACTGCGACCTAACAAGGCGGCCGATTTACGAAATCGGGTATGGTCGATGGCCCAATGTACAATTATCAATGAATTGCCGAGCCGCAGTGTTCTTTTCACTAGTGGGCGTTGGTGTCGTGGCCGGGTCCATGTGAATAAGCACTACTAAAGTAGGTACGGAATAGGTACGTCGGAGAACTCGGGATAAGGTTGGAAAAGCCGAGCGAAGTTGACTGCCCTGAGTGACCCTATGATACCGAGATAGACACGGTCCTGACTTATGAGTTAGAAGGCCGAAAGACAATTGCCGACGGGCGCTGAGAAGAGAATTCTGAAGCTATCGCAAGCCAGCTTACTACCAGATGCAAATCTGTAACTATAGGTATACGGCATTCACTACGCAAATCGGAATTAGACCGTGATGAGGTCTCTTCTTCCTGTCAAGCCAAGCTCACATCACCTAGATACTCGCCACCTCGTCGCCACCCCGTCGCCACCTAGGCAGTACGCAGGTACTAAGTACTGTAGGTAACTCTGAGAAGATCGCGAAACTTCTTCACCTGTGCCGCACACTACTAGATGACCTAGAGTTTGCTGGGGGATAGCTTGCTTACACTTACGTAGTAAACATGTGACAACAATGACCTAGACCGCTACGTTGTTTTGCGTAAAATTACAAAGTAAGAAATAGGTAAATTAGAGTCTCCAGTCCATATGGGAAGTGGTGTACCTACCCCCCTTCCTAAGAGGCTCATTGTCTTCTTTAACAACTCGCTGCTGGCATCGATGAGAGTTGCTGGAGGGGTCACCGGCACGATCCCGCCCTCGCAGTCGCACTCGCGCTCGCAAACTGACTGATTGCACATGTCACCAATCCCACAAACTTTAGACAAACTCTATACACATGGTCTGGCAGCTGTGGCTGCCCTTTTCCAGCTCACAAGCCCAGTATGTCATCCTCGCCTCATTGGTGGCGAAGCTGACGACGTCCATTCAGAATTTCGATCTACATAACGACGTACGCAAATGCATATGCTGGGAATGGCAAGAAAGCCGTTAAGTTATGAGTCTTGACCAGGCAAAACATATGGCGTAGACCTCTCTATAGAAGCAGCAAAAAGAAACTTTAGGGCTATATACTAGTCATATCGGGCGCTTCGGGCCATTTGGTGCTGCCGGCGCACACGAGTCGTGCGACTCGTGCCATCAGAAAAAGGACCGAGCCCAAGAGTCTAGCGCGGCTACTATACCGATGTGTGTCCCGATTCCCATCAAAGCCCGTGTCCACACGGCCGCGGGCACAAGTCCTAACAGCACCAACACCGCGAGAGATCTTCCCGAGCCCCAATGCCTAGTCAACTTAGATAGTTACCTACTCGATCCATGCAGTTGGAATACCCATATCTGGCCCCCTGTACTGTACCGGTAGTTTTCCTGGAGGCAATACATAGCTGTCAACGTCTCCATGTGGCTTGATCTAAGTAGACGATCGGCATCCTCTCTCACCTCGGACATCCACCATTCTTTGTAATCGTAATCTAGTATTGTAGGGAGGGCACAGCCTTATTTACTGACTAACTGCTTCTCATGTCACTCTTCTCCAACTGACTGACTGTCTCCCGTGTCGCTCTTTTCCGACGTTAATACCTATCCTCAATAAGATACCTAAATCATCACCGTCACTACCTGCTCCAGTATATCACACCGGGTTCAGAAGATTAGCTGAACTCTAGCCAACCTGTCACGCAAGGACTCCTTAGCTATAGCAAGGTTACTGATCAGCGGTCCCCCCGTAGATATACTTATCTACCTTTCAATGATAAAAGGAAATAAAGACACATCCAGACCTCCGGGATTCCCAACTTCCAAGAGGAAAGCGCCAAAATGATATCGCCAGATCTAGTTCAAACGCTCTCCATCATCGAGCGGGTCGGGTCCGTCTGCTCCCTGGCAGGATGCGTCTTCGTCATCGTCACGTTCCTGTCGTCCAGCGCCTTCCGGAAACCCATCAACAACCTCATCTTTTACGCCACTCTGGGCAACATGTTGGCTAATATCGGGACGCTCATAGCCGCCACATACATCGAGAGGCAGAACTCGTTCGGATGCCAATTTCAGGGCTTCTTAATCCAGCAGTGAGTTTTACCATCGTAAGACGTCATCTCCGCCGTCAACTATTTTGTTTTTCTAACTTCGTCGTGTCCCCCCCTCGTTTAGATTCCTGCCTTCAGACGCTCTGTGGGCCTTCGCTATGTCGTTAAATGTCTATCTGACGTTTTATGCCAAATTCGACGCCAAAAAGCTCAGGCGGATGGAGAAATGGTATCTCCTGTTTTGTTATGGCCTGCCGCTTCCAGCAGCCCTGAGTTTTCTCTTCATATCTACCAAAGCGAAAGGGAGGATTTATGGCGACGCAGTTCTTTGGTGCTGGGTGAGCCTTCCGTGGGATATCTTACAAGTCGCCACGTTTTACGCACCGATCTGGTAAGGCTTCCCCGTCTGGATGTGACTGGCCGTGTCCGTATTGTATTAAGACGGTTCTAGGGTTATTATCTCGGCTACGTTTTTTATCTATATCCGAACGGGAGGGGAGATTTTTAAGAAACGAAGGGAGCTGCATCATATGGATTATCAATATGATTTCGAATCCTTCGAGATGTACGCGACTAAGACCACGGAGATCAGCGTTACGTCGGAGCCGGCAGCGCAAGACCCGTCGAAGACCCGGAATAATATGTTTCTCGGCCCTGAATCGAAAGACACCTCGGGGCCGCAACCTTCTCCCACCCGATCGATTACGATCTCCTCGGCTCGCGATCCCTCGAATCCACCATTGTCGCCCATATCGCCGATGTCGCCGATGTCGCCGATGCCGCCAACTGTGGAGGGACCGAGACATGCAGCTCGAACCAAGTCCAAGCGGAAGGTGAAGAACACGGGTGCGGATAGCGCGGCGTGGGCATATACAAAATGTGCTATCCTGTTCTTCACAGCCCTCCTCGTCACCTGGATACCATCCTCGGCAAACCGGGTGTACAGTCTCGTCCACGGTGGCGAGAATTCGGAGGCGTTGCTGATCCTGGCTGCGATCGTCCTACCCCTTCAAGGATTCTGGAACGGGATCATATACATGGTCACGTCCTGGGCCGCCGTGAAGTTATTCTTCCGGGAACTCGTCCATCACACGAGGCCGGGGAATTCGTCTCCAAACTATCTCACATCGCCTCAGCACCGACAGAGCATCACAGCCGCCTTTACCAATCCACGCGAGAAAGGCGAAGATTCAGAAAGCATGACCGGACTCACAGGAATTTCAACACCACCGAAATCAGCATAAAAACAAAAATCAAATATTGTCATATATTACTAAATCGGGATTCCAGTCTCCAAATCCCCTTTTCGACTCGACGGGCTCCGATTCCCTTTGTTATCACCTTGTAATATCATTTAGCTTCGAGCATTCTCGCCCTGTTTAGGGCCATGAACGGGTTTATTTTTGTCGAAAAAAACCACTTCGACCCACATCCAGCTATCCGTTTGCATTGGGAGGAATAAAAATGCGGCGCCAATAGATAGCTGTGAAGGTGGATTGATCATATATTCAAGCGATGGAGGGCGGGCTCTAGTTCTTTTTTTTTCTTTGTCGGGGTCGCTAGCAGACGCCGAGAGGTTTTACCCATGCCGCGCGCTTTTGACTACTGCTTCGGCCGATACTTGGGACAGACCGGGAAAATAGCGATTGACGGAATGACCGAACCGACTCTCCAGATGCCAAGGCCGGGCCACGTAACCTACCTGACTCGGATTTCACACCGACAGTTCCAACCGAGCACGGGACTCCCGCTTCGCGCGATCCCGGCGGGCCCGTTCGTTAGCAGAAGAAAGCCGGCAGCTAAATGTCAGCGGGCTGACTTGAAATTGTTACGGAGGCATTTCCCACCTCCAGGCCCACAAACCAGGCCCCGGTAATGTTGAAGGGGAAAAAAATATATTTTACGGGCAAAATCGAAGACTTTGGGCGTCACAGCATGGACTTTTGGATAGCCTAGTAGCACCAGGATGTCTTCACCCGGCCGCGCGACGCGGGCTGCCTGTTCACGGCATGGTTTCCACCAATTTTGATATGTATAATGAAGGTCACGCCGGCAATGACATGTAGGCCGTTAGACCGTGTAATAGGTATAATACAATAACAACCCTTTTTTTTTTACACTTATAGACTCAGTTCTGATATCCAAACATCAACGGACGTCCTTCGTATACATACGAAGCAGTGACGCCCAGCGTGAGTAAGACCGTTGACACTGTGCGTTGCTGTTTACCGTCTACTCCGCATACCCAATCGGGCTTATCTCCCTATCGATCTCGGTTCTAATTCGCTGTTCGGTATGAGCTAAAAGCTAAATACAGTGCGCGAACGAAAGAGATTCAGTGCTTTGTACGGACTCACAATGTTGAACTATATACGTTCGTTAGCGATATCACCACTTGCTTTTGTTACAAAAGATCATTTTCTAAGCCCTCTTCGACCGCATACACGTAAATATTATAGTCATCGGGAGGATCTCTTCCTTAATGAACGGGATCTAGTTGCGATCTCAAGTTGATCATTACCCGTCAAGAATCTGACTAGACGCGGCGGCACTATCGAAGAGGTGGACACATCTAGTATAATTAGAGCTTGGAATCTACAGGCCACTGCTGGCGATGATCGACTTGCAAGTCTATTTTTGGTGATCTAACAAATGGGCTACAGGCGCAAATGAATAAATTGGAACCTTAATGCCACCTGCTGGTGCAAGCTGCTTTCGATAGATCTAGATAGTATCTACCTGGCTACGTACCAGCTATCTAGTTGAACGTCTTCGATGGACTCCGAATATAGGTAGGTGGATCCCCGAGAAGGCCTCGGACAGCCGCCATCCAGTCCTGCCACTATACCATAAATCAAAGAGAGTCATCATCTAGGTATAGGAAAAACGAAGGACAGAAGAAAAAGCAAATCCTAAGTCCGGGACTAGTCAAAGTTCACTAGATCCCGGTGGGTATAGAGCGTTGTGACCATCATGAAACCTGCGTATAATCACCCATCCGGAACGCCTATGTAGACATGTTATGTAAGCTTCCCTTGATTTTTCACGAGAAATATTTTCTGAACTCTCCGTGTCCAGTGGAAACCCTGAAATGATAAATACTCGGCTCTCAGCATCCTTCCTCTCTCACGGCGATGATATGGGAGTACTGCCAATGTGTACCCAGCTCGATACATTCCTGCACAATCTCGTCTTCCTCCCACCACCACCGCGATGCGTGAACGAAACCACCCCAGACCTCTTGCCATAGTAACCTGTTTACTAAGCAGCGAAGCTCCGTTTTAGAATCAATTATATCGGAACTTTCTGGGACCGCGGGGACGGTTACGCTCGCAATGGTGCTCCCTTTCCCCCTAAGATTCCCAACTGCTAACCAAGCTGGGAAAGTCTCACTTGGCCACGTAGTACGGAATGCCTGTTCTAGGTTAATTAAAAGGTGAGTGAAGAGCCACTGTCTTAACTTCGGGCCCATGGATGCTGATACGGGTTGTGGGTCTATAATCGTTAAGTGCAGAGCACCCCCTGGTGCAAGGCACCGATTAATGTGACGGAGAAATGGTGGTATTTCAGTTGAGGGGAATAGAGCTGGCATTGACAAACACGTAACGGCGGAATACAGCTGTGGCGGAAGCGCTCGCGAGCCAGCTGAAACTGAGACTGAGGGTACTATAAGCGGCTGAACGTTGGGAAATAAGTCCGGTGATAAGGGACTCGGTGAAAGGTGAGTTATGGAGACCCCCGGATGGAGCGCTGAGAGGAACGAAGCCGATGCTGCAAACACATAAGTTACTTTGTTAGAATATATAGCCCTGGATCACTTACCCTGTGTCTCATAAAGAGCTAGTATTTTATTCCGCTTGGGTGTGGACAGACTTTCCGGGCAATCATTTGAACGCTCAGTTAGTTGGGCGTAACCACTCTGTTGGTGAAGCGCGAAAAACATCCAACGTTTTTTGGTCATCTCGAGCTCTTTATATACAGCTGCGTCTGGGGCCTCTCCCATACTAGACTTCATATTAGCCAGCATGAGTTCTGAACTGGCTGCGGCCATTATTCGGAGCTCCCGCTGCAGTGCCGTGAGGTCGGGGAACACAGTTGATTGGGACTCTGGGCTAGCCGGTGATGCTCGCAGCTTCTCACTAATCACAGTGGTGGCTTGCTTAGTTGGTGTACAGTCCCACTCATGCGGAGGCTTCCACGCCTCTGGGTTTCCTAAATGATCATGGCTCTGATGGTTTGGAGAGACTGATATCCGGTTATTTTGTTGCTCCATCGCAGGGGGTGTCTGAGGAGCAATATAGGGCGGCGGGAAAGATTCTGCGTCTTCGCATGTTTCGGGGGTCCTATTGTCTAGATTAACATGTATATCCCCTTTTAGTCAGGGCTGGATTCTTACGCATCCTCAGGTAATTGTGCCAAGGGCGGAGTTTGAGTTTTGAGACCGTCGGACGAAATATGAGTCTCTATGACTTGTTGATCGGTGTCTGTTTCAGTGCGCAGCGACACAGTGGTTTCGACAGTTTGAGTAATGATCGAGGATGGACCAAGCGTCTGCACGTAAGTTTCCACCTTGGTTTCCGGGGCCGTATGGTTCGCAGAAATTCTGTCGAAAGCCCCGGTTTCTATGGCTGCATGATGCGCCCATTTAGAAAGAGCTGAGTCTGAGATGACCTTAGACAATTTGACGAATGAATAGAGCGAGAACCGACTCTTACCTCGAGGAGACGGAGACAAAGTTCTCTCAAGATCGGGTTGTTGAACTGGCAGAAACAGCCCTTCGGTATGTTTGGGTGTGATTTCAGATTCATCTTGATCGGCGAGCGCAGCTTTCACGCCATATGCTGAAGTCCTATGAGCTCTTGATTCATCATCCTCCTCTTGGTTTGGGAGGGCTGAGTCCGTTTTCCCGCCCAAGGGCGTTGAGCCTTTCTTTCTAGACTTGCTGATGAGCAAAGCGAAACCTCGCTCGCTAGAAGATGAACTATTGGTAGAGACGGATTGGCGATCACTACCAGTCTTTTTCTTGTCCTTGTCCTTTTCTTTGTCCTTATCCTTATCCTTGTCTTTTGCCTCTTGCTCCTTTCTCAAAATCCGTTGTCCCACAAGCTCGACGTTAGGATCGGTCCATAGGACGTCGAACATCTTGGCTAGTTGAAATCGGGGTTGCGTTGTCTATTTGGATACCGATTTCGGATCAGGGCCAATCAACCACGGTCGAAGAAAGCAATGTAGATCTATTCGACCATGCAAACAATCGGCGTATGTTGGCTATTGTATTCAAATAATTGGAATCATCGCACAATTCATGCCATGCTTTTGACGTAGAATTGGGGCACAGTTAAGGGCTGCAGAGCCGAGTTGGCAATTGCCCTGCGGTGGCTGTTATCCGGCGAGGTGTACCGGAAAAAGGATGGCGCGGTGAGAAAGACTGAAAAGTGCTTGCAAGGTAGTCGCAGACGTGATGGGAATAAAAATACCGAACGTGCCCCGTATCATGGTACGAAAGGTCTTCTATTAGGCACTTGAGAATACACAATGGGGGGCGGGAGTGAATGCAGAGGTGGAGGTGGACATGAAGATGAAGATAGAAAGATAGTAGGTAGGTAGAAGGAATACCGACGGACGACAGAAGCTTCGGTGATGACACGAGGACGCGACAAACACCAAAGGCCAGACTTGTTAGTGAAACACACCTGAAGCTGGGCCAACCCCGATTTCGAGCCCTGAGGCGGGCTGCAGAGGAAGTCACCTTGGCTAGAAGAAGCAGATGCAACTTCCCGACTTGATCTTTTGTCGCAGCAATTCAGAAGCAGGTAGCCAATTGATCTTAGATGGCGCAGGCACGATGCACATCGCAAGAAGAGCTTCAACGTGCCTACCTTACCTCCCGCCTATCTCGATACCTTCATGGCAGACGGCACGTGGCACATGACACAATTCGAGGTGGCTTATGTCAAGCACATGCCACACAACACAGGCAGCCTCGACCTGGCAACGCTTCTTCCTTCTACGAGACTGCCTGGGTGCTAACCGACCACGTAAAGCGCCGAGGCCGTGTATACGTGTACTATCTATATGACCGTCAGACCGTGTAAGAGCAGTTGCAGAGTATGGGTGGTAGCTACATCACTTTCCCAGGGGACCGGACCCGGTAGAAGTTTGCGTTGGCCTTGCTTGGATCTCCATTACAAACATTTCGCAGATCAGACGTTACTCCAAATCCCAATCAAGTCGTATTGTGCGCCCCAGCTATCACGATACCCATTATCCAAACACGGATCTTCCTTGCGCTCATCTATAGATCGGGGTGCTCTACATAATGTACCAGCACAGCACCAACGTAAGTCAGGTGATTTCTTCTCACGGCTCACCTGGTGATTGCGAAATGGTATTGATATTGGGACACCAATGGCGTCGGCCATATTCGTATTGAGACCTGACACCTAGGTGGTACCTTATCAGTAGCGCACCAATAATACTGACTACGAGGTAATACCTGGTTGTTAAGGCAGGTAGCAATACTCCGTTGTTGAGAGCGCTTATATCTCCTGGATCGCGTCTTCTTTATTGCCCGTAACATCTGCCAATGCACAAACGCTACTATTTATCTAATTTACTTGCATCATCGGAAAAATTAATAGTTAGCTGCCTATCTGGGTGCACTTTGGATCGACTCATTCCATGTTAGGGAGGTAGGAGCCCGTAGGACAAATATTTACGGCGAAGAAGATATGGAGCTTGCTAACATCGTGACAAAATCGAATCAACCCGAAGAATAACATGTATAAAGACGGTGACCGGCAATGAATCTTCTTTGGGACGATGTCACTCTCTTGACGGCAATGCGCTGTAACCATCCCTTTCTCATTACCGCTATGGCCGCCGGTCGCTCAGTCGTCATGGGTAAAGAAAAAAATAGAAATCTGATGAATCTATTATTGTATACGGATAGCAATATTGGGAGGAGTCATAAGTACCACGATGGTACTATCTTCGTGAGAAAACCGAGCAGAACCTTTCTTGGTTCAAAGCGACCTTTTCGAATCTAGAAGCCAAGACCTGAGCCTTTACTTGGTCACCAATAGGATTAACCGTAAGGCCTAGGCTCATTGGCTATGTAATACATATCAAGGAGATATCGTAGACTGTATCTAGTTTGCATCGAAACCTATGACTCGATTCATTCAAGAGCCCACAAGCAGCCTTAGTTCATCGGCCACGAGGTCGTGTGACAATGAGCATTTTCTCATATAGCTTCAGAAAGCACGTTATCTCTAAACCAAACGCTGCCGCCTCGATACACACGAGGCCTTGGTGATTCCAGCTTTAGTGATAGCTGGACTATACCAATTGACCTGCAAGAGGCAAAAGGCGTCGAGGTGCTCTTAAATAGTTCTCACTCAATTACGGCAACCGTACGGGACGAATCAACAACGCTCATAAATCCTTGTTTTCCTACGCGGTTTTTAATATTCGCGTGCGACACCAGACCAAAGGCTGGTTCGTGTTACGGTACCTCACAATTCATTTATTTTTCCCAGCTCAAGACTGTTGTCGACCCCGTACGTCCGTAACTCGTTACTGCGCCGCGCGCTGTTATCCTGAGCCAGCTGTGAGATCGACGTACATTGTTCCAACTGTTGTCTTGGAAGGGGTATTAGTGCAGCGTGCTCTACCTGTGAATGTAATCCCGCCTTCGAACTGCTTTAATTTATCATGTATAATAAAGATGGAAACTCGAGGGGAAACTGGAGTTCCATGTAGATACTAAAGTTACTAGTGACCAGCTGAGAGTCGTGATATGTACATCTAACGAATTTAAGTGGAAGACAGATATGTCGAGAACACCGTCCTGATGACAGAAGGGCTTTCATTGCCAGTCAATGGAAATTTGCATCTCAGCTATGTCTCGGACAAGTCGTGCTTGTCCAAGCTGATCCCGTGAGCTCACGGCCGAAGAATATTGGGACCTCGGTATTGACCTTTGGGTTTGGTGGATATCCGTTGATATGATCATATCTAATGTAAGACCATGCTGATCCGACTACACAATTGGAGAAGTGTAGAGCAATTCCCATTGGCTACAGCTTGGTTCTTCTCAGTTGAATGGTAAACTCCGCGATGTGGTATGGTCCAGTAGGCTGAAGCTCCGGAGCAGGTGCCCCCATACATGACCGGATCTATGATACATTTTAGATAGTAAACCCTTTAGGCGCAATGACAATCGCGCAGACAGGGATATGGGCATAACTACTACGTATGAGCGCATATCCCAGAATCAATAACGAACGGAGATCTATCAAATTAGACGACCACAGCATACACGACTCGAATTGTACAGAGAACATATGATGGCATGGGTGCACTGTCTCCTTCTCCACTCCGTCCTTCGTGAGAAAAGAATCCTACGGGGCCAAAATCTTGGTAATTGGCCAATTTTTCCGCCTGTCTCACATGTTTGTGGTACTGTCTAGCCTTTGGCTACTCCATGATGAAGCCAGTATCGGTTCGTGGTCCTCGACGCTGTGGGACAAGGCAAGACAGCTGGCCTGGAAGCTTGCATGTTTGCATCCCCTCGGTTCTTCTCTCATGTTTTCCCTACCTAAAAGCCCATAGACGGTCCGTGACTTCCTCGATGTTGCCATTTGAAGCGAAACTAGGGACCGGCTTAGCCACCGAGGTGTACGGACCACAGGATCGCGGTCCAGGTTGAATGTGCCGTCGACAGCTGAAGAGCTTATTGACAAGACAAGCTATAAACCCAACGCGGCGGATATGGATGCATCAGCGGCTAGCCGGAGATCTGCAGGATCCCTGCCATCTGGTGAATGACATGACATGCTTGCTGATTGCTGCAGGGACACTCCCGTTTCGTAGGAAGTGGACCAACAATTATTACAATCCCGAGGCTGAAGTCACTCACTCATATTTATATCTCGCGGTAATAAAGCAGCATCAATCTAAGCGGATGCTACAGTGGGATTTCGAAGACCCGGGTAAGGCGTTCGTGATCGACAAGTACTGCTTTTCGATTTAATGAAAAAAAAACTCTATCTAGCCGTTGAGGCTGGTTGGTAATTGCTCTGTTGCGTACTTACACACGGTCATGTCTCAAACTCACCTGCTTACACTCATACTAGCAGCCTTTCATCAGACGAAAAAAAGTAAGACTGATAACACAGAGAACCCTTTAGGCAAACTCAAGCTACTCATTTTGTGTCGTCACTTAGCACAAAGGTGAAAAAGTTTCTTTCCAGTTTCCAGCAAACAGCGTGACGGGCCTTGCGCGATTTTGGTGCATTTAGCCTACGATGTCGCCTCCTGGGGTCAACGGCAATTCCGGCCTTTGGATACCTACCAGGACATGTAGGGAATTACTGGCAATCGCAAAGTCTGAAGCGACTATCAGATGTACCTGCTTCTTTCTCTGTTCATATGGCTGCTGGTCTCGCAAATTCTGGAGCTGATTGTTATAATCCGTTTAGTATCTCAAAATTGAAAAGGCTACCCCTGAGGTGGCACAATAGGTACAACCCGAAGCGAAGGGTCTCGGCTATGGTCACATCCAAGCACGAGATCTCGAACCACTGCCTGTCTGTCGACTACTTGTTTGCATACCAGTGCTAACATCATAGTCTATCCCCATATAAATACTAAACCTATACAGTGATCATAATGCCTATAGTATACGAACAGTGCTCAGTTTGAAGTCTCGACACCCCATCATACAATACAAGATAAATATCAGGTAGATAATGTACATACTCAAGAATTTGCAGCGGTTCTCGAATATACCGAATATGGATTGCTATCTAACTCTAAGAGGTGCCTGGGTGGTGTATACCTGGGAGCGCTCATACCGTGACATAAGATTCCTATAGATAACATACCTACCTCCTAAGGTAATAGACGCCTCGCCATATCTACCCACATAAAGCAGGCACGCCCCCTTCAAGGTAATGGGGGCTCCAGTAACCATGGTGACGGGCCGCCCTGGAGCTTGAAACAGCACAGTGCGTTTATGAGGCAAGCACCCATACCAGCAATACATTGTATAGCCGGTTACAATGATGGCATCGCCATCCGCACCTGCCTCCCAAAAATCGTCTATCACGCTACATTGCACCTGCCTCCGGCTCCCAGAAACCCCTCCAAGTTGTTTGCGCGTGTCTCGAAGTCTCCAGCCCAACTGGAAACTCTCTCCCCACACGCGTTCCTCTCGCCGCTACAACTTCTACAACACAACCAACGAACGAACGACGGAACCCAATCTCGACAACCAACCTTCTCTTCCATCCCAGGCTTTCTCCGTAAACCTTGGTTGGAACCCGGTCAAGTGCAGTCCGTGTCTATTGTTTACGCGATCCGTTCGCTGGGCAGATATTGTTACCGGTTAGTGTCACCCTCAATTTCAATCTTGTCCCAGTCTACCAGATACATCACCACCCTTTGAAATACTTCCCCTCGTCACTTCTTCCTTCGTCCTCCACCTCCGTCTTCTTCGCCTCCGCCTGTCGGTTACCTATACCCACTCTAACCCGCCTCATATCTCTTGGCCTTCCACCGACCCGCTCGTCCTTCCATGACCACCCGTCCTATACTGCCTCTCGTTTCCGCCTCTCGTCTATGGAAGTCATTGTTTCACGCCTTCATTTTTCAGTTTCCAATTGACTCTCACTTCGTCCCCTATGTCTGTTTGATTTGATCTTCACCTCGAAATTTCGATTACGGATTACCTTCTCTATCTGCATTTTTCAGCCTCGGCTCATTTATCTTGACAGTATCTTAGTACTGGCAAACGAAAGATTTTCAACGGCTTGACTTCGAGCCGTGGTGTTCAGGCAATCATCTACGACAACGAATATCTAATATCCTCAACACTATCATTGTCTTGCGTCCAGGTGCCGCCTCGCGAACCGGAGGGTTCGACACGAGTTCTGCTCGGCTTGGACGTGAATTTATACTTGCCGCCCGGCTTGACGTCTCCTGATCCTTCCCCATCGGTTATATTGATGCTAGCAAAAAGCTCAAATCAGGTGTCAAGATGTGGTGTCTCCTTACCTTAATCCAGAGAGGCCTTGAGAAGGCGGGGGACAAATTCTCTACCTTGGAGCAGAGGATCAATCGATCCACATTTGGTCGAGTCTTTCGCCTCGATGGTTCCGGCCACGTAAGTACCAAATCGCGACTACATCTCCATCTCAACCCCCAGCTTTCTCTACAAGCAGTTCTTAGGCAATAATCGAATTGAGGATTGGTCCGATATCGATTATTCACTGCTAATTCCTAGGGGTACACCTCTGCAATTATTTCTGGGATATCGGGGTGCCTATGTACTGACAATACGTAGCCGAAGACCATACGGGGGGCTACGTTCTTTAGGGAAATTCGCGCCGGCATGACAACATTCGCAACGATGGCGTACATCATTGCGGTTAACGTGAGAGACTTACACCCTGAAACGTGATAATTTTGGGCCCTAACTCTAATTTAGTCGGCGGTGCTTTCGGATTCTGGGGGCATGTGTCAATGTCCAGTGGGAAGCCAGCCTGGCTGCCCTGGTGATAAGACCATGTCACTGTGCCAAACGGGTGAGTCCCTGGGCTGTTCGCCAGAACAAATCCGCCAACGAGGTCGCCCACTGATTCTTTGCTTTTACATATTCAGCCTTGAAGCGCGACCTAATCACTGCAACCGCGGCCTTAGCTGGCCTCTCCAGCATTGTGTTCGGATTCTTAACCAATCTCCCTGTCGCGCTTGGGTTAGTAAAACGGTCCTGTTCAGAGAGCATTGATTTTTTTACAGGGCAACAATCTTCTAACGTACTTCTAGTCCAGGAATGGGTCTCAACGCATATTTCACGTACCAGGTCGTTGGGTGGCGCGGTTCAGGCCCCGTACCATATCGCATTGCGTTGACTGCTATTTTTGTGGAGGGATTCATCTTCATGTTTCTGGCACTCACGGGACTGCGTCAGTGGCTAGTTCGCATGATACCTGCGACTATTAAGACTGCCTGTGGTGTTGGTATTGGACTTTTCCTCACTGAGATTGGCCTCTCCTATTCCGCTGGCATTGGCGCAATTACGGGGGGTTTCACTACTCCCTTGGCGATCGGCGGCTGCCCCCCAAGCAAACTGAACAGCAACGCTGAGTGTAGCGGTGAAATTATGGCCAATCCTGCGGTATGTGGATGATGAAAGCAACGTGTACCGGATAAAGACTCACGTTTGGTAGATGTGGATCGGGATCTTCGTTGGTGGTATCTTTGTTGCTTTCTTGATGGCATTCAAAGTCAAAAGCGCCATAATTATAGGAATTGGACTTGTGTCAATTCTTTCTTGGCCGTTAGTATACAACTCTTTGGCGCCTGAGATTTCAGCTGACGCATTGCAGTCGCAATACGACATTCACGTATTTCCCCTATACAACCGAAGGAGAGAACCGGTACCAGTTTTTTCGGCAGATTGTCGCATTTCACCCGATTGAAACAACCTTGGCTGTTCAACAATGGAATCTTCAAGGAACGAGTGGTGCACAGTTCGCACTCGCCCTTGTGACATTCCTTTATGTTGACATCATCGATTGTACGGCGACATTGTATTCCATGGCCAAGTTTTGCGGCGTGGTCGAAGATAATGGCGATTTCCCGCGCTCAACAATTGCATATTGTACCGATGCAGCGTGCATCTCGATTGGTTCATTATTTGGCTGCTCACCAGTCACCGCTTTCATTGAGAGTGGCGCTGGAATTGCTGAGGGTGGGCGAACGGGCCTAACCGCGATATCTACGGGATTTTGTTTCCTCATCAGCCTTTTCTTCGCGCCGATTCTCGCCTCCGTCCCGCCTTGGGCCACAGGTGCAACGCTCATTCTAGTAAGCTTAAAGTTTGCAGCTCCTTTTTTCCACAGGAACCTTGATGCTAAGTCAGAATCTAGGTCGGTTGTCTGATGATTCGCCAAGTCACCAATATCAACTGGCAGTATATCGGTGATGCCGTCCCATCTTTCGTGACGCTGGCATTTATGCCATTCAGTTATAGTGTCGCATACGGTTTGATCGCGTAGGTGCTGTGATTTGTAAAATAGATCTTCGCTAACGGTCATTCTAGGGGTATGATGGTTTACATTGTTCTTAATACTATGATCTGGATCGTGGTAAAGTTCACAGGCGGAAAAGTAGCGCCAGCCAACTGGGAAGAGAAGGAAGTCTACAGTTTTGGTCTCGGTAAAAGAGACATGCCAATTTGGGCACGATTCATCCGCCGCAAGCTTTTTGGCGAGCACGTCACGGAAGTTCGAAAAGATGGTATAGAGCTGGCTGATTGTGACAGTACCATCAACCACGGCTCTCGCAGTGCCTCGGCCCAAGGCAAGCAGATACAGGCCCCCGCCAACCGCGCAAGCAGTCGTCAAATCGACTACGATCTCCCATCCCTTGATTAATAGGGTTAGTATGCAATGTATTGATGCGTGGTGCCTGTTGTAAGATACAATAGGGGACGCTTGATGAAGTTTGCGACGAAAAGAAAAGTGTAGTTGTTACCGGTTGTTTCATGCATCATATTGTGGGGGATAACAAAGAACACAAGATAACTGGCATAGATGGAGGCTGGAAATTATAGCTGAACACCGATACGGGATATGCTCAGATTTGAGATATCGGCGAGCAAAGCTTTTACCTCGCTTGTACAAGATGTACGTAACCCAGACGATAATCTGATGTCCATAGATGCAATTCAGCATCTAATCTACCACACTAATAATCTGGCTTTTTAAATTGCCTGAATTGATTTGCAAGCCTGTTCTCTAACAGTAGTTGGAACCCCTTTTCGTCTCGATACTGAAAGTCTGAAATGCCTCCGTTGTTAACATCAATTTCATATACCTACTTCAGACCTACCAGCATAGATTATATCTCTTCCAAACACAGTCTTCCTCTCAACGAAGGTAACTGGGCTGCGTGGCTCGCATATATCAATACTGGTGGACAGTCCATCTCGAGGCGCCATAGCGACTGGTCAAGATGCTGCCGTCAATGAAACCGTGCGATATATGTACCCCAAGCGATGCTATCGCAGGGGTTTAAGAGTGACGTTTCCGAGACACATGACTCCGTAGACTACACCGACGGCCCACTCAATGCCCGATCCCAGAAGTGTCACGAATGTAAGCTCTGAGGCAAAGGCAAATAATCGCAAGATATGGTATCCTATTGGTATATTTACGTAGAAAAAAAAGCTCCGGATAACGGTTCACTCATCTTTACTCCCTTATTTACGAATCCTTTCCCCTTGTCAACGCGTTGTCCTTATGTGATTATGTTGACCTTTTTCGCCGCGCCACACCTGAAGACCAATGCTCTTTTTTTGACCCTGGTGGGAGGGTTGCTTTGGCTTTTCAGACGTTGCAATGTGCGAGTATGTCTGTCGATTGTTGACGCTCATGTTCCGAGATTCAATGGGGATCGGCAGGTGAATGAGTTGACTTGCGGGATCTCAAAGGCCTCGATGAACCTAACGGGTGTCAGTGTTGTTACTCAATTTATTTTGAAAAACGGTGGGGGGTTCGGAGATCTTTATTTACCCTTCGATGGAGGCGTATAAGCCGAGTCCGGATAATGAGAGAGAGGCCAGGAAGTACAGCACATTCCAGATATTCATGGAGACCTGAAGGGTACCTCCCGTCCAGAATCCTTGGAAGTAGCGGCTGAGACCGGTCAGGCCCCGAGAAGTCCTGCCTACGGAGGGATCGAATGTACCCATGGTGTGCTTCCTGATGTCGTAGCCTAGCGCGAGCCATGGGGGGATCGTGTACGATAGGTTGAGGAGGGCTGCGGCGGATATGATACTGACGAAGTAGACGTATGCGGGGATTGCGGCGGCGATGACGAAGGCGACACTCCACCAGACTGGGACAATGGAGGCGTAAAAGATCTTCCCGCCCTTGGATGTGATTAGCGGCGCTTTGAAGATGTCGACTAGGACGTTGTTGTAGAAGACTTTGATGCCGATGTTTCCGTATAGCGCTGCGGCGATCAGACCGCTTAGGAGGGTAAGCGTGTTGCCTGTAGAAGTCAGCTTTGCTGGGTAAGAAGACGGGCGAGTGGGGACAAACCGGCCGTTTGCCATCCATAGTTTGAAACGCCGAGATACGCCGGGTTGAAGGTGTATTGTCCTTGATAGTAGTACATGAAGCATCCGTATACGACATAAACGGTGTAGATGACGGCTTGAGCGACGAACATTCCTTTCAAAAAGTCATGTGGTCTCCTCATCTCCGCCATGAACTCGATGTACAACTGTAGACCGGCGTACGCTAGCACTCCGGAGAGCAAGCCGTTTATAGTCCCGATGAGGTTCGTCGTAGGCAGTCCCGAGAAGGTGGCTACGGGCGGATAATTGCCGCTGGCGTCTGGGATGATGGAGTTTGGGTCGATCGCGCCTGAGATTCCCTGGGTTAGCGTTTTTGCCTGGGTTGGTCGAGCCGAAGGGAATGTAACTTACTTCCAACAGATCCCAAGGTGGCGATTGCGAAATTGGGGGGATTGTGAGCAGTAGCACCCATAGAGATAAATATCGCAAAGAGGTTGAGCCAGAACCCGAAGTTCGCGAGCCAGCCGAAGGATCGCAGCGTGCGGATTTGAGTCAGGAAGAACCCGATGATGACGAAGATCAACGGACAGACGATGTAGCAAATGCGATATTTGGACATTTCGGAGATGTTTTGCCCGAACAGGATCGTCACTTGACCCAGCAGCAGCAGCAGGGCAATCGCCTGGAGGACGTTGACAACATGGCGAGCGGTTGTTCCCCATGCCCGGAACGCTAGATCGCCGTAATTGCGCGCTGGAAACTCATGGGAGTCGACTCCCATGAAGACCTTCCAGAGAAGGTATCCGCTGTAGACACTGATAATACCGAAAGCCGTGAAGATGCCAACACCCGGGCCGTAGCCGAGTGTACCGATTGCGAAGGGAACTGCGAAAGGACCGAGAACGTCGGTGGTGATCTGACCTGTTAGTCTCTGGTATTTTTTGATTGCGACGAGATTATACTCACCAGGTAGAAGACGGCTCCCCATGAAGCTGTGCGGAATGCTCGGCTTGCATTTGCCCATTCCTCGTCCGTCACGAGCTGGCCATTGCTTGCGCTGGCATGGTCATCGTCGCCAAGTGCGGCGTCTGCGATCTGCTTGCGCGAGAAGAGGGTGCGCCATTGCCATTGCGGTGCTTCCAGAAGTAGCTGCTCCTCGCGTGTCCGCTGGGCGTAGTAATGGTACTCCTCAAACGTCACGTTGGAGTCGTGGACCTTGCGTTGTCTAGGCGGGAAGTATGAGTCGCTGACCGGCGGCGCCGGCGTTGACAGCTCGTAGTCGGATTTCTCAGCCATGGTTGCCCGGCGTTCGAGATGGAGTCGTTCATCCCCATGAGAAGGTGGACGCGGAGGAGAGAAAAGTCAAGACGGGCGCGATGGTCGCGCGGCGCAGCAGTACTCCATCCCCAGTGCAGACCCCAGACAAGCAACGGACCAGGGCCCCCCGTCGCGAGCGAACCTCAGTCCAATTAGTAGGCCGAATCGGATCTGCGCTCAGCATGACGAATCCGGCAGGAGTTAGCGCAGCAAGAATATTACTCAGACGGACTGCTCGTTATCAAGAGTCCAGCGCGGTGTGGGGGATCAGAAGTCAGGCCAACGATTTGTGATTCGTAGTGTGTGATCTCACCAGGTGTGACTGGTTGCGGGCGAGACAGCAAGATCGAGTATGGTGGGCCGAAGCGGCGGATTTCTCGGCGCCGCCGTTGCATGTGATCCCCCGCCGAACCGGGGCTTGTGCGCTCCGGTTTTGGTCTTTATCTATGGGGCAGCGGGACGAGCTTTTATACTAGTAGCGGTGCCTGGTACTAGAAGGCTACGATTTTACATATGTATTGTATCCATCTCGTGTATGAGTTGATTCGGACGGGTCGTGAGAACACAGTCGTTTTACGGAATAGAGGGTCGGTGAGAATCATGTTTTGAGTGTGGACCACAAAGCCCGGAGGACTAGCCGATGGAGTAATAGGTGATGTACTAAAAGATAGGCACATTGCGGAGGTCAGATTTAGCATGGATGCCACGCGTTAGTGGTGTTATAGGCGTCGTGGGAGGTAGTAGGCTAGGTATCTAGGCTTGTAGGTCTTATTGCGGAATACGTCCGTAGAGTCGCATTCATTTTGAATCCGTCTCCTACGTAGTAGGCCTCAAAAACGTGCCAGTGATTGCTTACTCAGAGGTACCTGTACAGTTAACCTTTATGTATCGATAGTACCTAGCTCTACGTAGGGCATTGCAATTTAAAAGTAATGCGCCGCTATCATGCACTGTGATGCCACTATGCGGCGCATTACTTCTAGATTACACAGGACTCGGAGTACGGAGATTGGTAGAATGCCTCCCCGGCTCCACGCCCGGTTTTATACCCGGTTCTATGTATACTGCAGGACGAAGCACGTACCTACTTTTAGTAAAGAGACAAGGGCGTTCTGAATGCCGACTTCCGAAGGACTCAATCCGAAGGGGTCATCCCAAATTCCGAATTTTCAAGACAGTCATGGCCCTAACGCACTATCTACATATCTACCAAGGCACCTCACGGACCGTGAGTCACCGTTCAATTCGGTGTCTGTTAACTGCGCTAAGAAGAGCTGCTGCAGATACCATTATGTACTGCAAATGCCAACAGTACGGACTATACTAGCTACCTTAGTGACGGTTTGGGGTGGCCGGTGAGAGTTGGCGGCCCACCGAGCAGAGCTATGGACACGTTAACAACCTATTGCCGTTAAGTACATATGTACCCCTACCCACCCGCTGTACCGGGGGTGAAACTACAGTTATGTACATACTTTCTGTACCTGCGAAACACAGTCAAGCACTGCAATTGACATCACTGCCACAAAGAACATCCCTAACTGCCTACCCACGAACCGACGAGTCCCACGAATAATCACAACAATCCCAGTCCGACAAGCTGTACCGTGTTTTCGCGCACTTCTGTCTATCGTCCGCGCAGCTCTCTCGACCCCCGCACAGAGTAACTTACGGCTCGGCGAGTCTGGGGAAAAAAGATGAGTGGCGGTTGGAATACTAGTGAGCAGCAGCATGCCAGGGTATCTGCCCACCCACGAATAGAAACGCTAACACTCGGACCGTAGTTGAGTCAGATGCAGTATGGTGGCCGTCCCCGAAGCGACTCGGGACCTCATGACTGACTAACTCCCGGTACAGGGCGTCTTCACATCCCTTCTCAACAACCTCGGGGCTAAGGATGTCCAGTTCGAGGAGTTGCTTACCCTAGAGCCCGAGGTCCTTGCATCACTGCATCCCGTCTACGGCGTTATTTTCCTCTTCAAATACCCAACAGATGCCCCGTACGCATCGGCCGACAAACCGCTCGACGGGACGTTCGACCACGACGCCACCGAGCAAATCTTTTTCGCGGCACAGACGATACAGAATGCGTGCGGCACGCAGGCTCTCCTTTCGGTACTGCTGAATAAAGATGCAGAGGGTGGTGGCGGTGGCGGTAGTGCGAGTGCTTCGACGGGTGAGGCTACCGGTATCGACATCGGCCAGCCACTTCGTGAATTTCGTGAATTTACCATGGTGTTGCCGCCCGAGTTCCGCGGCGAGGCCCTCAGCAACAGCGAGCTGATCCGTGATGTACACAACAGCTTCGCAAAGAGCAGTCCCTTCGTTGACGAGACGCAGCGTACAAGTGGCGAGACCGAGGACGCGTTCCACTTCATCGCCTATACCCCTATAAACGGCACGCTGTACGAGCTCGACGGTCTACAGCCTGCGCCCATCAGCCACGGACCCTGCGCTACGGGCGAGTTCCCCGCGAAAGTCATGGAGGTGTTACAACGCCGCATCGCACGGTACGATATGTCAGAGATCCGGTTCAATCTCATGGCCATGGTGCGTGACCTCCGGGTGCGCGCGCGCGAGATCGGCGATCATGAAGCGCTTCAGCGCGAACAGCAGAAGCGTCAGGACTGGCAGTTCGAAAATGCCCTTCGCAGACATAACTTCGTGGGCTTTGCGGGCGCGGTCCTCAAGGGGGTCGTCGAGAAGAAGCTGTCCGAGGGTGGTGATGCCGCTTACAAGAAGTGGATTGAGGATGCGAAGGCGAAGACTAAGCAGCGCCTCGAGAATAAGCGAAGAGGGGCCGGCGGAGAGGACGTCGAGATGCAAGGTTGAGGCAAAGATGTCTTGGAATTAGGCATGCCCTGCGTGATGTTTGCGGGGATCTCCGTCCAAAACTGAGTTCCACCTGCATCGGGTAAGGGGCCCAGGGATAAACTTTGTCAAATGGTATCTATAGGGCAGCTCACCGCACGGGCATTTGCAGTATTTCTCTCCCGTTATATCCGCTCTCTTGGCGAACTGCGGAGGCATACATACCGTGGGGCTTGTGAGTGACGTGACGGAAACCGTGTACGTTGAAAGACACTGAAGACACTGCTGACACTGCCCCCTTTTATTGTTTGCTCGGGCTGGGTATTCTTGATGTTGTTTTAATCACAGTCCACTGGAAGCTAACCATCTCGATCTCTTCCTTCCGCTTTTTGTTTTACTATCCCCTTACGTGCGTGGTAAGAAGCAATCAGCGTACTAACTACGAGGAGGGCGGGTATATCAAAGACTATCCCTTTATCTATCGCGACGTATTCGCGCTCTCACCGAAAGACATATGACTAACTAGAAGGAGGAAGTGCAGAAGTAGAACAAGTTATATATATCCGTTGAAGGGTAATTATCGCATCCGTCATGGTAGCGTAAGTATATAGGTCGTCCCGTCGTGGCGCGGAGTCAACGTTGGTCCAAATCCATAGCCGGCAGCGCAAATGCCGCTGCCATCCCTTCTCACCCTCTTCCCTTCCCGCCCGTCTTACCATGTCTCGTTATAAACACGAAATTGATAGTGTCTATGCCTCCCAAAAACGTCCTCGAAAAGAAACGGGTATCACGCTTTATACAGCTCCGTCGTTCTTAACACCCCCCCAGTTACATACAAAAGATCCTGCAAACGGGGGGTCCCCCCCTTACATCGCGAAATTCGGCTTTTTCTCGTTTTCTCTGTTCTAGTTTCTTTCATGCTTTTTTTGGTTTCGTATGTTTGTCATTTCTGGATTTCAGGGCGTGCGGAAGAACCAGTATCTTTGCGAAGGTTAGCTGCTGCTTGTCTAGTTTAAAGGGGGGGGAAAGGGGGGGAGGGAACTCACTGAGCCGCGTATTGCACCTCGAACGCAGCCGGCATGCCCTTGCACGTGGCCGGAGCCGAGCCGCCGGCCGTCTCAATGCGATAGACCTCGCGGAGCCCCCCGGTGGCGCCGGGTTCGGCTCCGAGGCGCAACCAGGGGACGGCGAGCGAGCCGTCAGGGCCCTTGGGGGCGTCCGTGGGGGCGTTGGAGCTATTCAGCTTGGCGCAGGGCGCCTCGCCTAGCTGCTGGTGGCTCGTGTTGAGGTCGAAGAAGGGAGTCGTCGTGTTGGTGAAGTAGTGCTTTCCCGACACGAGCATGGTCGCGGGGCTCATTCTGCCTGTGAGGCCGGAGGTCGGGAGGTCGAATTGGAGAGCCACCTTGGGGAGCGCTTGCAGTAGGTCTGGGTATATCGACGCTATGCAGGATACGTTGAACAGGGTTGCCAAGGCGCCGATCTGGACCGGCGCGGCATCTGGTTGGTTTACGTCGCAGGTGTAGTTCTGAGTGCCCCGGCCTATGGCGACGTGTGCTAATTCCAGATCTTCCGCAGGCGCGGGTAGAGGAGGAGTCGCTCCTGGGGACTATGTTAGCGGAACTCGATTATCGGTGATGCGACTGAAAGAAAGTATTGGCTTGGGGAGACTGTGTAAGTGGTGAGAACCTACCGGTCGGCATCAGGGCCTTGGCAAGATCGCAGATGGGTGCCTGAGATAGGTGCTTAGAGGCATCGACTTTCTTGGCCAGCAGGTTGAAGTAGTCAGATACGGTGTCGTGACTGGCTGTCTTGGCAACACCCCAATTGGCCTGTGGCCAGGCTGGAGCGGCAAAGACGGTCGAGGCGCTCCAGAGCGCAGCTAGTACCGTTGAGCGCAGCATTTTTTTTATATGCTATTCTTATTCTCGAAAATGAAGCTTCAAGCCGGCAGTTTTCCAAGTGAGATATGGCGAAGAAGATTGCGAAAGAAAGGGGCTGGAGAAAGTAAAAGTTCGGTTTTGAGAAGGTGAACAAGCTGTTTTCCTCGAGAAACGGCTGATCGATCGACTTATGTCCGTAAGTACTAGATAGATATCGCGAATGTCTCGGGGCGATTGTGAGTACGGGGTGTAATAGTGTCGAGATCAAGATGAGGAAAAAGCAAATCCAATCAAATCAATTGAGACCAGTCCCAAAAGAGAAGTATAGGATATGAAGAAGAAGAAGAAGAGAAAAAGAATAATGTATTTGTAAATAAGGGGGTGGCGATAGAAGAGAAGTAGGGAAAAAAGGGAGAAAGAGAAAGGGGAGAGGAAAAAAAAAGCAAGCAAACGACTCCCCAAGAACGATGGGATTCGAGGTTTGTTATGTATAAGAGAAGAGAGGTTCGTAATACACAAGCCAGACCGTGGCTACACCTCGCTCTTCTCATTAATATATCGAAATGCCCTGCCTGCACAGGGCGTATAAGGATAGCTAAACCGGGGCCTGGACGACCGAGACATGCCATCCGCGTCTAGATACTGTCCAGGCTCTTCCCAGATGGGGAATAGGCAGTGGGAAATGACAGCTTCCCATTGGACGATAGTATGGCCCCTGGCCGGTTGCGGGCGGCTGGAGCTCGAGGGAAGTCGAGAGCCAGTCGAGCCAAGCCGATTGCCCCGGGGAAGGGTCGGATATGTGGGGCTCCGGGCGCGAAGCTGCTGGGGTTGATCTGCAGATGCGAATTGGCGGGCTCGGCTCTGATTGGCCTGTGCTCAGCGCAAGCGCCGTGGCTATTATAAGCATGCCAGGTGGACAGTCCGGATTGAGAATGTACCCTTGTACCCTTCGGTTCGGCGGCAAAAGTCAAGTGTGGCCTGTGGAATAGAGGCTGGGCGTGTTGCACTTCTGGTGAGGCAGATCAGTGGGGATCATTAACTGTCTGTCAAGCTGCCAAGTTTCATATGTCGTTACGATACCGGAAACCTCATACATACGTGCCTACAGGCAGCTATATCTGTTACCAGCGTAGGAATGATTATAGACAGAGAGATCCATATACGTAACCTATCTACTGATTACAGCCACTTACCTACGTTACGTTAGTAACTAACTGGATAGATACTGAGTCTAGAGGTGGTGAATAAACATGCACATACGAAGTACGTTGGCTGACCAAGGTCCTACCGGAAGGATCCGTCATAGGGTTACCGGCATTACTTGTAACGGCTTAACTAATTTACCCGCCCTTCAATGCTACGCTGGGCTTTCCTTTCATTTGCAAGAAGTGCATAACAGTGCGTTTCTTTCTATCGGAAGACGGCAAGGTAGCTATAGCTCTCCCTCCCTCTCTCTCGCTCTCTGCCTGAAAGCCCTTTCTTCTGGCTATATCGTTCCTTGCTCATTTGAGTCCTAGGTATGATAAGCTCTCGTCACCGTTTCGTGGAAATAATACGCAAGTTGGTTCGGCGTGTTTATCCTATTGGGCAGCCTACCATATTGCTCGGTCATGGCTGGGTGTCATTCGCCTACGGGCTGCACCCCCCTGTTAACATGTATGTTCAAGCAGGCCAGGTGGGTGAGCATCTACCAGTAATGCAACGGGCCGAACAATATCGCAACGACGTTATTTCCCGCTGTTGTATTGTAATTAGGAAATTCAGGTCTGTCATCGCACGGCGTCTCGCTTCGTTTGTTTATGGAGGGGAGATTTAAAAAAAAAAAAAAACGTTAGTCGAATGCGTTGTAAGCTATGTTCGCTCTTGTCGCGAATTAATGAAACTTCACCATATGAGGAAATCGAGCGACCTTCGCGGCCTGGAGTTGATTCGGTAGATAGGCTGATCGCAGACGGATCGACACCGAAGGGTTCAACGGGTTCTTTCGTTGCATGTCATAGGTAGTGTTACTAGTGAGCTTGAATGGGGAACTTACTCCAAGCACATCGCGACGTTTTACGTAGCTTTGGGCGCTCAGGGCTTCCGTTACACTAGGTGTGTCTCTAGACGACCTAGGTAGCTAGATAGATGAGCTGAGCGAATCATCTCGTTCCGTGTGGTTGCAACGGATTCCACTTTGAGCCCGCAGATCGATTGAGCCGCGCGCGCGGCCAGCCGATATCTCCACCTCCTCCCTTACCGAAGTCACGTAGCTACGTTCTAGCAGCGATATCGACGGTATAACGAGTTCAGGGACGCTGGATCAACTCGTTGACAACTGTTTGAATCACAAACAAAACAAGAGCATCTAGGTATTTAGATAGTGTTTCTTGTCGGCTTTCGAGACCTATTGATGACAACCATCTACGATTAGGTGGGGGCTAGGGCAACAAGACCTTCCGTCTATATTGGCCCGGTACAGCGGTGTTTGTGACCGAGCAATCCGCCGGTTTAGGCGCTGTAGTTGATGTATGACGTGCTGTCCTCGTGAGATAGTTTGCTTCGGAAAGGTGGACGACACTCAGGGCCCCCGCGCCATTTCTGCTCTTCAGTAGCCTTTCTCGACGGCTAACCACGTGTTGGGTTGTCACTTGATTCCTGATTTCTGGGGTTATTAATAGTGCAGTTACCGTATTGCAGTATGACATATTCTTTGCCTACCGGCCATCTCGCGATATGAAACTATCCTACAGCTATATATCACTTAATATGGTATAAACCGCCCCTGAATGCATTCGATTCGTCTAAGAGCCAAGTAGAATCCACCTAAGTAGCATTTCTCTGGCTGATAGATTAGGGAGCATACGCCTCCCCGGGGTTCTTCGAGAGACCATACACCCACAAGTGGGATCTTATCTATAAACCCAATGGAGGAGTCTTGGTTCGAAAACTCCGAACCGAACCATAAGTATACATAAGGATAACCCTCATCAAAACTCCGCATAGAATTGCTATCTCATTAACATACCCACCACATATCGCCGCAAGAATAGACTCTATGAACATACCTTCGTAGAAATACAAATATATAATATCACCTTATCATCAATGTTCATTAAAACCCGCCTCTTGCCAGTCCCCGTGCCTAAGGGCCTGCCCATTGGGTCGCAGGCTGCTGCCGCCAAGCCCCCCAGCACCGGCGGCGGCTACGCCCTGGCCTAAGTTACTGACATACTTCTCCGCATCCACCGTGCCGAGCCAATACAGCGAGAAGAACACCAGCAGGTGGAGCGCAACGCAGTACGCCGCAAATAGATTTCTGCTTGTTCTTGACGCCAACACCATTCGGGTGACTGAGTACACTACCCTTTCGGGGAAACTCATCCGTTTGTATGCCCGGGCCGACTCCCGTCCCCTAAAAGCGGCGAATGGTGATATGTTAGACTCGTATGCCTTTCTGTAGCGATCTAGCTCGATTCCAGGATTTCCCGTGCCGCCAATGGTGACCGTAGAAGGATTTGGGTTAGACGAGTAGGCTGATGACGACGACGCTGAAGGTCCGCCACGGTTGTACGTGGACACGTATCTTGTCTTCTCGTAGAGTTGCAGATTATCCTTTTGTAGCGCGGCGATCTCTTGCCTCAACTGTGATACAGTGCGGTGAGACTCTGATAGCTCTGTTTCAAGTTGCGAGTTACGTTTCTTAAACCGATCACGCTGCGCTGTGATCATGGGTAAGATGCCGGAACCCCCGCCCATGGGCTCGCCACCAGGGGTGCGAGGGTCGAAACCGGAAATGATGGATGAAGTCGGCGAGGTCCTCCCGCCTCTTCTCCCAGGGGCAATGGATGGCGCATATCTGGTGTAGGTGCCGGCTACTGAAGCGCCGGACGGGAACACATTCTGACCCTCCGCTTGAAGATTCGCGAGATCATTTTCTAGTTGAGCATTAAGATTTTGTGACCTTTCTAGATCAGCATTCGTCCTCGACATGTCTTCTTGAAGATTCTCAAGCCGGCTTTGAAGGTCTTGATGTGACACCCGGAGGATCGTAAGCTCATCGCCGAGCTTCTTATTCCTCGCTAAAAGCAGCTGTTCTAATGTGTCTCCCTTGGCCTTGACGTTAGAGCCATTCGCATCTGGGTTCCCTAACACATCATCGTCATCTCCGGTTGAGAACTCAATACTCTTGAGCACTTCAAGTTCTTGCTTTACATCGTCGTAATCACTCCACTTTTGGACCTTCGCTTTCAAGCTATCACGCTCTTCTGTCAAAAGTCCGACTTCCCGTTCCAAGCTACGGAGTCTTGAGTCCACATCCCTCTTAAAAGCGTCCTTCTCTACTCTTGAGGAGTCCAATTTGCGTATTAGAGACGAGTTTTCCGACCTTATACGCATGAATGCCGGGTCGTCTTCGAGAGAGGGCGCCTGCGTCTGGACCTGTGACTTGGATTGCGCAAGCTCTAGACGCAGTTGCTCGTTTCGAGCCTCAACTTCAGCCAGTCTCGCACTAGTCCGCTCGAGGTCTGAATGAACCATCTCTAACTCGGCACTTGTGACGTGCCCTCCGCCTTCTTCGATGTCAGCATCCTCAGAGCCCTTCAATCGTTGGGTAACTTCATAGCTGGCTTTTATTTCGTTGATTAACCGGTCTTGGCTCTCGACCTTCTCTTCTAAAGCCTTCTCCTTCGCTTCCCAATTATCTCGCTTTTCTTCTAGCACCGCGGCCCAGGATGATTCGACCTCCTTTACTTTCGATTCGAGGGTGGTTTCTAGTTGCTTACGATTTGCGCTTTCGGCCTGTAATCGTGCCTCCGTTTCCTCGAGGTGTGAAGTCAGGCCTGTTATATTGTGTTGCAAGTGCTGGTTCTCTTCAGTGAGCTTCGGCAACGTGTCCTCGGACACCAGCATGGAATCGACCGAGGCCTCGAGGAGTGGATATGGGTCTGGTGCATTCTCTAGGGCTGAATAGACCTGTAAGAATGAGCTATTCGTGGCCTTTGAGTGGTTTGTGAGGAGATCGATAAATGTCTGGTACGCTGTATCCATGAATCAGCTATCAGTTGACTGTCAGTGCAGCCGAGAGTTGAAGGTTGCGCACCCTTGAGGAGGCCCTTAATCTCGGTCAGTTTGGTCGCGTCGTCAAACTTCCTGAAGTCTTTTGTCTTTTGGGCGAGCTCTTTGCGCTGCACGGTAGAGTCACGTTGATATGCGACAATGTCCGACGCGGTGTTGTCGAGTGTCTGTATGAGGGTGGATAAATCAATATCTGTCGGTAGTCAGCACAGACGACAGCTCCCAGCGCGAGGTCATTATGGGCCTGCCACGCACTCCTCCAAGCCGAGATGGCATGCTGAAACTGGTTTGTATTTTCGTTCCCCAGCGATGCGGATGCGGCGGCCTGCCCATCGCTGGGTTGTGATATCGCAGCGTCCGGTGTGTCCATTACTACTTGAAGATGGGAGCTTGGCGGAGTATAGTCGCAGCCGAATTCATCACCTCATCGGAGATATGAGTATGAAATCCCAGAGGGTATCGGACGGCTGAATAATGAGGCGTGGCTTCGTTGGCAATGGGATGAGGTGTAGGCATTCCCATTGGGGAAAGTTGGATGCGTGGTGAGTTCGTCCGAGGCTGAGACGGGCGCGAAACGGATACAGAATGTTAGCGTGGGCATCTGTGGGCCTACGGACGCCCATTACGTACGAAAGTACCCACCCACCTAGTCTGGCCTGGTAGGTACATCTGCGCCGTCTTTGTGTCGCTGCTCGGCCGACGATGCTTAGTGGCCCGGGGGTGTCATAGGCGAGGCCAGCGGTGCTCTGACCATCAATAAACACCTTACATAGTCCGTACAGTGCTCAGTACACTAGCACGGTATCCTGCACTGTGGTGGGTATCATAGGTAGCTCGGTGCTATTTATATACATTATGTAACTTGGAACTCTTCCTACACATCTTCAACAGCCCTTCGCCAGTGTCCTACATACGAAGCTCATCAAACCTGTCTGGCAGACCCAAACCAATACGACAGGCCCTGTGCGATTTCACCTCGAGATAATTATGACTGAACTTGGACCTTTATGATGTCGCCACCTCAGCTATGATGGCTTTAGACGCGCATAGCAGTATAAGCTCGCCGAGTATTCCTGGAACTGGTCCATATGTCCTGCGCACACTCTTCGCCGACATTCCTCTGTCAGAGGATGGCTCTAGGGATGACATCAAAATCAATTGCGTCGAGTATCTGGGTGTGCCACCCCCATATGATGCTTAGGCCTTACCGTGACCGTCCTGACTGACCAACCCGTGCACCAGATTGTAACCTCTATATAGGCACGTCAGACTCGGAGCTACTTCACTTCTTCCAGATACCCCCGGATCCCGCTGATCGCTCCGGAATACCGACCTTCATCCTCGCATCGAGACTCCGACCAGTCTTCATAGATCCCCCCGGCGCATCCAACACTCATCGGCCCGGTGTACAAGAGATACTGCTGCTGCCCAGTGTTGGAAAAGCCTGTGTCCTTTGCAACTCAACAGTCACGTTCTACTCTCTGCCAGAACTTAGCCCTGCCTTCGAATCAATCCAAGTTAGGGGTTGCAGCTGGATTGGCGGAGTAAATCTTAACTCTGGCGCTCAACATCCCGATGGCTCCACCATACTGTTGTCGCTGAATAGAAAGATACAGGTAGTCGGGATCGGTACTGGCGCCCGTCTTATAAAAAATATTGATTTTGCAGGCAGTACACTGTCTGTAAGGCGGGATAACATCGCCTGCGTCGCCGACTCGCGGGGCTATTCCCTCGTGGAAATTGATCGTCAACTCAAGATCCCCTTGATGTCTATCTCGTCCTTAGATGAGACACAGCCGGGCACCATTGTTGGGCAGGCTCAGGACATTTCGGCCAGCGCCGGAGGCAGTTTGTCGCGAAGCAATTCATCTACCCAGCCGCGCCCCCACGCAGAGAGTCTGGCGCCACAGACGCATCGGAGAGGCACTAGCTTAGAAGCCTTGGTCTCAAGCGAAAGCCGAAGGCAAGAGCAGCCTTTTATTGGCTCTGAGGAGCCGGGTAGTCGCTCGACTACACCCCCGGAATCTGTCGCTAGTTCAGGCCCACGAGAGCCAGCATCTGCTACTCGATCAACCACTCCTGAGGGTGCGACAGAAGGTCGGCCTTCCAGGGCCCCTCGTTCAGGGCCTAATTTTCTCAAACCGCACATTGTCTCACCAACTCCAGAAGAATTCCTTCTGGTTACTGGCACTACCCCGTTGGAGCCTGGGATTGGCATGTTTGTAAATACGGAAGGAGAACCAACTCGGCCTACCATCGAATTTGGCCGTTATCCTAGGCAGATAGCGGTTGATGGGGCGCCTTCAGACCAGTTTGCTGTCAAATCGCCTTTGTACCACGAAGCAGAGAGATTCGTCCTTGCATCAATGAGTCGGGAGCTTGATGATGGCATACATTACGGGTTGGAAATACAGCGCTGGGATGCGGATGCTGCAGAGAATGAGCCAGTAAAGCATTGGCTCGAACCTAACTATGACAGCACGACAGGAGTTAAAGTCCCTAAATCCCTTGGCATCCGCTCACTTATGGGGTCTGACGACACTCATTTTCAAGAAATTGTTGATCGCCTCTGCAGGCGTAGATTTACTCCGTTCTCATCTGGGAGTATAGAGGCTTCCTCCGTCTCAGTCAAGAGCGCCGATTCACGAACAGCCTTATCCATGGAAAGAATGACCAAAGAGAAGGAGCTTTTTGACAGGGATAATGATTCTCAAGACGATGAATCGCTTCCGGACGGATGGCAAGCAACTCGCAACGCAGAGGAAGAGGAGTTTGCTCGCCGACTAGCCGGCGCTACCGCTCGCTTGGCTGTGTGGTCTGGTCACCATATCTGGTCGGTTATTCGGAACCCTCTAATACTTCAGCTAGATGCACAGCTCGCAGCTGCGAATACATTACCAAATGAGAACCCCTTGAAGCGGCGAGAGTTACTGAAGATCGTTAACTCATTTCGAGGACGCGAAGCCAAGTCAGAATTGGAATTTATGACTTTTAGCTACATACAACAACAAGTCGGAGTCTTACTCCTGATAAGCTTCCTGAAGCCTGCTGAGATTACCTTCACAGAACCTGAACTTCAAGCCATGGAGGAGGTTCTAGTTGACAGTCAGCTTGATCCACGTGTTGTACTGTCCGTTATCCCTGGTGTTCGAAATGAAGTGATCGAAACTCAACGGGGCATATGGATCTTTGGGGGCGTTAAAACTACTGCTGAAAAGTTTATTGCCAGTGCAGGCCTCGATAACAAGACTAAGACGGCCCTTGGCGCACTTAGTCAGCCAGTTCTTCAGTTCCTCCGCCGATTCCTTAGTACCTGGCGTCGGAAGAAGGGGTTTGGGAGTGTGTCTGATGAGAATGAAGTCTTTCGCACCGTAGATGCCGCCCTCCTTGCGGTACTACTTGAGCTGGATCAGCATTCACCTCCCGGGTCTGCCAGAATACGTGCCGAGTTATACGAGCTCGTCGACAGCGGCGTAGATTGCTTTCACAGGGCCGAGACATTAATCGAGTCATACCATCGTCTGTTTGTGCTTAGCAGACTCTACCAGAGTAAAAAAATGATCCAAGAGGTGCTCGAGACGTGGCGGCGCATTATCGAAGGGGAAAGGAACGAAGGCGGTGAATTCCAGGATGGCGAGCTGCGTGTACGCGAATACCTGACGAAAATCAGTAACCGAGCCCTGGTGCAAGAATATGGTATCTGGTTGGCGAATCGTAACCCGAAGCTTGGCGTTCAAGTTTTCGCGGATGATAAAGGCAAAGCGCCTAAATTCGATCCTCCTTATGTCATCGAGCTTTTAAGAACGGGCGCCCCAGAAGCCGTCAAATATTACCTTGAGTTTCTCGTGTTTGGCAAGGGACATACAATTTATGTCAATGAATTGATAACATACTATCTCGATGTCGTGGTTAATCATTTACGGGCATCGTCGGAAGCCCGGGAAATTGTGCTATCAACATACGACGCATATCGGGCGCTCCAGCCACCAAAATCAACATATCGTCAATTTCTCACAGATAACGCTCCACCTGATGATGAAGCATGGCATAGTCGATTACGGCTGCTTCAGCTTTTAGGTGGCAAGTACGAATACGACGCAGCGGTTGTTCGAGAAAGAATCAACAGTTTGAGCGGTATTGCTGAAGATTTGCTGGTTCCCGAAACAATCATTCTCGATGGCAGAGAGCTAAATCATGAGAATGCGTTACGTCTCCTGGTTCATCGCCTTGGCGACTACGATACGGCGGTTGCATACTGCTTTCGGGGTGGTGCAAGCGTTTACAGCATTTATCAAGCTGAGGCCTCTAATCAACCCCCATCTAGTCCTGAAGATTTCAAAGCGCCAAAAAGGCGTGAGAGCGCTCCACCTACCCAGAATGATCAGGCCAGATTATTCCGGGCATTGTTAGGAGAGTTCCTCCAGATTAAGGACGTCAGTGACCGCGTGGAGCAAACGGGCCTACTCCTCGAGAAGTTCGGCAGCTGGTTCGATGTCAGCGACATATTGTCGGTAATACCAGATAGCTGGAGCGTAGACTTGGTAGCTGGTTTTTTGATTAAGGCCCTACGGCAAATCGTTGTAGAGAAGAACGAGACCACAGTGGCAAGGTCTCTGAGCTCTGCGCAGAACCTGAAGATTCAGCATGAATTAATCCTCAAGATAGAAGAGAAGGGGCCTAGTATTGAGACATGAGTATTATACAAGGGGTTTGAACATGCAATGGATTCGTTCCAACAACTTACCCGTATCCTTCCGAGGCTTTTCAATTTCAAAATCAGTGGTAAATCAATCCACAACATGTCCCCATTCTCATGCTTTGAAACCTATGAAGCCCATATCCATAGTAACCCCTATAATGCTTGGTGAGATATCAACTCACCCCTATTTGGTCACGAGGTCCCTTTCGCTTTTCTCATAAGGCGTACAAAAGCTTCGTCACAAGCTTTGTTGATTGCCGCCCAATTATTGCAGGCATATGCCCAAGTTCCAAGACGTCAACAATCTTTCACGGTTATAACAAGGTACCTATTATTCCTGGTTGTCCACTTATTTGCAGAATTCCCTCGCTCATACACTTTTTATTACACCTCATGCCTTGGGAAGATAATTTCATTGCAGTTACAAGATATACATATAGATATCCTTACATGCCTCACGGCTTCGTGAACTGATCGAAGAAATCCACGATAATTTGTGACGCCTCGATGTGCGTTGGGCCTTCTAGGACGGAAAGCTGAGAGAAATTGATCTCCGTCGAAGCCCAGCAGTGTCCTAGTACCGCCGTCAGCAAGATGGATGCATCCTTAAGATGAGAAAATGGGGTAGAGGGTTTGTCCATGAGATATATATGATCTTACCCATATCATCGACCTTCCAATGCTGCACCACGCCTTCGGCACCATCGCCGCACGTCCACGTCGTATGGTGCACATCGCCTCCAAACGAATCCTCAGTCGTCGACGATGTGCAGGCGTTCCTCTGCGCCCACCACCCCAACCACGTTGGGATGGCAGGTTCCACGCCACCCTCGCCTTCCCCGCCGCCATAGTGCACGCTGGCGTCGATTCCACCGTGAATCTCGAGCACAGGAAGAGGGCTGCGGGCCGGGCTGCACCCGCCCGTCACGCCGGCGTCGTCCGTATAGAACGCCCCGGATGCGGGGGCGAAGGCCGCAAACTGCCCGCCCACGGCGCTACACGCGATAGTGTTGACGAATCCGCCGCCAATCGAAATACTATGTCAGGGATCAGTCCAAAATAAAATGTAATTACCCTCGGCTTACTCATAAGGAAATGAAACAAGCAGTCCATTATTCTCCAAAAGACGAAGACAAGTTCCGCTTACCCGGTGGCGTAGATTCGGGAGTCGTCAATGCAATAGTCATCCCGAAGGGCCGTCAACAGGTCGGTGACAAACTGGAGGTCTTCCGGAACGGAGGCTTCCGAGTA
Source organism: Xylaria intraflava (assembly GCA_022385655.1). Classification (NCBI taxonomy): domain Eukaryota; kingdom Fungi; phylum Ascomycota; class Sordariomycetes; order Xylariales; family Xylariaceae; genus Xylaria; species Xylaria intraflava. The sequence goes on from MU279742.1 coordinate 406,587, forward strand.
GTTCGCGCCGGCCCAAGCCCCCTGTGACAAAAGTGAGCGTTCGTCCACCACCGGTTTATATTTATACGCAGCGCGCAAGGGGAAGACTTACGCCCACGCCATTCGGATAAACCATGATCTTCTATCACCGGCTGTTAGCTCCCTCCCCCAAGCTCCTAAAGCCGGACATCAAGGGAATTGTTCAACAAACGTTGGCGCTGTATTTACTATCGCTCAACCCGGTGTCGACTTCGAAGAATAGGCCGATGCTGCTCGAGCCGTGGAAGCCGAGAACGACCGGGTATGGCTCGGAATCATCGTAGTCGCTCGGCAGGTGAACGGAGTAAGTCCGGTCGCGTCCGCTGCTGTTCAGACCATGATATGTCGTGATGCCAGGCAGGAAATGCGCCTTGCCACATCCAGCCGTAGCTCGTGCGGCGATACTAGCGGCCGCTGCGGGCGCCGCTAAAGCGACGACTCCGGCGACGAAGCACTTATACATCGCAGGCTGCATCGTTGCCACTCATTGGGGGGTGTTCTCCGACTGATTCGCTTCTTACGTTTCTCCCCGACGTGTATCGAGCGGTAAAGGGGCATTCCTGCTGAGAAATGGCTCACCGGCGCCGTCGCGGTTTATAAGTATGGCTACGGACTACCTACCGCACTAGGTAGATGGCGTTTTTTTCTTACCTTCCTTATTCAATCAACACGCCGGCTTAGCTGAACCCTTGACAACGCGAAGGAGAACGTTCTACATAAGCCACCTGGTAACGAGAGAGGTACCTACGCAGTAGGTATGGATACCTATACGCAAAGCACAGCATGTATTTGTAGGATACGAATTACTTACTGAGCAGTCTTACTAAAGAAATATTACCTATATTGTTCCGCAGGCAGCTAACCGAGGCTGAAAATATCAAAGAAAATCCCTTTACGCCCGAGTTCACGCCGAGAGAGATAGAACAAGTATACACGGTCAATAATGGACATCGCGAATTAACATCACCTCTTACCTCAAACTATGTAGGCACGTACGGTGCCATATATTTCACGTCTCTGTGTCTTATGGTTCCAGTGGCCTATGTTATATTGAACCAGATTGTCGGACGTTTGAAGTCGGGCATTTCACTTGAAAGAAAAAAAAAGAATCCTCCACTCCGTCCTGTGACTTTCACCTCCGCTATTTTCCGTCCTTGACTTTCAACCATTTCGCGCCGTGTCGCCACGGCAGTGTATCATGTTTGCCAGTGATCTGGCCAGATAACACGTTGTCGCTACCCAGGTTATGGGTATATGGGTTTTTTCGCTGCCCAGGCTATGGGCATAAGTTGTCGCTACCCGGTTGTCGTTGTATAGACTATGGGTATGGGGTTGTTCGGGGCCACCTGAGGAGGGGGCTGGTTTGTTGTTGGCAATTCGATGAAAGCCGGGTTAAAGAGGGAGGCCGTAGCGGGATTCGAACCCGCTTGCTTCTCATGGCAGCGAGAGCACTGCCAGGTGTGTATAACCATTGCACCATACGGCCTTTGAACTGGATGGTGTATAATGCGTCGAGTATAGTATAAATAGTCGGTATGCAAGTGCTGGGGTGGTCTTGTGGGTGTATGGTATCGTAGATATGCTCACCGCCGACTCGTGAGCGAGAGGCCCACGCTGCAGCATGGACCCAGACCGACAACTCTTTTCCTGGTGGCTGGTGGATACAGGTCCATTGAGCTGAAGTCTGGCTATACAAACTTTTGGGCTTCTTTTTGGGTCCCATCTGGGCTTCATGTTGACATCTTCGACAAGCCTTGGTCTAGATCACTGGCAGTGACTGACGTCTTACTGTTAGTTACGCGAGTGCGGTCTGGAAAGACGAGTCGATCTTCTACCATGGTGACCTTGTGGTTTGTTTGGTTTCTGCCTCTACCTTCTGCAAGCGAAGGGTGACTTAAAGTGGCAATAATCCTTGTGGATTGCGCTTGGGTTCTCAGCGCTGGAAGCATAGCTCTTGTATTTTCGTAACCCTGTGGCCGGCAGTGATTCCCTACACTCTGGAAATCGATACTGATGTCGAGACCCTCAACGACATTCTGCGGGATTGCTCTCATCTCGTATGGCTTATATGTCCTTTGATTTCGCGCTTTAGGCGTACAGCTTCCCGTGTATAAGCCTGGGGGTGCTGTAGGCTTTTCCCGATCGTCAGTCATTCCACCGCCAGAGCTGCTGATGTTCTTCAGGCGTAATATCCGCATGGCGCATAAATGCTATAATCTGCATTTATTACACCATAGGTACGAAGATGGTGCGTGTTTATTCCATTACACTTCTCCTGTAGCAGACGAGAAGCCTTCTTGATATCCAACGTGCCATTGATCTCCTCATGCTAGTAATCATCCCAAACCCGGCAGCTAAACTATCAAGGGTCCGAAAAACACCGGACGTGGGACAAGGGCCATCCTGAAGCACATCGACACGTAGCTAAATATGTAAAGGGGCGTCACCGCTTCGTTTCATTCGAGGCTTGCTCCGCGGTAGACGTACACATACGAGATCAACGCATGGTCGCCGGCGAAACATGCAAGAACACGGCCGTCCAGAAGTCCCACGCTAAGGATCCTACTCCAGTCTTTGCCGTCAACGCGCACCGCAGCCAACTTGTTTGGGCGTTCTTCAACCGTGTGCTGGGATGGCCCTCAACGGCGCAGGGCAGCTGACGGGGGTCGATCTCCGGGTTCTGAAAAGCGCCCCATCACAGCTCGACGTTGAGGGCGTCGGTATCGAGGCGTAGCTGCAGTTCGCCATGCACGTTGGCGCTGAGCTCGAGTTTCGGATCCACGGCCGACGAAAGAGCGAACGAAGACAAGGACGCACGGGACGCGACGGCCGGCTTGGTAAAGCGGTCTGTGATCGCCTTGAGTCGGAGCAGCAGTGGGAGTTGGATGTGGACTTCAGCTCCCGCGCCTTGGGCTGTGTAATGTTCTCGACCGTCTCGGGGAGCAATACTTATGTTGGGATGTCTTGCGTGATGAACTTTTTGTGTTTGCGCCGTGGATGCCGTTATGGTCATGGAGAGTATAGGAACGCCTTCTTTCTTAGTTAAACGAAGGGGCATAGATAACGCATTAAATAGCGACGGGTTTGAGAGCTCGCTGGAGTGGAATCAGGGGAAGCTCGAGGCTGATCGCGTTGTTTGATTCGGCGGATTGGATGGTCCAGTTGCTGGAGAGGAAATCGACTGATGAGGGGCTACACGCCATAGACAATATTTAGCATCATTATGGACGTATGGGTATATTAGTATCCTTGAGCGGCCCCAGCGTTGGGGATCACGGCGAAGCGGACGGTATCAAGGCGCCTGGGCGATTTTCTCGGGGGACGACAGGGCAGTGACGAGCTCTGTGATTGATACGTGAGTTCATTTTCGACGAACTCTCCGCTGAGGCCGAATGGTCGGAGTTCGGCACGCGACAGGAGCTCCAGTTCTATTTAACGCCTCTGTCTTGAACCTCATCTTCGGTGTTGGAGTAAGTTAGGTATGTTGCCGGATACGATAAAAGCGCGTCGTCCATGGACCAGCTCTATCTACAGTACACGTTCCCGGGCGCCTATAACCGTTCTAGCGCCCTATTCCAGGGGTGACTCCACCTACGAAGTAAAGTGCTATAGGCACCTACTCAAGATGGTTTAGCGTGCACTAAGTTAGCTACCCATTTTAGTCAGCGGGCCTAAGAGATAACTTAGGTACCTTGTAGGTATCACCTACGGTACCTATCAAGTTGTGCTAGCGTACAGTTATAGTACAATATTACCCCGCCATCCGCCGCAAGCTCCTGGCTTGTCGTCACAACCCCGCCGTTCCCCGCCAAAAGTCAAGTCATCTCATGATTATCAGACACAATCAGGACAAGCATCAATGGCATCACAGCTTATTAGCTTTACATGTAGAATGGCCGAAAAGGACACCAGATCACAGCTCATTCTCAACGGGAAAAAAAAACGTCATTCGTAATTAGTGCCCGAGTACTATCCGTTGCATGGAGCCCAACGCAGGTACAGGTGTTCTAAAAGTTGGGACAAAGTTCCGAAAGATCAAGGCCATCCGTCCCCGTACATAGTATAAGCAGACGATGACTCCTATTCCTATCCCTATCCCCTATTCCTATACTGCCATCCGGTGGCGACTGGACTCCGTGACTCCGTGACTTCGTGACTCCATAACTCCCATGACTCCAGAACTCCATGATTCCATGACTCCATAGCCAGAACCGCATCGCATCGTGTTGCTCCTGAGTCGGCTTGACGTAAGAGCCGGTTGCAGAGAACCCCCTATTTCGGCCGAAAACATCTCAAGCCGCAGACCACTGAGATGGTAATGTTGCTGTGTAAATCGTCTTTCTCACGGGTCCGCAAACCTGCCTGGCGTTGCAGGCGTGTGACTGACGGCTGCCCGGGTTCGGCATTGGTTTACGTATTCGCGATGAGTCCCAGGGCCCGCCAAGGTCAGTATCGGTTGATCGCCCAGTGCATCGATCCGAGTTGTGTAGTTCTCCGTACGAGCAGGCTCCACAGCCGAGCCGCCCAGTCGTCTCAGGCTGGTCTGCATCAGCATAGACTTGATCCCAGTTCGCCTGTCGCTGTTCCGGGCACGTCCGCCGTACGTTGTCTCCATATCAATACTGGACATGGTCATTTGCCTGGACATAGTCTCTTGCGCGGCGGTGGCTGCGCAGATATTGCACTTGCCAACGGTCTGCACGCTCGGGGCGGAAGGCCGTGATGGCAGGGGCCGGTGAGGATGGCCCCAACGCCTGGAGAGACGACGGCGCGGTCGGCGATTCTGTCGGTATGTTGGAGGCGGTGTCGGCGGCGCAGGCGGCAGGGTCGCCCACAAGGCAAAGGGCGAGAGCCTGGCCGTGGGCATGATGACCGGGTGTCCGCAGGGATGCTTCGCGGTAGTGCGACAGATAGGACAACTCGGCATCGAGTGAGGATCGCGCTCGGCAGATTCCTGGAGCCATGTCTGGATGCATTGCGTGCCAAACTTATGATTGCAGTGCAGATGAACCCACGACTCTAGGATGCCCTCGGGGTTCTCGAGACCGACCGGGTCGTGGCAGATGGGGCATTCTTCGAGAGGGGGTTCTTCAAGCGCTGCGGTGTTTTTCTCGTCCTTTCGCTGGTAGGATCCGACATCTGCGGTAGATTCCGATACTACTACTTCGGGGTCGGATCTCCTGTGCAGCAGCTTCTTGAAAAACCCCAGTTTCAAGTTCACTCTCGGGAGCCTCACTCTCGGCATGGCGACGACGGCGGTGATCGGATGGGTATTATGAGATCAAGCGATGGGGGATATGTGCCGGGCGCGAAATCATGTAAAATAAAGAAACGGCACAATGTGTTGGGGTTTGCACTACCATGAGGCAGCTGCACAAGGCAGACAGGCTGTCAGGGATTGGGGGGCCTGCGATGAAATTGAACTTGTTTCGCAACAGACGAGAAAGGCGCCGAAAATATGGACGCCGGAGGCTTTGGGCGAGGGCTGATCTCAGCTCCGTCCACAAGACATTCAGAACCAGCTTCGTCCCTCCGCAATCATCCAAGACCGAGCGGTTGGGTCGAGTGAGCAGCTGCAGAGTAATGAGACGGAGGCGGATACGGAGACGAAGACGAAGACAAAGACAAAGAAACAAAATAGTTGTTGACGGAATGAAAAATAAGATCGGTGCGATGATAATGATGATGTTGATGATGACGAAGTTTGGGAACCCGTGGGCCAGGCAGGTTGCGGTACATCCACGCTAGTATTGTCTACCGAGCTTGCTGAGTCAAGTTGGGATCATGAAGACGTAGCCGCAGCTGGACGGTTCAAGTTGGGAGAGCTTGCTCAGTCAGGTATTATTATGCTGCATCCCGTCGGTTGCCTGTTGCTGTGGCCGCCTGTGGGGATAACCGGCAAATGGCCTCTGGCGTTGGGCCCTTTGCAACAGGCTGTTGGATTGGAGCTCGCTGCGTCTGCCTCACTGCCTGACTGGCCAGGCGAAGCAGATCGAGAGGCAGAGTCCGGGCAATTAATAAAGAGCCTAATCAATGGGAAGACACAAAGAGGAGGGAAAAACCGGGCAAGTCGACCCAGGGCGTCAAGCCAATAAAGTAAGCGGTACCCCGAATTCGGGCGGTTTTGTTTATTCTACTTTTATTCTTGTTTCTTGCTGTTTCTTGTTTTGTTCCGATTGTTTGCTTTTCCGACTTATTTATCGGGCCCACCCATTGAGTCTACTTGGCATTTTCGAGACATGCGAGATGCGAGATGCGAGATGGGAAATGGGAGATGGGAGATGCTGTTTATCGACGTCTCCTTCTGGCCCGGCTTGCGCCATGTATCCCTCGCTTGTCCTCTCGGCCAAGCACAACTCGCATCATGTGCTGTTCGTCCGTCGCTTATCTTGCTACTGTATGTTGAAACTTATTCCGGATTCGTCGACTTGGCAGGACCTGCAAGACAAGATAGCTGGAATGGACCGTGTGTTTGCAGCATGCGACCCCGTCGATAACCCTGCACACGCACAACTGGGCCGTTGTCAAGCTCGTGGAAACATCTACGTGCTCCCTCGCATGTTTCGGTAAACCAGCCCAGGCCTCGCTTACGTCGCCGTCCGTTTGCGCTTTGCAGACGTCAATGCTCTCGTGAAAATGTATATACCATACACATACCATATTCGTAGCTGCCCATCCACCCCTTATGCGCCGGACCAAGGCTAGTATTGGCGACCGACATGTCCTTTTAGTAAAGCGACTAGAATGACGACGATTTATGGCAAGGAATATACTTGTTATACTATGTACCAGACCCGCATAATCCAGTTTCACCGCGATTGTTCGAGCGTTGAAGCGAATGGAGGGCCTCTGGCCGTTTGAACACTGCCCTCTCTTCTTGCTACCATCAGATCTGCCCCCTTTCACAGTACTGGGATGAAGACGTAGCCATGTTCCCGCCGGCTCAAAATGCCACCGCCAAAAGGAAATTCCACCACGATACCGAAAAGAATTGTTGAATAGGTTATATATACAGTTGTAGGAAGTAGAGCGAAGCCCAGCGGGCAGCAGGCGAAATAGGCTGGGTAGTAAGGAAGCCGCTATTAGGTCAGGTAGGTGGTGAAATGCTTTGGCTAGCCAAGGCCGAGTTGGCCAGCGCCTCCAGCAACACACATGGATAGAAGGATGAAGGGCCGATCAAGAATAACGACATCGCAGAAGACGGTAGAAACGGTGGCTGGTTGAGAGTATCGTATACAGTCATGGGCCTCCTAAGGGCAATCTGCTAAAGTAGCAACGCAAGGAACGCTCCATCGCGATTCGCGATCCATAAAACGTGATTCACAATGCACGCCGGCGGCGAGAAGTTCCCGCTGGCCCGGTTACCGTCTATTCCTGCTGTCCCTGGAGTCGTCATCGTCGCTGTCATCTCGAAACCCCTGCTCTAGGCTTTGTGAACTCGGTCAGCCAAAAGAAAAAGCCAAGTCCGATGTATACGCCCTTCGCGGATATGTCACCATAGAGAAGCAGGAGCGCTTACTCTCTACTCAGTCTCCTATTGCTATCGGCGTGTTGATGGGAATCTAGCGAAAGCGCGTGGCGCCGGTCCTCGTGCACGTCGCCCAATTCCTCGCCCTCTTCCGAGCTAAAGCCCACCTCCGATTCATCGTCGTGGCCGATAACTACGCGGTCACCGGCGCGCCGTCGCCAACGAAACGGCGAAGTTATCCACCGGCCTATTGCATCTTGTGTACGTATACGTAGTGAAGTTGTCCGTGTTGAGATCGAGTCGAGTGGGAGATATTGGCTATAGCGATTTCGGTAATACCGCCATAGAGGGAGGACTAGGTATGTCAAGACGAGGAAGAGGACCAGCGAAATAAGGGCCGGGATGAACAATGTCTATTGACTACGAGTTAGCGGATGTCCTGATGACGCGTTCAAGAGTCTCATGGGTTGGCTACCTTGATGATAGAGAGCGTGCTGCCCATCATGGCTGGGACAAGGCTATAGTTCAATCACGGCCAAAGCGAAACACGACGACGAGTTCAGTATGACGGGGGGAACGACGACGTTCTGGTGAGTTTACTGTCCGAAACGAGGACTTGCAACGAATACTTGCAAAGAGCCGCACGGGGAGTATTATTAGGTACAAGAAGTCCTAGCGACGGGCTGGACGGTGCACATATCTCATTACTTACGTAACAGCTGTAAGGACGATCGCCGCGGCCAAAATCACAGATAATTACGCCCGTACTGCTGAGACTTGAGGCGGTAAGGGCGACAGTTTTATAGGTCAGGAGAGCGGAATTAGTAATGTTATCTAGATAAAGCTCAGAGCGCCTAGATACTATCTTATGGTGTGTTCCGTAAACAGGCCACCAATCCCAATAGGCTTGCCGCCTAGATAGCATCGTCGCCATCAAGTAAAACCTACCCGCCTGGAAATGACGGGTGCGAGGTTATGTATGTATCCGTATTAGGCAGGTAGGTAGGCTGTTGTAGGTAACGTGATCTATGCTGATCCCGTCCACTCACCAGTTTCGCCCACGAGGCCTATAAAAGAGCCGCGATAGAAGGGTGAGGCTCTTACGATCCCTTATCGTAGTCTTCTTATAGGCCAGGCGGGCGGGAATGGTGAGTGGACGGGATTGGCTTGGATCAAAGCGCCGGTGCCAGCCCCTGGATCGCACATGGGATTGCTGCCAAATTTGGATAAAAAGAAGTGCAGATGAACACATCCATCATCTCCATGGTGTTCCGCGTAAATACAAAGGTACCAGGTACCTGGCAATACCCGATGCAGAGCACACATCGCGCGGGTACTGAGTACTCGACACGGCTTGGGTCTCTCACTCAAACAACATAGCGGGACCACTGACATCCATTAACCCCCCGTTGTTCGCCTGCATCCCTTCTTGACCTGTTACTTGTTACATGGCATCTTGAACCTCCTTTGAACTCCCGAGGTCCTGTGCACCGTCGATCCTGTCCACGCCCAAGTTCTGCGATTTAATCCATCGTACTGAGTTCCTCCCTCGCGCCTCTGCCGGCTTTCGCAATTGGCTCACGCCTTAATGCCGCCAGCCTACCTGTTCTGACCGACGTTTGGTTCCAAGTCCCTCACTTGGTACAGCCTCACCTTATCTCGATCTTCTAGGTATTCACTCCGGTGCATATCCTCATTTCTCGTATTGCATTCTACATGTACAAGTACGTCTACGCAGAGTTTGTTTGCTGGATCGTCTCCAACATCGCCGTCGCCGTCGCCGTCGCTGTCGCTGGCCCTCTTTGTACTTCGGAATAGTCGACCGGGCGACCCTCTCGCAGATTGCCGCGCTTATGCTTCACTACCTACAAAACACCGCCATAAGAGGGCTTCTTGGTTGTCGCTTCATCGTCCAACTCAATACTAATTCATGTTGATTTGTGCAGGTCCTCGTTCCATCCCGTCTTCTCGAACACACCGTATATCAGTCTCCGAACCATTGCTCATTGTGTAATGGGAACATGATGTTATTCGGTTTGCGATTGCAACCTCCAGTACGTTGACGACGATCCGCTTGCGACGTTAAAGCATCTCGGGCCGACATCTAATCCTTCTCCGAACCCAGACTCGCGTTGAATAGAACTCGACCGGATAAATTTGTCGTTTGAAGGGCATTGGGATAGCGGCTTTTCAGCTTCCTCCCGCGCAGCGCAGATATGTCTTCTGCTGAAAAAGGCAGGCAGTATTCGGGCGGCAAAGGCTTCTTCTCCCGATCCAAACACCGGAGCGACAAGCGACATACAGGTAGCGAGGACGGTCGGTTTTTAACCCCAGACAACGACTCCTCGCGCTCTTCCCCGCGTTCTTCTAGACATGCCCGAGAGTCGTCTATCGCATCGATTGACCGACCCAGCTCTCCTGAGGCCAGCGCGAACAACTCCACTGCTTCTTTAACGGCTGTCCCCTACGGTAACACACATAACGAGCGAAGCCCAATATCCGTTGATTATCTCCCTCGGAATGATCAGATGCCCATTCGACGCGATCCACTACCTCACCAATTCAATAAAGGCACTAGTGATTATTACCAGTATCCATCCACCGATACGAACGGATTTGCTGCCACCAGCAGCACTCAGCTCCTAGGCTCACGCCCGTCTGGCTCGCCAGGTATCGCAATGGCGCCCACCGGCCGCCACACTCAACTTCAGCAATGGGGGCAACAAATTACTGGCCAAGCACCCAAAAGCAGCTCCGGGGGCGGGCCCGGATTCAATGAGAGATGGGATTCTTTGCCCGGCTGGGGTCAGCCTGGCTTTGGTAGGACTTCACGACAAAGTGATCAATCCAGCACTTTCTCGGGCAGCAGTCAATTTGCAGACGCCACCCTCAACCCACGCTCATCGAGAATAGCGCTTCCCAGTGCAGCTTCTCAGAGTTCACTTACCTCCAGTAGGGACTCACACCGCTTGACGAAGTTCCCTGGTTCGCCAACACACCTAGAGCCTGGTACCTCGGATGGCTTTTCTCTTACACGGCCTGAAGATGATCGAATTACTGAACAGATGTTTTTTGAGCTGATGCAAAAGCGCGGATGGCACAACCTGCCCGAGCAGGCCCGGCGGCAAATGAAAGCGTATACATCTGCCAAAAAATGGACACTTATCTATCAAGATCGCTTGACTGAGTGGCAAGGAGATCAAAAACGGCGACTGACGGCGCGGGCTGGCCAATATTCCAACGACGATATTACAGCACATTCTGATGAGGAAGGCTCCCCTGAGTGGTATGTTAGGAAAGTCATGGAGAACAATTTGGACTCAAAGGGACTAGGCAGCCTCGAGGTCAATCTTAGGACACAACAGATCGGTTGGGTGAAGCGTTTCATCGAATGCCAGGGGCAGGTGGCTCTCACCAATGTTCTGCTTAAGATAAACCGGAAGACTGCGGTAGGGCCGGCTACGCCCGCAGACTCTAAATCAAGCGACAAGAATCTTGATAGGGAGTATGATATTATTAAGTGTTTGAAGGCTCTGCTAAACAATAAGTACGGTGCTGACGATGCGCTGGCTCATCAACAAGTTGTTATAGCACTCGCAACATCGCTCATTTCGCCAAGACTTACAACACGGAAGCTTGTTAGCGATGTTTTAACCTTCCTTTGCCATTGGGAGGACGGCAATGGCCATTTCAAGGTTATCCAAGCTATGGACCAGGTCAAGACGCAACAAAACGAAAATGGCAGATTTGACGCATGGATGCGGCTAGTAGAAGTTACCGTGGATGGTCGAGGAAAGATGGGTAGCCTTGTCGGAGCCAGCGATGAGGTTCGAACCGGCGGCATTGGAATGGAAAACCTCCTCATGGAATATGCGGTGGCCACGCTCATTCTGGTGAACATGATCATCGACGCACCAGAAAGCGACCTCCAGTTGCGTATGCATGTTAGAGCCCAGTTTGGTGCCTGCGGCATCAAACGGATTCTCACCAAGATGGAAGCATTTCAGTACGAACTAATAGACAAGCAAATCGAGCGGTTCCGCACTAATGAAGCCATTGATTATGAGGACATGCTTGAGCGGGAGAATAGCAGTATAAAAGATAGTATCGAAGGGGAAGTGAAGGACCTGAACGATCCCACTCAGATTGTGGATGCTATTCAACAGCGTTTGCAGGGCACCAAGACTCAGGATTACTTCGTGTCGGCCCTTCAACACCTCCTTCTCATCCGTGAGAACGATGGTGAGGAACGGTTGCGTATGTTCCAGCTCGTCGACGCGATGCTTAGCTATGTTGCTATGGACAGGCGATTACCAAATCTAGATCTCAAGCAGAGTCTTAATTTTACAGTACAGAACCTTTTGGACAAGCTCCACACAGATTCTGAAGCTCGACAAGCTCAAGATGAAGCCTTGGAGGCCCGCCAGATCGCCGAGGCTGCTATGGCAGAGAGGGACGAAATGAAAGCCAGAGTGGAGCTTGGTGCTGACGGATTGGTAGCCAAGCTGCAGCGGCAATTGGATGAGCAATCCCGCTTCATTGAGGCCCAGAAGCGACAAGCAGACGGACTGAAGGCTGAGATTGACAATATACAGACAGTCCGCGCGAAGGAAGCCCAACGTAATGAGCTGGAGACACGGGAGCTCTATCTGATGCTGAGAGATGCGCAGGATGTTGCTGCGTCGCAGGCTGCGAAGGGCACCATTAATACTAAAGTAGGCGATGAGGATCCTTCTCATATGCAGGGTATCCTCGACCGAGAAAGACTCATGGATCGGCTTGCCATGCAACTCGAACGGCAAAAGACACAGTATAAGCTTGAAGGGCGTGTCTGGGGTGATGCTGTTGGTCCCTCCGATAGGCTGCGTGCCCTTCGGGAGGAAATGGAAGGTTACGACCAATCCTACCCCGATGCTCCCGAAGGGGCTGGACTTCCACCGCCAGGATTATCTACCGGTATGCTTGGATCCGTCAGGCGGAACACTAAGATCCCCAGGAAGCCCGTTGGTGCTCACGGTACATCGGCCGAGGAAGATGTGAACGATGACGAGGAAACTATTTACGAAAAGCCCCGTGTTGTTGAGATCAGAAGGCCCGTCATAGACCCGAAACAAGCAAGCGACCTTATGAATGAAATTCGGTCAAAGCACAAGAAAGACGACGCAAGTGAGTCTGACGAAGGTGATGGCGCCACCACCGGTCCCTCCCATCCAAGTCTCGAACCACAGTCTCCCATCACACCAAGCGACAAGGATATGCCAAAAATCCTTATCGACGACACTACCAATGCTTCACCTCCACCCCCTCCTCCGCCCCCTCCAATGCCGGGACACTTACCGGGAAGTGCGCCACCGCCGCCTCCACCGCCTCCCCTTCCTACGCCCGGCGTATTGGGTGGCCCGCCGCCCCCGCCCCCGCCGCCCCCACCGCCAATGCCCGGAACACTGGGTGGCCCTCCACCGCCGCCACCACCGCCGCCCATGCCAGGTACTCTTTCCGGAATGCCTCCACCGCCCCCACCACCACCCCCAATGCCAGGCTCTCTTGCCGGAATGCCTCCGCCGCCCCCACCCCCTATGCCAGGTGCTATATCTGGACATTTCCTATCTGCTCAAAACAGCTTTGCACCGCCACTCAACGGGATAGGTCTTCCTGTAGTTAGGCCGAAGAAGAAGCTCAAAGCGTTCCATTGGGAAAAGGTCGATGCCCCAGAGACAAGTCACTGGGCAGCCCATGCTCCTTCGGCAGAAGCTAGGGAGGAAAAATACATCGAACTCAGTAAAAAGGGAATTCTGGACGAGGTCGAAAAGCTATTCATGGCAAAGGAGATCAAGAAGCTTGGTGGTGGAAACTCTAAGAAGGATGACAAGAAACAAATCATCTCCTCTGATCTTCGGAAAGCCTACGGTAAGCAATTATATCTAATAATGACTGTGGGTCTCTGGCAACTAATATGGGTACAGAAATCGCATTTGCTAAGTTTTCTCAATATTCTGTCGAGAAGATTGTGCAGATGATCATACACTGCGACAAGGATATACTTGACAACGGTGTTGTCATGGATTTCCTCCAGAAAGATGATCTTTGCAACATTCCCGATAACACTTCAAAACTCATGGCTCCATATAGCAAAGATTGGACTGGTCCACAGGCTAATAAGGAAGCCCGAGAACAAGATCCCAATGAGCTCACTAGGCAGGACCAGTTATATCTTTACACTGCTTTCGAGTTGCACCACTATTGGAAGAGCAGAATGAGGGCATTGGCGCTCACGAGAAGTTTTGAACCTGATTATGATGAAATATCAGAGAAAATGCATCACGTTGTTTCAATATCTGAAGCTCTACGGGATTCAGTATCCTTGATGAACGTTCTTGGCCTCATTCTCGATATTGGAAACTACATGAACGACGCCAACAAGCAGGCTCGTGGCTTCAAACTTAGCTCGCTCGCTCGCTTGGGGATGGTAAAGGACGACAAGAATCAATCCTCACTCGCAGATTTGGTTGAGCGCATTGTCCGGAATCAATACCCCGAATGGGAAGGGTTCGCTGTTGACATCCAGGACGTTACGACGGCACAAAAGATCAACATCGAGCAATTGCAGGCCGACGCAAAGAAGTACATTGACAATGTTCGAAATGTTCAAATGTCTTTAGACAGCGGCAATCTCAGTGATCCTAAGAAGTTCCATCCGCAAGATCGTGTCGCTCAGATTGTTCAGCGCTGCATGAAGGAGGCCCGCCGTAAGGCTGAGCAAATGGAGTTATACCTGGAAGAGATGGCTCGGACATATAAGGACATTATGATCTTCTATGGCGAAGACCCGACCGACGACAATGCTCGCCGTGACTTCTTTTCGAAGTTAGCATATTTCTTACAAGAGTGGAAAAAGAGTCGTGAAAAGAACATGCAATACGAGGAGACACGGCGCAAGAACGAGGCCAGCATGAAGCGTAAGCACCCACAACTCAAGTTAACAAGTAGCACCGAAGCTGCACAGCTGTCACCAGCATCGACCGGCGCTATGGACTCGCTGCTTGAGAAGTTGCGCGCAGCAGCACCCCAGGCCAGAGACCAACGTGAACGGAGGAAACGGCTACGACTCAAAGACAGGCATCAAACACGCATCGCGTCGGGTCAGAAGGTGCAGGATCTCAATGAGATCCCGGAGATAGAACCTGGGCTTCGTTCCGATGATGCAACAGTCATCACCGAGTCTGAAGGGAATCATACCACTCCTGCCGCCTTACCGGCAGGAACCGCACCTTCGGAAGGCAGCGAAGACGGTGTGGCCCAGAGGGCTGCTATGTTGCTCCAAGACATGAGAGGCGGTGATGTTAATGATGATGGAGATGGGGAGCAAAAGGAAAGTCTCAGGCGGTCAGCAGCGGAAGAAAGAAGAGCTAGGCGGCGGAGACTAAAGGGACCGTCAACCGCTAGCTCGAGCACAAGTGATCTGGATGACGGCGCCAAAAAACCGGGTTTTGGAGAAATCCCAGCTACTGTGCCAGAAGAGTGAGGTTTAAAGCTACAGCCCTGAGTTATAGTGTTCTGTCATACCACTTTCACCCTTCAGTATCTGTAAGTATATATGATATAATGTCTAGAACACAGCCAGTCCTCGGCGGGCGAGACGCACCTTGGAAGGATAGAAGGGACGACCTTTAACATGGAGTGGGTTGAATGTAGGGATTAGCATTGAAGAGAACTTCACATTACTTGTCATAAAGACATTTATTATGGCTTCCATTGCCCTGAATTGTAAGAACTGAATGTCTAATTTGAAAAAATCCCGGCCTACTAGGCAGGTGACATGCATAGAAGCGATTAACGGCTGAAGCCCCTGTTGGAAGTTATATGCATTTCTGTACAGGCCTACTTAGCACGAAGACGGAAACGTCGACGATCTTATTATATATGTACTCAGATGTATCCTGACAAATGTATCCTGACAACTCGTAGTATATCATATGTTTACAGCTTCAATACCAACCACTCGGCGAGTTTTCCCCCCTTGTCCCTTTGCAACCGGCCTATCAGGCCGCTTACGGCACCCTGCATCTCGTTGCCTTCATCCCATCGCTTCGCACCCGCGTATGCTTCGATGAACCCGTCGGGGCCCGACACACATAGGAGGTTCACACCTGGTCCTCCCAGAGTCATCTTTGCTCCGGGTTTAGGCGTACAGGTACACGCATAAGCAGAATCCGAAGATGAACGAGCAGCATCGTCGTGATCCGGGAGAAGTTCGACGGCCTTGGCAGAATGCCATGTGCAGTCCTTATCAATGCGGGCAAAGGACGAAGAATGTGCTTTAGCGCCCTGCCGTGGTGATGGGGAGATAGAGGCACATGCGGCTTGGAGATCAGATGGCCCAATGAACGTCCCTTCGTTGTCGACGAAATATGAGAGCTCGAAATGTGAGCGATGACGCCGCTTTAGATCCTCTATTTGGACGGCGAGCGAGGAAACAGGCTCTGGATCGAGATACTCTCTCTTATCTTGTGGATTCGTACTAGGGTCCGTGGTCTTTGAGGCCCAGAACTTAGGCCATCTGCTTAGTTTTTGTTGGTGATCTGGAGGGTGCTGTTCACGGCCTAGAGCGTCCGCGCCGAAACGATTAGCCCAGAGGATCGACACATACGGCTTATTTTGACCACTGCGGCTGGAATCATGGCCGTCCAAGAGTTTGTGCGCAATTTGGAGTGCTGGCGCGATGCCAGTTCCGCCGGCCAAGAACACGACGCCCTTACGGCTCCCGTCTTCGCCGATGCTAACATCGCCATCATGGCCGTCGTCAAGCGTGCCCAGTCGACGGGCTACGTCAAAACCAAGATGCGGACCACGGAGCCAGACCGTATCACCCACGCGTTGTCGCGCAAGGTAGTTCGACATTTCGCCACCGTCCATTTTGCGGATCAGGATTCTAAGATCAGCCTGTTCATCATCGTCCTCATGCTCCAACGCTGCGTTTTCATTCCTTGATACCGCTTGTAGCCCATCGACAGTGCCGCTCCCTGCACCGCTCGATTCCTCCGCGGATGAGGAGCGAGCTGGCGTCCGCAGGGGCGGCAGGGGCGTGTAATGCCTCGCGATCTGCAGCTGCGGTTGCTTGATCTCAACAGACCATAAACCATGACGCCACGCCTCCCGGATACGGGCTGACAAAAACCCCGACGGCCCGTTGTCTTCGCTTTCACGTCCACATTCGAGTGCTTCCGGTGTTACCCATGCACGGGGACGAAGAGTAACGATGAAAGCAGAGGGGGAAACTTGTTCCCGCTTTATGATTGTGAAGGCGCCGAATGTGGACGTGTTGATCACGTCGTCATCGGCGGCACTTGATCGGCGGCGGTATAGATAGGTCATCGCTGCCGAGGCGGTGAATATTAGTGCTAGAATGGACCATCGCAGACCTTGCGCATTAGAACCCTGAGCATGACCAGAGTCGGCAGATCGGGTAGGAGTCGATGATGCTGATGAGGTCGTCTTGGCCCGAAGGCCTGACGAACTACAGAGCCCATAGGTTGTTAATACGGGGTTAGCTACCCTGGGATATCCAGGAAAGCGCGTAAAGAGTATACGACCATTGGCATGGGAGACGAGGGATCGAGCACCCTGGGCGGGCCCCTTTAAATTGAATCGACTGGGCCATCTCATCGCATTGCCGTGCACCGAGAGATCAAAGTCGAATGAGAATTCACTGCTGTACGGGCTTGCGCCAGTTGACGGCACTCTAGACGGTCTAGATGGGCAATTTTCACCAGCTGTCAGCGGCTGCCGGACAGCTGAGGATGTATTATGTAATAATGTGTACAATATGAACGCTCACAAGTGACTTCGTAACTAAAGCATTTCCTACATGGCATAGCTGCTACCTACTATCTAGGTGAAGTTACGGTACAGCAGAGAGATGGTGTCAAGCAAGCGCAGAGGAACTTGAGATCAAGCTAAACCGCGGAGATAGCTGTGGTTATAATGTAACCCCTCGAAATTGACGCCGTGAGTGGTGATGAATTACCTAACTTTAGGTCTATGAACATGTAATAGGTATGTCTACGTAGAACAAGCCGCAACAGAATTGAAGTCATGAAAGTGATTGTGATGTCCAGGTCAGAACGCAGATCCTCACGTACAATAAGTACGCGGCCGTCTCATCCTGCCAGTCGTTTTATAACCGAAGAATCTCCCTGTTCCGGTTGATGGCGCCTCGAAAGTGATCTGAAACGACGTTTCCCTTGATAACGGTTTCCTTGATTATGCCTTCAACGTGTTTGGGTTCAATTCTGCCATACCATACGCCGTGGCCGGCAAGCGGATGGGAATTACCAGTAGTATCCTTGAATTCCGGTGGTATATATATTATCACGTTGCCGGCAAATTTGTGGCCGCCGATGTGACTGATGAGGCCTACCCTTGCCGTAGATGGCTTTTCCCCTCCTTTTCCAGGCAGGGCGGGCGCAGACACGCTTTCGTCGAGAACAGGGCCGTGAAGGACATCTAGTCCCGCCTTGGGCAGTTGTCTCTCGAATTCAGTCTGGAGAACTGGGCCAAGGATCCCACACCGCATATCTCTGCCCCCGTGTCCGCATATGAGGATTAACACGTCGTCCACGTCGCGAACGCCGTATAGTACATGTCTATATGCTTCTTTTCTAACGAGTCGGTCCTTGTGTATTTGCGGCAGACCGTCATTCATGGGGTGAAGCTTCTCGGGCAGTAGATACCCCTTTACTAGCGCTTGTACAGAATCAAAAGAGATCCTAGGAAGAAAAGGTACGTATTTAAAACTCGGAAGGAGATAGGCAGATGTGGTCTGGACTTCGGGCCGGCGAGATATTGAGGACGGGAAAGAAGAGTTGAGGGCGGAAATATTGTGAAAAGGCTACGCGGAAATACACTTACCGTCAGCTACTTTCTCTCTCTAACAACACGATACCGACGGTGCATCGTTCCGGGATAATGATGTCCAGACGAAATCGGCACATGCCAGTTGGACAGCAAACTCACATCGCTGTAGGCACCGCCACGACCAACCAGCTCCTTTATATCGGCAGCGAGATTATCGCCGCTGTTGTCCTCCTCGATACGCGATGGCCAATCATTTCGACCAGTACAGATGACGACCTGCTCCGCATAACTGGATATCAAGCCGTTTAACTGACCCTCGTAGTCGATGGGAAGGCCCTCAGGCATCGCCGGGGTATCCGCGCATCCGCAAGTCGGGGACGGACATTGCGAGACGGTATTCAGGAACCTAGGACGCGCCGACACGGAAGAAAGCAGTTGCGCTCGCTTGGATATGGGCCCAAATCTGGGACCCAGCATGGCCCGAACTGAAGGCAGAAACGACATTCCTAAGAGGTTAGGTATTCGCACATTCTGCCACAGGGTCAGTTTCTATGAGAGATGTTCTGAATTTAAAAATGGCAGATCATGATTCCCATAGCTCCGAGTGATCGTATGACGTCGTAAATCCGACAACCGAAACGCCGGGCATGATTTTTCCCACGTGCACAATTCGATACATACATAATGCATGGAAGACACCGCGATATGTACATTATACTCAGTACCGGTACACCACTTCGTCCATTTACGGAATAGCTTGTTCGTATTCCGTCCATAGACGCGCTACACAAAATACGCTAGTCCCGAGACGGCAAGCCTTTATCTACATTTGAAGTTAGCCTCTCCACAAGCAGATTGATAGTATGCCTATCTAGGTATAGCCTGTCCGGCCGGTCAAATGCCATTGTATAAATTGCATAATTAGGTGGTAGTTAAATATCATGCCTTTTTCTCACCAGCGAATCTTGGTTTGGAAATACTGCCCGGGGTGCCGGGTAAGCGATGCCTATTTTTAAGGCCTCCTTCTTCACCAAGTCCTAGATGTCTTCAATCATACACGATACCACCCCTTATTTCCGCTGCGCCGCCTAGATAGCCTATTCACTATGCCATTGCTGACTCCAAGTATATCTATGTATAAATAAGTCGAGACGGGTAGCCGTTCTCAGCTTTCGTAGTTCTACAATGCTTTGATTCTCATTGCAAAACTGTAGGCCACTCGTGTTGTGTCCCTCGTTTACGTTACAACCGTCCAAGATGGCCAAATTTTCTGCTGCTTTTCTTGCCCAGCTCTTCTTCTCTGCAACAGGGACCCTTGCCGGTTTGGTGGTAGACGTGAATGATGCCGGTCAGTACCAGGTCCCCATCGTCACTCGCTTGTGTACCAGGTTAACAATCACATAGCTTCTATCAAGAAAGCCGCGGGCCTCGTGGCTGGTGATCTAATGAGCTTCTACAAGGGGGACATCCCAGGGCTCCTGCCAGGCCCACCGCCTCTTGGTGATTACGAATGGTGGACTGGTGGTGCCTTGTGGACTACGATGCTAAACTATAGAAACCTGACCGGTGACACGCAGTATGATGATCGGATCTCCCAGGGTCTCCTATGGCAGCGCGGCCCAAATAACGATTTCTTAACCCCGAACTGGACGCTATCGACTAGTAATGATGATCAGTCTGTGTGGGGGATGGCGGCTCTGTCCGCGGCAGAGACAGGCTTCACAGAGCCGGGAGGAGACAGTCCGACATGGCTAACGCTGGCACAAAATGTCTACAGCGGCCAGTCTAACAATAGTCGACACGTAAAAGATGGCGACTGCAAGGGTGCTCTGAGGTGGCAGATCATCGCATTCAACAACGGCTTCAATTACGTTGCTAGTAAGTAGAAAACCTACCGATGCCAGATCAAAACACTGACGAGGAACCAGCCGCCGCGAATGCTGCCTACGCGAATCTTGGGGCGCGCCTGAACCTTCTCCAGGCTAACCAGGCTCAGGCTGCGTCGGTCCAGGAAACATTTCAATTGCTACAGACCTTGAAGTTCATCGATGACGACTTCAACGTGTATAATGGAGCTCCAGTCCCTAATTGCAGCCCCAGTGAGCTTACCCGCACTCCTATTTGTCTTTTAAGGCATATTAAATTCCCAACCAAACAACCCATTGACTCAATTCCTTACAGTAAACAAGCTCCAGATCTCGCAAAACTCGGCCTTTGCCTTGGAAGGCGCCGCAGCGATGTTTAACTCGACTGGTGATGCGAAGTGGAAGACGCTTGTCGACGGCCTTGTGAACCGAACAATCGATCTTTTCTTCCCAGGCGGAGTTGCGAAGGAAATCGCCTGTGAGCCCTCGAATTGTACCATAGATATGACCTTTTACAAGTCCTTCCTCCATCGAAGCCTGGCCTCGACAGCAAAGATGGCGCCACACACAGCGGGGCTTATCTTGCCCGTTCTCAAGACCAGCGCTGCCGCCGCGGTTCAAAGCTGCACGGGTGGCGCCAACCAACGCATGTGCGGATTGACCTGGCCTGGTGGTTCTAACAACCAGACTGGGGCTGGATCTGAGGTACGGCGTCCCCCAAGATTATCCAATCGTTTTGTGTCCAGTCATTGATCACAACCCAAACTTTCCGGTCCTTTTTCGTGTATAAGGAATTCCCTGCCTTGTTCTCATCTCATTTGTTCGAACGCACACACCTACTAGAGCAACCCGACTAACTTCTCTCCCTCGCAGATGAGTGTTCTGAGCACGCTGCTCAGCTTGATGACCGTTCCTAGTTCCAATCCCGGTTCCGGCTCTGGTACTGGCGGGTCGATCGACTCACCCTCCACCACTGGCAACGCTCCCAGTCCTACTAACACTCCAGGGGGCTCTGGTGCTCACGTGGGCGTTAACCCCATCGTGCTTCTAGGCAGTCTTTTGCTCACAAGTTTCATGCTTCAGCAATTGTGATGCCAGGAAGCTGTGGCCCGGTTGGAATAGTATATAAATATATATCTTTGAAAGGACACTAGTTCTAGTTATATATTGTTTCCTTTATGGGACTGCCCTCTGCCCTCTGCTTCGTGTGTGGTGATCTCCCTTATCTCATGACAGTAAACGTTTTGCTAATGTCAAATTTTCAAATATCATCATGCCTCGAATAGCCACTTTCGTCCGAGCTACTATAACAAGACTTATAAGAATACCAGCAACAAAAGGGGTCTTGCGCAGATAACCCTATCGTACATTCGCTCTATTTGTCCCTACTAGCCGGGGCTCAATCGTCACCAGAACCTTCACAGTCTATCAATATAGATTCTGACTAGAGTTATGCGGTAGCATCGCTCCTATTTTTCGTGATCCTCCTCTTTTACTGAAGCTTCTCCCCCTACATAGTATATATAGGCGCAATTTTCGCACTTGTCTATACTGTCACTGTCTTGGTCGACTACTAATGGAATCTGGGCACGGAGTCAAACTCGGAGATGCCCAACGATCGTGTCGCTGTCTTTCTCCCCTGCTTGATACTAATGCTGTAACATTATCGACTAATACAATGTGAAAGAGAACCTAGCTTGTCTTTCCTGTTCATATGATACTGTTCATCACAGTACTAAAATATTGCTCGCGCCCTTATCCTCTTTTCTATTACGATTCACAGGCTCAGAATGATAAACCTTGCCATTTGCTTCATTGGCTGTATGGTATGTGGGCAATTGTGGACTTACGCTGGATAGCCAAGTCGATTTGGAACTTCCTCTGGAATGCGGGCGCTACAATATGCTGTAGACCAGCTGAAATACCGATTGTCCTAATCCTCTATGGCGACTTGCCCCCTACCCTTGAATGGAGTCTAGGGGTTTTGCCGGGCATATACTTATTCCATTAGATGGTATTGCGTGCTTTCCTGGACTGTCCAGCGGCTTCACCCAAAGCGATAGACCAGCCGATAATGACTCGATGATTAATCAATTAATCAACAGTAGCTCCAAGCCGAGCTCCAAGGGTCCTGCGCATCTAGAACCTAATATCGGTGTTGTCATGATTGCAATAACGGCGAATAATGAACAGATAATTTATTGGGATCGCCTAGCCGACAATATTTCAAACAAGCGGGTGCCATGACAGCCCCAAGCAAATATCCCCTTCAGTGATCTTGATTAGAAGGCTCCGGAACACCACTGCTTCGATTTTGCGACTCTCATGACGAGGTTACTTACGGTAGATAAATGACAGTTTTGCATAATATCGCCCTGAACGCACGATAGTTAGGTACCTACGTGTTCCACAATAACCGAAACAACAATTGCTCAATTATCTGGTTTCGTGGTGTAGTTGGTTATCACGTCAGTCTAACACACTGAAGGTCTCCGGTTCAAGTCCGGGCGAAATCATCAAGCTTCATTTTTGCTGGTCTAGACTTGCGTTAAGCCGCTCATCCGGCGATAGGTGGATCGTAGCTCTTGACGTCGATTTAGCCAATCTATTGCGGGTGATTGACTCTGCTTTTTATTTTATTTTATTTTTTAAACATATTTGGATCCTCTAACGGCGTGCTGTCAGCAAAATAGTCCAGGGCCCGGCGACCTCATCGCCATATTCTCCGCTATCTGGGGGCGGCGAGCATGGGGCGGCAGGATAAAGCAAGAGCACATGTTCTATCTAGGTTAGACAACGCATCCGGGAGACGAAACAAGACGGGGATGGTATCAACGGAACGGAGGCGAAAACATAACAGATTACGTGCCAAAGACTCGTTTCTGAACAGGCGTTAGTGTTCTTAAATTATCTATCACTCCGCTCGTAGACCACGCCAGAGTCCGTGCCAAACGATGTATAATACCTTATTACAAGACCGCCGAGACTATATTACACCGGGCATTCTAAGAACAATGCCTTCGTGCTCATGAACGCCAGCCCAAAGTCGTAGCATGCGCTATGCCACGCCAGTATCTATAAAACACATTACTTCTCTTGCCAATTCGTTATCCTCTCAAGGATTTCTTCGTAGCGCTTCATTGGAACACCCAGGCGCTACGTTTCCAGGTTCGTTGGTTGATAGGTAGAGGGCAGCCAACAAAAGATTCTATTTTGCCATGACATCCACATAACGTCCTGACTTCCGGGGCTTTTTGGCGCCCTTCCGTGGTGCTGCTGCTCCCAGAAGATCATCAATACTACTAGCATTGCTAAGACTCGTAGTTGGTCTACTGGGAGGTGCACTTGGGGGCCCGCCCACCGCGCTCGTATTGCTTTGACTCGAGAGGTTGCGTGCCATGAGTGGAGCACCGCCTGGGGAATTCAGACTTTCCTGCGAAATCGCTTTGCTCAATCCAGCTGGTGGCGGTGGTGTAGGACGAGGTGCGGGAGGGGCCATATTGCCAAATGGGGGTGCCAATGTAGTGCTAGAAGGCGGCGTGCTGGCAGCACGAGGTGGTGGCGGCGTAGCGGTCTTTGTAGGTACATTTTCGGCCCCCGGCTTCTTGTTTACCCAACGCTTCAGATCGGGATCATATACAAAGCTGCTAGCTTCGCCCAGCTTAGCTTTGATAGGTTTGTTCGCGAGTTCGGGTGTCTCTTTCTTGCCACCACCAAACCATCCGCCGAAGCCCCATCCACTCTTTTTCGTGGGCTTGTCTTCAGCAGCTCGTTTTGCTAGCGGTTGTTAGCAGGTTCTCTTTTGGGTGTTAATGATTAGACTCACCTTCCTCCTCAG
This sequence comes from Xylaria intraflava, assembly GCA_022385655.1. Classification (NCBI taxonomy): domain Eukaryota; kingdom Fungi; phylum Ascomycota; class Sordariomycetes; order Xylariales; family Xylariaceae; genus Xylaria; species Xylaria intraflava. Next base: position 430,630 of record MU279742.1, read on the forward strand.
CCACCTTTCGAAACATTTCGTCATTTTCGCGATCCCTTTCTGCTTTGCTCTTCTCTTTAGGTTTCAAACCAGGAATATCATCATCATCGTCATCCATGAAGCTCTTCTTTTTGGGTTTAATTTCCGATTCATCATCACTCATCGGGCCTGGGTCGTAAGATGGTGGTTCAAAGCTGGACGGCTGATACGAAGGAGGCTCATAACCACCGGTAGAAGAATCCGCCTGTGACATAGGTGGTTCGAAGTTGTTCGTCGAGGGCCCATAACTACTGTGTGAGTGTGGTTGGTAGCCTGGGCTGGAACCTGTACCAGTTTCTGGTGCTTGGTATTGTGACGAGATCTCGGGTGCACCATACAATGGCGTAGATTCAGGTCCTTTAGGAACTTGATCACTATCGAAGGGTTGATATCCGGGATATCCCAGTGATTGCTCGGACATGGAAGTTAAGGGATGGCTCTGAGAAGTTGTCGAATATGGCATCGCTTCCGGGCCGAGTGCAGCTGCAGGCTGGTAGGCAGACGTGGGTGATGAGCCACTCATAGACACGGGCGCATATGGATTAGCATGCGCATTCTGCATATCAGAACCGCGCCGTAACTCTCCTGACGTCCGCTCTATTGATGATCGAGGCGTTGGGTTGTATGCTCCGGTAGGTTCATATGCTGAGGTTGTAGGCTGAGCGCCACTTGGGGTATATGCTGAGAAAGCTCTATTAGACTGCATCGGGGGACTAGTCCCGTACGCCTCAAAGTTAGAGACGGAAGGAGACCGGCTAACTGTAGGAGTCCCGCCAGCAATGCGTGCGAAGGGACTAACTTCAGCGATACCCTCACCAGAAGTGCCGTTGCCATTTCCATCTTCGTCGGGGCCGGCGACAAATTTGCTAAACCGAGACCACACACTACTGGATACTTGATCCATTTTGGGTTTGGTGATCCACGAGGATGGCTCATCGCCAGCAGCCTGTTTCAATCTCCCCATAACATCTCCAACAGCGGACTCTAACACGGGATTGAAGTAAGGAGACTTCTTCGTTTGAGATGTAATGGCACTCCATATGGCTTCGCAATATTGTAAGGCCTTATCTCGAAACCCATGTTCAGCAAGAACCATCGCATGCTGTAGCTTGTACGCAGCCAAATGAGGACAGCCTTGCGGCACACTCGAACTTGGAGCAAGAGATAGCCCATATTCATACACTTCACTCAACTGAAGTGCCTCCGTTTCCTTAGCAAACTGGTCAGCTTGACTTCGATGGTCCGCCCCTACAAGGACAAAGTTAGCATTGGGGTCGTCTAGACCGCCAAATATGGCGAATTGTCTAGCAAATATGTAGCAGATGTGAGCTGCCTCAGCTCTCCCATATCCAGATAGGAGATTCCCCAATGCCCGCAACGCTTGACCATCACCTTGTCGTCTATTACTAAGGATTAGTCCCAGCGTCTCACGCCACTTGTCCAGCCCAGAAAGCACGTCCTGAGACGCAGCGGGAGCGGAAGTTGACATTAACTGCAAACCGGCCCGGGCGTGCACAGGAACAAGCTCATCAACAGCTTCCTCGAAATTACCAGAAAGAACGCTGTAAAGGGCAGCAAGTGATTCATTGCCGTGGCCTGCATGATTGACTTCCTTTTTGATAAACTCCTGAGCAACATGTCTGTAAAGCTCTGGGTTCGGCATCGAACTAGATATGAGAATGGCATGACCCCACAGTCTTTTGTCCACTGCCGCCCACACAGCCTTCTCGCGATCGCCTAGGAGCAGATCCTTTCGTATTGACTCGGCGACCGTAGAATCTGTAGCGTCTGCTTGCATAACGGCCACTCCGCTGGTCATACTCGTCAGGTCTGCACCAGTGGATATCGCCGATGATTCCGGACCTGTCACGTCGAGGCCTGGGGAAATAACACTGCGGACAGTCGTTTCCACTGTAGGGTTACCCTCAAGGATACCGTCGTTCTCTACCAAAACTCTCAATATTTTCCACAATAAAACTCGTTCGACCGCTCTCTTATCCTCATGTGAAACACGTTGCTGGAACGATACGTTCGGAAGCGCCATTTCAAGCCCGTCAATGCCGGCGCTAAGCCACCCAATGACTTCTTTCTTTTTGGATTTTCCTTTTAAGGGGCCGGGGAATTTCGAGAGACGATCTTCCAGAGGCTGGATGTCTTTCATATGTTTCACTTTGACCTCGCCAGGACTTCGAATGATCTGAGGAACATTGGAGCTTATGCCATAACGTGGTACGTCTTTAGGAAAGGTTGATACAAACAGCCCTCCGACTCCCCACGCAATAGACGGTGCCCCTCGCCATCGTTGTAGAGGGTCCAGCTCCCGACCATCCGTAGGTGGCACTAAATTTAAGTGTTGAGACATACTACGGGCCCGGGCAGCGGAGTGTGAAGTCGGCATGTTGGTGTTTGGTTGTGGGAGACTAGGCGCATGTGCGGAAGACGGCCGAGGTGTTGAATCCATGGATTTCACAGCTCCCCGCTTACCAAGGGACGCACCAGGTGATTGCGTTTGCGATCGTGGTGGCGGTACAACATTGTTCTCTTTGGGGGATGTTTGGGTTACAGATTGCGGCGCATAGTTTGATAAAGAACGCTTAGGGGGAGAAAGCAGGTTCGACGCAGGAATGCGTGTCGGCGGTGGCGGAGTGTGTCTGATTTGTGTCGGAGAAGTCCTAGGTGGAGACGAGATGGTACCAAGCGGTTTAGCCATACCGGACGATGAGTCCGGCTGCTGCTCTTCTTCTACCTCTTGCGTTGGAGGAAGTGACGGCACCCTGGTGACGCGATGTTCATATTGAGATGAACTGGCTCGCATTAACGGAACGCCGTCACCATTTACTGAGCTCGGATGCTTATTCTCGGATAAGCGGTGGGACACTTCAAATTGAGCCAGGGGGCTCGAAGTCCTCGGCTGATGAGCGAGCATGGGGGGAGGAACTGCCGAGTAGCTACCACTGGACGACCGTGAAGTTGGTGGTGCCGGTGAGTATCGATTCGATGGGGCGACTGGCGGGACGATCGCATTAGCCCCGGATGGGTGAGTAGGAGCGGGAGAGTAACGACTGTTTAATGTAGAAGGAGCTTGAGGTTTATTAGGAGCATCAGATTGTAGAGATGCATACGGACTGACACGCTCCGGCGCAACTAATGCAGGAAGACCAGGTGCCTGTGGCTGAGGCAACTGTTGCGATGACTGAAGTGGTGGAGACATTGAAGCGGTATTCGTAGGTGGCCCTTGGGAAGACGCTCGAAGTTGTCCATAGGAGTTTTGTTGGGTCAGAGTAGGGTGAGTGGTCTGACGTGACGAAGGGCGAGATTTGGACGTCAAGGGCAGATCTTCGAAGAAACTGGGTTTTGATTTTAGCGGAGGCGTAAGTTTCTGAGCCCCGGCATTGGTCTGCTGGCTCGAATGATAAGAGCCTGAAGACGACAAGTTTGAAGTCGAGCTGCCTAGTGGAGGTTGTGCATGGGCGACGTCGCTTCTGGGCGGCGGAGCAGATGGAGGTGCTGACGGTGTGGCATTGGCCCGAGGCAGCTGCTGTGCACTCGCACGCTTTCTCGGAGGCTTCACAACTTCCATTGGGAGATCGTAGGGCGACTGGTATCCTCCTTTAGCCTTGTCAACGAAACTTTGAGTCTTCGGCAGGTCTAGTTTTGGTGGCGGTGCTCCATAACCCATCCCCACCGGCGTCGCATTTGGGGGATACAAAGGGTACTGTTGAGACGCAGGGATTGATGCGACGGGGGGTACTGGTGTGTATGTGTTTGGCGTGAAATGGGGTTGCTGTTGAACCGACTCGGATGCAAAACCATCCAAATTCGGTTGCGGAGTTTGCGCCTGTGAAAGTACCGACGGTGTTGCTTCCTCGTCGTCATCCAGGAATCCTTCATCATCGCTACCGAAGATATCGGCGGGATCTAGTTCTTTCGACTCTGTAGTTGTATCTAGTAAGAACCCATCATCATCGGCATCATCGGCAAAAGCTGCCGCCCACTTGGCATCGAGATCCGTGGCCCCTGCCTCAAGTCTAGCCCCCCCTTCTGGTGAGTGCACCAAGTCTCCGTTAGTACCTTGGCTTGAGATATCTTGTACCTCGGATCCCACGTCCTCTGCAGGGCTTGCGGGCATCGAGTCAATGCCTTTCCCTATCACCATACTGGTGGATTTCCTCGCCAAAGGGCGATCAAATGAGGGATCTGCGGGTGTTTGAGAGTCGCCTTGGATTTGGGCAAAGAAATCTTCCTCGGCGGTGCCAGACTCGTCCTGGAAAAAGAGATCTCCTGAATTGGCACCCTCGTTCTCGACCTCCCCGGTTGGCTCCGGTGTGCTATGCTGTGAAATTAAAGGCAGGCCTTCCTCATACCGCGCGTCAGAGGCCTCTGCCTCCGAGCCGACGAAATCGCCACCTATTGTATTCTGAGAAAAACTAACCCCTTCCTCTCGCTTATTTACCAGGTTATGGCCCAACTCTCCCGCGACATCAGGCGCGGAATTGGAATAAGCATGATCGTTCTGCGTCTCCAAATCCTGCAAGATGTCCTCAGTGTCGGCTGGCAATGATGGGTGCGAAGATTGCCCGGCTGTTGGATTTGTCGTTTGGACAACAGGAAATGAGTTTGTCCTATCATTCTCTGACATAAAGCTGAAAGGATTTGTTTCATATGGCTGGGGGTTCCATTCCACGTCTTCGTCATCATTAAAGCTTACTTCGTGGGAAACGGTACGAGTAAATGACAGAGTGCTCAGGTGTTTTGAGGTGCGATCAGTAGATTCAGCCTCGGGGACATTAGTAACGAGCTCTTCGTCATTTGGAATCGGGGCTCCATCATGAGTTCCGGAAGCCTCATCCGGGAATGCGGCTGTATCCCATGGAGCATTACCGGACTCTTCATCATGCTCGAGGTGGTCGGAGTCCGCGATGTGACTTGGGGATGGGACCGAAGGCCGTTCTGAGGGGCTAAACTGCTCGTTTGAGGGATTGGCAGCAATTTCTTCAGAGGGACGCCCTTCCTCCGCTATAGGATATTGAGCTTGGTGGTCTGAGGAATTATCGGGTTCAGATTGAAGATTAGTTTCGAGGGGTTTGTCGTCGGCCGAAGAATTTGGCCTCTTGGCTGGATGCCATGGCGCGCTCGGGGTATCGGAATCCATTACAATGGCGAATTAAGTAGAATCAAATAGAAGAGGTAAAGAGCTTGCGAAAGGGGCGAAAATTGTGCGAGTGTACACGAGCGATCTAATCTGGCTGACGTAGCCATCGTTAACACAGTGATATTCCCCGTAGCACATACAATGCTTGCTATAAAGACGTGATAAACAATGCGAATGTCTGCGGGACAGCAACGGCAGGAGTCATCGGGTCCGCCAGAAACGCCAATATACAGCATCATAACATCATAACATCACAACGTCAAGAGGCAGTGGCGGACCGCAAGAGAGAACTCGAAACGGGGACCGGAAAGATGGAGACTCACAGATTTATACAAGGTAAATCGAAGTGTTGCAGCTAATATTACAGGCCATGCTCAAAAGACGTACGGCATGTACGTAAATGTACGTGACTGAAGACTCGGGGATGTTGTTTTGTTCCGGAGTAATGACGCGCAAGTCGAGAGCAGGCAGTATTACTAGGGAAGAGTTGAGGTAAAGCTGGCTTGTTCTGGTACACGACGACGGGAGCTTTCTGATGCGCGCCCATGGGAAACCGATTTGGATTTGACGACTCCACCAAACCACGGCCTAACCAGATATGGTAAGTTAAAGGGTGGCATAGGTCAAGCCGGGCAGGGCGGATAGGCGGTTTGGAAGTTTCGATCAGCCAAGACCGCTATAATTATAGGTGATTAACTCACTGTAACAGCAAAGTACGGGGGTATTTCCACACCGGGCCCTCCATGCGCAGTCCGTACAGTAACCCGTCAGTTACCCTGCCCTCGGTCGGCATCGTACCATGTCTTTCGTCCATCCAAGGTACAGTATTAATCGCACTTTCAGGCACTGTAGCTTGGGGTGCTAATGACATCACCGCCGGGGCCTCTCCGCTCAACCTCAGGATCATCACCTTTGCGCAGCTTCATATACATCTTATCAGCACCCTTTATTAGACAAAGCATACACAAATACCAAGCCATTGTTAGCGTAGTAATGCATTGTATAAACCTCTAGATAGGTAGTCATCAGAAGACCTAGGTAATTACCACGATGAACAAGTCGGAACACCCGATTCGGGTAACGGAGAATTATCCATTCGGGGAGCTTAGCACGAAGCACCCTCGGACGTTGCGGTGACCAATCATGCCAGCGCAGATATACCCAGCAGCGAACATGTGGTTGGCCCAGTCATCCGGAGCGTAAAGCTCATGTCACCGCTTTAGCCTCTAGCCTCGGAATATTCCCGCCGAGAAAGCTCCAGAAAACCCATTGCGACGCGGGGCACCTTGGAAGCGAGGCTTATACCGGCCGAGTCATTACCTACAGCAATGCGAGGCAGCACCCACGCTTTGTGGCCGCGACATCTGGAATATCGCCTCAACTAACCCGCCCCGAGTGGCGCTACTTCGTAGCGAAAAGTGCTAGGTTGGGAGCTCTTGCAGTAGGCAAGAGTGAGCTTTGTGGAGGTTATGCGAACGATGTTTCGCTGATTCGTCTGCCATGGTTAGTTCCCTCGGGCAGCGGCCCGGCACAAGGTAACCTACCTCCTCGTTCCCTTATTCAGTTACCACTTGCGGTTCACGTGCTGCTCAACCCCCCTTCTTGTGCCCGATCCAGTCAGTAGAATGCACTCGAAGTTCGTTTACAAGAGTCTCAGGGTTCACTTAATGTATTACATAAGGGGCGGGACGGTGAACACGATAGCCTGTCTGCCTGTGCGCTCTTCGGGGGCGCATTGAATGACTGATGGATAGACAAGTCTCGCCAACAATCTGGATCTAGAGAGTATTCCGTATTTACTTACTTATCAGTAGGTACGGATCCATAGACGGGAACAACCCAGTTTACTAGAGATAATACCAGACACCTAGCAGCAGCTGGAAAGGACGGTCATAGCAATCCTCTACCAATGCCGGTATTTCCCAACGAGAAACTTCAGAGAGTGTATAATAGTCATTCTGATTATTTTGTACGAAAAGCATCAGGCCGTGTACCCAGCAGCCATTGTCCTTACTGAGCGACTCCAAGGAGCTATCTTGTAAAACGAAAACGCCCCTTTATGCCTTCATCACCCATGAATTCCCGACCAACGGGTATACCGGAACGCCGTCGCCTATCCCGAAGCCGGGGATCGTGAAATAAGAAAACAGTATTCATGTTCTCTGGCGCTTAGCCGGGGGGTCACTAAACCCCGAGCTTTTGTGCAGTCGCTTTTTCTCCTGCTCCTCTCTCATGATCCGTTCAGCCTCGCTCATCTTTTTCGGCTGCTCGAATACCGAAGCCTGCTTCTGGCTATTCGCTAAGGCGTTTTTTTTCGCTGTGGCAAAGACATTCTTCGTCTGAGGCTTCGCTGCCATCTTCATGGAGATGGGCGCAGCACCCGCCTTTTTAGGAGCCCCAGTCGAAACGGGTTCGTTTGGTTGTTCTGTCGTCGAGCCCTGCGCCTCGCTGTCCACCGAGCCCGAGACCTCGGTAGAGGCAGGCTTCGCTCCAAAAGAGAGCTTGACCTTTTCGCCTTCTTGCCGCATTAATCCCTTATCAACCGTGTTTTCCCCTTCATCTTCACCTTCTTCTTTTCGCCCAGCAGCAGCATCCTTCTTCGCTCGGCTTATCTGTTCTTGAATTATCCGCTGTTCACGCTTGTCGCCTTGCTCTTGCATTTTTTGACGGCGGGCCGCCTCTCTTCGACGTATGGCGTCGGGCGAGTCGTCGATCCAAGCAATATGTATTCCCTTATCCGTCTCTTCTACTCTACATATACTCTCTCTACCCAAGTGTTTGGCAAATTCCGTAAGCGACGGCCATTTCGTAGCGTTCATATGTATGTGTTCCTAGGACCATTTCCGTTAGCGATCTATAACGTCCGTTCAACTGCACGCGCCAAAGGTCTCACCTTGTTGGCAATGTAATTCTGGTAGAATTGGTTGATATGAACCGATTTTTCGCCGTGGGATGTGCGCAACAGCTGTATGAAGTCTCGAAGGAACTGCCTGCTGAATTCCTCGATGTGTTTCTGAGGATTCTCGCCGACAAGGAGCATTTGGCGAACGTGGCTTTCGCTCATGGTATGTTGCTTAAACCCGTTCTGCGGTCGCAATACAAGTCAGCAAAGTTATCTCAGAAGATAGCGCCTGGCGCATACCTCGTCTCTCATCTGACGTTCGCAGACTTGGCAGTAAAATCTTAGGCGCTGTAAGCCCTTCATCTTCATCCTCTTGCTCAGGTCCTTGACCGAGCCGGCCTCTGCTTTTGGCATCTTGACGGTTGACGTGAGTCGGCACTGTCTCTGTTTGCGGGTTTCGGTTCTTTCGTATCGGAAAGGCTCGTCACCGGGTATTTCAAATCGCTAAAACGGTCTCGACTGTTTTGCCACAGGACGCGTAGTTTTATACCCGCAGAGTACGGACGTGAAAGGGTACGGGAAAGTCGCGAAGATGCTCCTCCACCAAGTTCAAGTTTCGGGTTATGTAATACGGACGTAATATGCACTGTGACCCAGACGGTGCCGCTAAAAGAATTATAAGCCACTAAAATATCGAAACGCACTGTAAGCCCACTATAAATTCACTGTAAATATTTTAGCGGCTCATAGTTTTGGCTCCAGAAATTTATGGCATTGTTGACGCGGACGGGATTCTCGTAGTAGGTGTAGGTAGCCACTGTACACGGATTTGAGGCGCTGTAACGACCATTTTTAACGGACTTCTAGCGGTCTACGAAGACGTGTTGGCGTAGGTCCTCATTCGGGGCCATTTATCGTTTCTCGACCGATTCGTAGAACGAATTGCCCAGGTTTAAAACTCCATTCCAACGCTCATTCACCGGCTTTAAATGTGCTGCTCTAACAGCCCAGTCTTCCCTTCTAGATGCTTGGGTTTGAATGCTCTCTCTTCCTGGATCTCCTTAGCCCTAGACACCCAGTCTTCCTTGACCTCCTGGAGTTCCAAAGACTCCGTGAAGGGTGGTCGTCTTATTGTCGTGCCTTCTTGGGTTATGCATTATCACTGCTAGATCTAGTTTATCTCGTTCTGGAACAGGCAAGGCGTCGATGACGGTCGGATACCGGTATGTAGGTTTTGGTCGGAAAAGGGTTGTGTATTATGGGGTAACGGCGCCCAATACAGTCACGGACCCGGATTATCTAGGCCCTGTTACGGTAACTACCGTACTACTACTACTACATATGTAGAGAGTAGAAACTCAGGATAGCATCCCGAATTTCCCGATGATACATACCTAGTATACCTATTCCGTACACGAGAGCACGAGACCCGAGAAAGAATGCCCATCAGACCTAGGTAATCTAGTCCTAGATAGTCTAAAGTTTCTGAAATACCTGTTTATCGTGTTATTCTAGAAATGTGAATAGATTTGTGTGCAGTATGTTCATAGCTCTGGTAGCCTCCCTTGCGTCAACGACACACGAGATATTGATTTCGCTAGCACCTAATTCGCGTTCTGTTAGTCGTTACAATGAATACGAGTGTCATCTGCGCTTACCTTGTGATATCATCTCAATATTGACATCGTAATCGCCGAGTGTCGAGAACATGCGGCCAGCGATACCGATCATATTCTTCATCTCTGCCCCGACTAGACTCAGGATAGCCATGTCAAGAAGAATACTGACGTCTCCGCACTCTTCTAATTCTTTCCTGGCCTTTTCAAAGTGATGGATGGACGAGCTGGCCTGATGAATAGCCATAGAAACGTGAACTTCACTGGTTGAAATGAGATCCACAGATATTCTATGGCTGTTCAGAATCGAGAAAACCTTAGCAAAAAAACCGTGGGATATCGAGCGCTTATTCGAGTGCACGTTGATGACAGTGATATTATCTTTGATTGTAACAGCAGTAGGTCGTTTCGGCGTTTTCCGTAACGAGGCATCGGACGGCCGAGACCGCTTGATTTGTTGGGCGGGCGACTGGATTGGATCCGGAACAACGATCGTACCACTTCCCCGAGGATTCTTGACGTTCTTGATACGGATCGGTATCGGCGGTTCGGCCTTGACGACTTGATCCATGGTTAAATGATGAATAACTTCCGAACCGTAGAATGTGAGCTCAGCTGCTTCAGACGGCGTAATTGAGCCCAATAGCCGTGCAGTAGGAACCTTGGTTGGGTCGGCAGTGAAGATGCCATCCACCTCCTTCCAGACTTGTAACTCGTCGGCATTCAGACCGACTGCTACCAACGCGGCACACAGGTCGGTATAACCACGCCCAATATCGCCATCCATCAAGCTGCCGGGAACATTTCCAAAGAACCCCGTGATGACGGGGACGCGGTCGACACAAGCATGTATTCTCTTCCGGAAGATTGCTGCCGTGTCTTTGAAGAAAGCAGGACTGAGGCGGTCCGTGCTATCGTAATGCAGTACATCCGAGAGATCAACATATTCAGCATCGACGTTCTAGAGATAGGGGTTAGTAGCGTGTCGCTATGTGGTTATGGCCAAACAAACATTGTCTTTCAACATAGCTGTCATAAACCTGCAGCTTAACTTTTCACCAAAGCCAACGACCCGATCCTTGGATCTCGCATTGACCTCCAGATTGAATCGCTTTGCGGCGATAATATAGTCTATCAGCTCCTGGCAGTCCTCACGTATGTGATCGCAAACGTCCTTCTGTATTTCGGGGGTTTTGACCGAGTCCTGAGCAGCGGCAATATGGTCGTCACATATTTCACGGATCGCTGCCTTGGCTTCCTCGACAAGCTCCTTTTTGGTTGCCTCGTTGCTTGTTCCTGCAGCTATATCGCGTAGCTTTTTGTGGATTTCCAGTAGCCTTTGGCGCAACGTTAAAGAAGGGGTTGCGGTGAGGACGCCGTAATGCTCAAATTGACTCACCGGCTCGTAGTACCAGTTGATTTCTTGCCGGCGCTTCGTGCCGAACAGACCACAGCGATCTTATTTGAAGTCAAGCTAGCACTGGCTCTCCAGAATCAGTAGGAGAGACATGGACAAAGAAGCATGGCTTCATCTTACCGCACAATATCACGGGCAATCTGTGAGCAGGAAGTTGAACGATATTAGTCGTGGGAAGAGGGAAAGAATCAAGCTTGCAATCGAGGAGCACCAACATTGCATGGGAACTTGCCAACACTTGTGCCGCCAAACTTCTGCACAATCCAACCCTGCGCATTGGCATTGCTACGAGTGGCAGTGCCGGTAGCCATGATCACGGCGTAAAGGGTAGCCAATAAATACCCAGGCGATAGCGGGAGCCGTCGCAATCACACGAGCTCCGAATCCGAGCAAGACAGTCAATACCGAAAGAATGGCGGGGCAGTGTGTGGACCTGGTTGCTGTATATCTAGCTTCACCGGGGCACGAACCACGGGGAACGAAGGTATTTATTATTGAAGCTGAGAGTAGAAAGATGCTATAATGAGTGTCAGGTCTTACGTGGAACCGAGGCGGACGGTTGAGGGAAGGAAAGCCTTAGGTGGTCGAGAGGTATTCGCGGATTACGGCCCCGAATCGGAGCACACAGTATGTGTCGCAGGCGGAATGAAAAAAATAGGTAGGTGTAAGAAAAATATCGGTACCGCCTACCTATACCTGCCCACTGCCTACCTTAAGGTATCACCGGTCGCCTGTGGTGGGCTTCAACAATAACAACCACTGGCCCTAGGGCTCTAGATATAGGCTATAGTACCGGTAGGTAGAAGTAGTGAAAATAATAGTGAAAATGGTAGTCGAGTCATTAGCGGATACCTCAATGTGAGTCAGCTTCCGAAACCTTGAGATGTAAAGTGCACTCTGCGCTCCGTACACGGGAAATAATCATGCTACCACCGTTACCTCTCGAACGCCTTCTGTAATCAGTGACTCCTCGAATTATTATGTAAGATTGTTGATCGTTGGTCATGCAATTCGTTCCCCTTTGTTATCCCAATGAGATTTTAGAGTTGTTTACCATAGCACACGGGTTGCTAGGTACTTCACATATTGCGAATCAGACACATGCGTAGTCCGTACTATGTATAGGTAAGCACCGGCTGACAATTGGGGTGGAATACGCCGTGGTGCCAGAGCACCATCGTTATGAATGTCATTGGGTATCACACAATATAGGTAGACGACCTTCCGCCTTTTTATATCCTACCACGAGGCAACTGTACAAACATGACCGATCCAGCCGTCTAACTCCGAGCTTACCGCGCCCATTCTGGTACTTGGTAAGTTGAATAGATGAAAGACTTCGTCCCGTAGGCGCAGGGATTCAACTTATCTCGTTGCCGCGAATCCCGGAACGAGCCTGGTTGGTCCGCCGGCGCGCCTTCAATACAAACACTCGTTCCACACGCCCGCACATCACTAATACATATCCAGCAGTCCTGCTAGGAGCCCCCTTTTGCAGAAAACGTGGCTGTTCGTTATTCCTCGTAATTTAGTCGTGCCGTCGTGCGTTCTGCGCGCGTTGCCCCATACCCACACCACAGCACACAATGTCATTGAAAATTTTGTGCCCCAAGTCCAGATGTACATGCCATAACGCCGTGACGCCAAATATTATAATATAGTCCAGCCGGTTAAGAAAGCCATCAACCATACATGAGCTGTGACGGCTTAGCCGAAGACGATGGCTGGTGGAACCGGGCCGCGATTTAAGACATAGCTTGTCCTAAGTTGAGATTATGCAAATTCTGGGTCTGGTTTTGCTGAAACTCGAATTTATCCATCGGGAAGTCTTCTTCGGGAGTCCTAATGCCGATGCCGCTATCATCTGGATTGTTCGAGTGTAGAGGGTCGTGATCATCCAGTCGAGACGGAAATGGCGCACGATCCGGCTGCGCTCGAGTGTTTGGAGTTCGCGACACATCCAAGTCCACGCTGCCGCTATTGCGCCGATGCTCTTGATGGTTTGGATCGGCAGAATCAGTGGGGAGCGAGGCCGACCTTTTTTCTTCGTTGACTTCGAGAGTTGAGGAGCGACTCTGCATGAATCCGCCCTGCTCCGCAAGGAATGCAACCATCTCGTCGATCCAACATTTCGTGACCCACCATGATCCGAAGCTTTTGCCTTGGGCAATGGTAAGATCGCGCATGACTTCGGTTCCGACTCGCTGCACGCACCAGACGATGTCGGCAGGCGTTGAATACGGGAATCGACTGGGAAGAGATCGAAGAAACTGAACCCATTGATCAAGCATATTCTGCGGGTTCGTAAGATTAGAAGCATCGGGATGTGAATTTTGGCCGTTCTGTTGAGCCATGTCGCCGTATAACGTAAGGCACTCAATTTCCCAAGGAACCCCAACCGGGTTCAATAAACCTCGCATGTCATCAAGTAAGACGCGAACAAGGTCATCCATGCCTCGAGTGGGTACACATTCGGCGATTTTCCGTATCCGGACCATGGTGATCCAGTCGACATACATGCTAGTACGGTTCGCCGGGTTCGCTAGCATGTTCGCCGCGGCGTGAGCCGTCAGGTTTACTCGAAGAGCGCGGTCGATGATGGCTGCAAAGATCGTAGCAGGCGCCTCTTTAGCCCGAACTACGTGTCGTGGCTGGCCTTGGAAGGAGTCTCGAATATGGGGAACCAAACGCTCAGAAATATTCCGTAGTGTATCGAGGACGGTCTTCGGGACAACTTGTAGTGTAAGTCCAGCAATAATGCGTGCCATTCTCTGGTACAAAACGAAATCGCATTGTTCTATCCAGAGCGCGAGGTCTGGGTTTGCGAACAATTTCTGTACAGGCATGGTGAGAGTGCCTTGGAAGGACGTATACAGATGGAAAAACGTCTTCTCCTTGCAATAGCGGATACACTCGACTAAAGACGTGCAATGAGAACGATACAGGGCCGCCAGGGACTTTGCCGAATCTGGATCAGTGCCGTTTGGCAAAAATGGCTCAATACTAGGAAGAATTAGTGGCTGTGATTGATCGAAATGGTCGTCACCTTCTCTTGGGAAGGCTAGGTGCAACATCGTCTTGGCTGTGGAGGAATCTAACTGATCGATACTGGAAACGTCTGGTTGGTTGTATAGACTATGCGTTCTAGTATCTATCGACGTTGATGTTGCAGGTCCCTCGGAGGGCCGATTGGTGGGTGGTGATGGAAGTGCTGGCTTCGAATTCGGAACTGCTGACTGAGTCTGTATCGTGCTGCGAACCCTTAGACCAGGGCATAGAGTATAGTAATCAAAATGGACAATACTTACCTGAAGGATTGTGCGGGTTGCGACGGCCGCTGAATGGGGAGTGCTGGTAGAATCATAGGCTCCTTGAGCTCGGGCTGGTCCTCCATCAAAGAGAAGTTGACATAGTGGTATTTGGACTCGCCACGAACGCCCAGTCTGCGCGTCTTTAGACCGGGAAAGAGTACTCTGACCAACTTTCCAAAGCTTGCCGGGTTTAATACTGTTATCCTCTCCGTCGCACATCTGGATGCGTAATTCGCGTAAACGCGCCCTCTGGGTACAGAGCCCTTCCCCTTACTGCAGACCTGATTTATCCTAAACGAGATTTGTTAAGTTTCAATGACCAGAAGGGTGAGACGGTGCAGACAGCATACCAAAGCATCGCAAAGACTTGGCGAGTCCGTTCTGAATTCGGCCCGCGCTCATTCCCATGCAATTCTTTTGCTACGTCTTCGAGTTTCCGATGTCGGTTGGCATGATACAGCTGACGCATTTCTAACTCATTATTGGCGCTCGTTCTGCTGGTAGCCGCTTTCTGGCCAGATTGACGGGGCGCATCCACCATGTCGCTCTCCTCGGGATCGTCACGCTCCATCAACTGGCTCTCGGCGTCGGTGAAGCTGGCTCCGCCACCGTACGCATCGATGGGCATGCCATGTTGTACACCTTGATGCGGCGTGAAAGATATAGCTGGGCCGACCGGATGGTGCATCTCTGAATTCATCGCGAAAGTCGCCTGTAATGGCATTTGTGATGCTGGACGTAGTATGTCTTCATCTTGCATCTGATGTCCAGCCACGGATATATCCTTCGAATTTGGCAAGACGCCGTGATCGTTGGTGTGCCATTGTTCCTGAAAGTTGCTATGGTTCGCGGCCGAAAGACCCTGATCGTGACCGGGCTGGTTTGTGACGCTTTGAATGGATGCGGTCGAAGCTCTTGACTGAGCTCTTCTCCTTGAGTGCTGTTGCGACATGGCAGCAGTCTCAAGTGGTTGTACTTCTGCGCGACAATTAGGTACAGCTCGCAAAGGTACAATTCACATTTCCAACAATGAAGGACGGATCGGGGAAAGTGGCAATGCACTTCTAACGTGATGCAACGCGGTCCATGCTGGGGCGGGAACACCGACCAGAATCCATGATGTCGAGGGTTGTTTACCCCAGGCAGCTTATTGCGCCAGCCAAAACACGGCCAAGACAAGGTGCAGGTAGAAGAGCCGATGGAAAGCAAAGAATATCAATATATGGGATAAGGAAGTCGGTCAAGGAGAAGTGGTCGATGTTAGTGAAAATGTTACATGAGGGGGAGAAGGCTCGTTGTCGCGGCGCCAAACTTTGCAGGATGGGTTGATCGAGCTTCTGAGGTGGAACTCGAAAACAGAAATGGAGAGTGGAGAGTTGTCCAAACAACAAAAACTCGTCGGGGCAACGGTGAGAATTGGGTTGCTTTGACTGGCTGACTGGTGTGTGGGTCGGCTCTCGCACTGTATTGGGTACCTACTCACACGGGATATGTGGGCAGGTACCAGGCTTTTATACGCTCGTGTGAGTGTGAACTGCAATTCGTACGGTACATTCGACAACAGTCTCCGGTACCTCTACTGTCCTGTAGATACGACACTATGTACCTACCCAATATGAATCTTCTGCTTCTTCTACACTACCTACCTACCCAACAGAAGCCGGTATAGCGGCCAAGCCCGCACGGTTACTTCACGTCGTAATCACGCTGTTCGGTCGACCGCCCGTATTGCTCGAGGCTCTTTAACGTATTTGCCGCTCTTGAAGTAACCTGGAAGGTACCGTATGCCATTGTTTCGGCCCACTGTATTGCTGGGCCGCCCGGGAGCGCCGCTTCCCTCTAAACAAGTCCTGGTTGATGAGGTCAGATGGCCGAGCATTGGGTTATCAGTGCTCCTAACCGTAACGCCAGTGGGGCTCCTCGGCCAGCTGCCAGTGGTCACCTGTTCCGTGCATCCGTGCTGTCCAGAGGTACAGTGAATGGCAGTGAGATACATTATGCGTCCGTGACGTAGACAGCTCCTTGTACGGAAGAGGTATTCTGCCTGGATAACTCCCCGCCCAGGTACACCCCGAGCGCAGCTCACGCCCTAATATCAGTACCCATGCCCACTGAGTAAGTACCCTAACTTCACCACCGGTGGACCGTATGAGGTGGTTGGTCCTACACCTGGTACTTCACACGACCTGAGGATCGTAACCTGTGGTAAGCTAGCCGATTTCTCTCCTAGCCGGGGGCCATCTGCTTCCCCCCAATCTCGTCATCTTCGAGCACCTCCTCTCCCACAATCTTCCGCCATTCCTGCACAACAATTTAATTTCCAACCCAAACCCAAATTCTGCGATACCATTCCTCGGAGTTTCATCGACATTGCTACCTATCGTCCTCGACGCCTTCGATCAGCGAGCTGTATGCTACTCCCAACCATCCATTACTTCTCACCTGCTCGAGCATGCTCGTGATGCACACAGTGGCATTGTTATTCCTGGCTAACCCTAATAAATAGGTACCGTCAGATACCTACGTATATATCCAGCCTGCGAGCATCCGGCCCCAAGCATTCCTCTATCTTGTTATAGGCTGTTTTGACCGTCTACGAAACATGTCGGCCCAAGACCGTGTTCAGCACTACATCTCCCAGCTCGATCGTGAGGTGTGTTTATGCAGGGCTTGGTACAATCCCCTTTGATGAGAACAGGAGCTGATTTCGCATTCGCGGCAGCTGGGCAAATACCCTGCTCTCACCAACCTCGAGAAGCAGACGTCCATTCCCAAGGCTTACGCTGTCATTGGTGTCGCCACCCTCTACCTCTTCTTTATCGTTTTCAACCTTGGCGGCCAGTTGTTGACCAACTTTGCGGGGTTTGTCATTCCGGGCTACTACTCTCTGGCTGCCTTGTTCAGCACCAGCAAATCCGACGACACCCAGTGGCTTACTGTACGTGCCTCATTATCTCAACCATGAGGAAAGCGTCGCTTGATACTGACTCGAATACATAGTATTGGGTTGTTTTTGCTTTCTTCACGTAAGCTGAAGCAGTCTCATCCCGGCATATCTTGATCAAGGAACTCATTATTATCACAGGGTGACCGAGAGCGCCATTAGCATAGTCTACTGGTTCCCCTTCTATTATACATTCAAATTTGTTTTCTTACTCTGGTTGTCACTTCCCACTTTTGGGTAAGATCCAAGTCCTCCCCCACAGATTTTTCTTATGCTTATGTTCCTGTTTCAGTGGTGCTCAGATTGTCTTCCGATCCTTCATGCAACCTGTGCTTGGACGATACTTCTCCGAGTCCGGCTCGACCGCCGCCAACCTCCGTGCCAAGGCCGACTCAGCGGCAAAAGACCAGTAAACACGCGACCGAACAAGATGACAGCATCGCCTTCAAGCACATACCAGACAAGTGATACACATTCTGCGGAAGTCCGAAAGATAAATTTATGCTGTCAGATCAAAGGTTTTTAGTAAACGAATAGGAACATCTAGCAACCGGTTTCCGATGACTGGCGGGGAAGGGGTACCGGCTGTGGTGGTAGGTGGAGGGGTGGCGGATTCCTCATTTATCACCAGTCACTAAGCATCTCGCTCGGGCGCTCCCCAACAGCTTCTCAGGCTGATGAAAGATCCGAGGAAAGAATAAGTTTCGAGTGCTGTGCCCGTCTGGGGAGCATATAGTCTGGATTGTAGAATTACATCTTTGGATTATTGTTAACCAATTTGCCAAAATCTTAGGATGTCCGTTATGTGACTTGCGGTAATCGGGAACGGCTATTTGCTTTACTAGGTAAGAGCAGGAATAACTGGTCATATATGCCAGGCTATTGTACAGGTCCCCTGGGCGGATCTCACTCTGAAGATGCAATCATCGAATTCACAGGATTTACTTGTGTTAGGTATTCACGCAAATGTGCGACGAAAGGTGTTCGAATCGCCGATACGTAGTTGTTAGCATACCAAGATGGCGTTTGCAATACCCAGCTACCATTCCAATGGAAATGATTCCAATTTCGCCCGCGTTGTTTTCATCGTTGATCCCGCCAAGAGCACTATTTAGCATTGCACGCAATCCTCATAGACGGCCACAGTCACAGCCATCACAAACCCTCTTGTTTTGTTAGGTTGGCTTAGACTCCTGGATTCAAAGATCAACAACGTAAATCGTCAGCCAGGAAACGCAACGGAGCTTGAACCGAATGATCTAGCTACACATTCAGTGAACCCGCTGAGCGCACGTGAACCAGGCACTCCATCAAACAGTGGTCCAGACGTAACCAGGCACGAAGTGATCTAGGGACAATTCCTTACTACGTAGCCGAAAGTCAGCTTCTAGGGCCGCTTCCATTAACAGAAGTCGAACGCTGAAAAGGTGCTACTCAGATATGTGTGCCTATTATCTTCATGTTCAACCACGGCTGCCATCGCTTTCAAGAGATTCGAATGCGTTTGAGCTGGCTGAACTTGTCGGATTACCTTTTATTCGCGCTCATCAATGCAGCCGCTAACATCAGAGAAAATAGAAGCTCACCTTTAAAAAAGACGAGGCCGATATTTCTAGCGCCCCCACTGGAAGTAGGGTAGGTAAACAAGTAGGGGATTGTTCATTGCTTCAGGTCATCACCGCATCATGGGAGGCCAGCAATTAAGGGCCCTCGTGATGATGGTTTTAGGCAAGGAATTTCTCGTAGAAATTACTCTCGACACACACATCGGAATCGACAGCAGCGTGGAGAGTTACCGCACTAAGGGCTAGCAGGCTGACGATGATTTGAGTCGGTGGTCTAAGAATGAGGAAAAGAAGAAGGAAAGACAGACCAGGAGGAACAGGAAGGAATTTTTATAGGAGCGCGAAGTGGTCCCCCGGGATACCGTATCTGACCCGCCCACAGCTGGTCCAGCTGGTCCCAGCACTGTACTGTGCCAAGGCACTGTACGGACCCCAAGTGGTCAGTGCGTAACATCCACTACCGGATCCCGATTCGAAAAGAATGCGCGGTGAAGACCGCTATGGTCCCCTGTAGTACCGCTATAGGCGCGCATTCTTTTCAAACCAGACCTCCGTGGCGACCTAGGCAGGCACCTAGGTTAGGTACTTGCACGGTATTTAGGCACTGATTCGCTGCCCATAGCGGCCGGTGGTGGCACTGTCAGGCCCGCACATTCGCTATCCACTCCGCCACATACGAAGCAGCAACACCGGGTGTCCTTCGAAAACCTTAAGTGGGAATTGGGTCCTGGTTAGTGTGCCATCGACGGCGCATGGTTTTCTGGCTCGGGACGGTCTTGAAAACATTTCGAGCTCTTCACCAAAAACTAAACTAGGCAATAAACTGCAAGCTGCAACCAATTCTTCCTCTTCCCCAATCATCACCCAACGAATTTCTTCCTAAGCATCCTTCTCGCTCCCTCTCCCTCTCGATATCGTTACCTATCCCCCGGATCATTATAACCCAACCCTATCCAACTCCCATCGTCATCGCTCTGGTGTTTTCTTTCTGTTCAACGTTTTTCGATCATCACACGACCTCCTCCAGGAAACGAAGCCGTCCCTCCACAATATCATCATCACCGCTCGCCATCATCGTCATTTACAATAACGTACAATCCCGCATGTGCGTACTGCTTGCTTGACATTCCCAGCATCAAATCTAGACAAACTCGACCAGGGAGAGACAGGAGACATCAATCACAGCATAGAAATATCTCACCCTGTCGCATTAACTGTATAACAAAGAAACCACGGGGTTTGCCCAAGTTTCGCATCCTCCAGTACTGCTAGACCACTGGCTGTGGGCAACGGCTTATCAATATGGATAGACAGGAATCAATATGGACTCGTCGTAACAAGTATGTCTGTCCCTCGCGTTGATCTACGTGAATTGAGTTGCTCACAAAGAGAACAAAAGCAGTACTAGCAGTAGCAATCTTTCGCTTGGTACTGCTAATTCGGCTGATAATACCACTCCCCGAGACTTTTCGAGCCTGTCGCGAAGAAATGGCGGAACCTCCTCACACGGCCGCTCGAATCCGTTTGCCCCCACTACACCTAGCGCTTTGGCTTCTCCCACAAGCGCCAGCGGTGCCAATCAGTTCGGTCTCGGGTCTGGCGCATTCGCCTCCTTCGGCTCGGCAAAGCCCACCAAGACGTTAGCGAATGCCTTTGAACAGCCGTCGGGCGCTGTTGGGGCCAAGACGCCGTCGACGGAGAAGTCTGCAAAGGAAGCGGCTCTGCGTCCCGCCGCCTTGGGCAAACCGCCCATGGGCTCTATTTCCGAGACAGGACAACTCACTTCCGCCCTGTCCTCGCATCCCCTTAGAGACACATGGGTCTTCTGGTATAGACCGCCGATTACGAAGGCAAACGGCTACATTGAGTATGACAAGACATTGCATGCTATGATGTCCGTAAAGACGGCCGAGGACTTCTGGCTTGCCTACTCCCACCTAAAACGGCCATCCGCTCTTCCTACCGTGTCGGACTATCATCTTTTCAAAGGAGGCGTTCGTCCCATATGGGAAGATGAGGAAAACAAGCATGGTGGAAAGTGGATTTTAAGGTTGAAGAAGGGCGTTGCAGACCGTTACTACGAGGACCTAATCATGGCCTGCGTGGGCGACCAATTCGGCGATGAGTCCGATGAGATATGTGGAATTGTGCTTAGTATGCGCAATGGAGAGGACGTTCTCAGCATCTGGACTCGAAACACGGGACAAAAGGTCCTCAAGATCCGGTTTGTCTACCTTTGACCGGTTTTCATATGGCTATCAGAGCTAACTATTGGTTACTCCAGTGAGACCATGCGCCGCATACTCGGTTGTCCGAATGATACTCGAATAGAATGGAAGAGCCATGATGCCAGCATGCAGCAGCGGAGTATTATTGAAGAATCACGCCGCGAGAAAGCCCACAGCCACCATACCGACAAGCGTCCTCACAATAAGCCCCGACAGGCGCAGGAGGACCAAAGATCGTAATGCCGTTGTCCGCGCTCTTGCCTCCGTGGTGGGATCAACGGCCAAATTCGCCAGGGCTGTGTTCTGAAAGCCGTTGAATCCGCGGGGCGGCATTGGAGCCTGCTTGCGGAAGTGATAATCATAAACGTCCCAGGAGCGAACCACCGTTCGTTGGAAGCCGTGGGGATCCTATCGCAACGCCGCAGGCCCTGCAGAGTTGTATATACGTATACTAACGAAGCAAAGGGGCAAAGCGCAACAGCAAACCCAGAGCTTGTATGTACGAATAGCGGAGGGGTTATGTCCCATGACTATCAGCATAGGAGCGGGCAAAACATGCTTGAACGACCATCATCTGAATCCGAGGTACAAGCGATGTTTAACTTTAAAAAAACAATGGTATGTAAGAAGAGAAAAGGGCTTCGCGTAAGGTTGGCGAGAGCCTCCCGGTTTTGGCCGGGGTTTGGACATGGAGGCCAACAAGCGCCCAGCTCACCTATTCAGCTGTCCCTTGGCTTTTGGTAAGGAGTATTAGAAAAAAAGGCCCAACTGTATAACTAGGTAGCCCACTTGCGGTCCCCCGTCTGCAATGCAAAGCACTGATTCTGACTTTCACGGGTCGCGCATGTAACACGCGTGGGGGGAGGGCTTACCTCGCATCGGAGTGAGACGTAGTCAAAATAAGCTTCGTCGTACTTTTTACCCACGCTTTGGGGGGGCCTCTTTATTGCCGGCCACATGACCACTCAGCTTAGGCCGGGCTTTCACTTCATCCCCATGCTCGCACAAGGTATGTAAGGTAGGTAGATTAGCCTGCGTTCGGCTTTGCCCGGCGCGTCTAACACATGATGGGACCCTCCATTGGGACCACCGGCTACGAAGTTCCGGGGTTAGAACCGGGGGTTCATCTCCTTAGATTCATTTATTAATACATACGGAACCTGCCTTTCCGTCGCCCACCCTGTAGATCGGGGCGATCATGCGAGAGCCTCATCAGTGCACAAGTCGAGTCGGCATTTTGTACGGTCGTTCGGGAGGCAACCTCCCCTCAACGGCACATAATACAGGTATTATCTAGGTCATAATGTTCATTTTCGCATCGTCTCTTCTGTGGCCCTGACTCTAGTCCACCATTTGTTCTATACTATGTACAAGCCTGGCGCCCTGCGTTACGAGAAAATGAGGAAATGCACCTGATATGACTGACTTACGCCTCCCGTGAGCAAGTTTATGGGCATACAACACACCGGATGGAAAGCTCGCTCAAAAATGTTGGTATCACTGATGCCAAGCCCCGAAAACGCCATATAACTCTTGAACCTGAACCTGAAGTATCCATCTTAGTTGGGGTTCGGGTCGGGCAAAAGCGCCCATTGTTTGACAGATTTCTTCTTTTCTCCGGGCGGAGTGACACGATGGGCAATCGTGTCCAATGTCACCTTCACCTGTAGTTTGGTGCAACTGGTAAATTTCTTAGCTAGCAGCTCGATGACTGTAGCTTTTGAAAAATCCCTGCACTCTTCGCTTAATAAAGCACGTTTAAAGTCCTCAAGTATATCTAGCGGAACGCCATCCTTTCCATCCGTTGCTACCGCCGTAACCTTGGGAAGAACTGCATCTCGAGGCACAGAGGGGAGCGTAGAAGCAGCTAGTCTTTGTGTTGATGATGTTGTGGAGGTCGTCGCCGTGACTTTCTTTATCGATACCGGCCAGTATTCTGCTGAGAAGGGATCTATTACGGAGGAATGTACTAAAGAATCTGCTCCATGTTAACAAATGCTAGCAGTGCAATGAGAATTAACGTACCCATGAGAAATTCTAATTGATACGTGCGCATGATAGGGGACGGCCCCAGCCGCGTTTGGTCCTCAAAACACAACCCGGTGCTGATGGGCAAGCTATCGGCCTCGAAGCCTGGACGGGTAATCGTAGCAACGGCTTCAGAGTCGTCGACAAAGTCATCCATCTCCTCATCACCGTCTATGTCTTCTTCATCATCTTCGGCATCGTCTAGATCTTCGCCATCTTCCTCAACCCACTCGGCCTCTGAGTCATAGTCGTACGATAACGGCAATAGCCTTCCAGTAGGTCTTCGGGAAAGCGTCCTAAGCTCGGAGCGTGCCATGGGCGTCGTGACCGTGCCAAAGTACGCCGGCCTGACATCCTCATGGAATTGGAGGTATTTCATGGGAATCGCGTTAATCTGATTTTGTGCATTGATGAAAAACGTATCAGTCTGTGACTCGCTTTTTGAAACTGGGGTTTTGAATGTGGCCTGGAGAGAATTTCCGTGGATGCCCTCCATGATTTTCCTGACGCTAGGTGAGATAATCCCACGCCTAGGAGCAACCAGAAAGTCGAACGCTTCTACGGCGTTAAAGGGATGCTTCGGTTTGAACTCGCCCCGGTCACCACGCATATATTCATCGAGAATAGATGATTTTAGTTCCTTTGTCTCATCATCCATTTCGAACGGGGATGCTGCTACAGTAACATCGGACTTTACGAAGAAAGAGTTGAAGTTAAGCTCATATGCAGATTTGGCCGGCTTTGCTCCTTGGTTTGACTCGGAAAGGGTTGCTGTATCAGCCTTGGCTGTAGTGATAGTAGAATGGTCACTCTTCCTAGAGAGCGTAGTAGGCGTCTTCCCCAGGAAATTAGCCATTAGATTCCGTTGCTTCTTTGCCGCGGCTTCGGTGGCGCGCTCATCTTCCAACTTCTTAAGTTTCTTGGCTTCTTTCTCGGCGGCCTTTTCGTCGGCTTTCATGGCTTTGGTAGCCTTGATGGCTTCCCTCTCAGCTGCGGACTTAGCCTTTGCTGCTGCGGCATCGTCTTGCTTCCGCTTTTTTTCTGCGCGTTCCCGTTCCTTTTCTTCTGCCGTCGCCTTGCGCTTCTTCTCGTGAGTGGGAGCGGGCAAGTTTGTGTTGATTTGTTGCGCGGAGTGGGCCGAGATAGCCTCAGAGGATGTAACATTTGGTAAGAGCAAGTTTTCGGCGGGAGTACCGGAGCCAGCTTCGGTGGGAGGAGCAGGGCTACTCTCTGGTGGTGTGGATCTCATCCCGGTAACGGGTACGATAGGTAGCTCTGGAGATCATTAGAGGATCGCTTGCTCCAGGAAAGCAATTCGACGGTTGAATGGGGATCACGATGATACTAATTATGTGAGAAAGAAGGCGGGGCGTGAAGTACTTACGAGGCTGGCATTCCATAGTTGATGCGGACATGGCGAGCTTCTGCGCATGGATGTTCTCGCCCTCCAGTGTATCAATCGAGGCGTGATAAACGGGATCGACAGCGGCGTTGGCGTCCACAAACTCGTGTGATCCCTTTTCAGCTGCTACCTGCGACAGCTTCACATTTGGAGACACAGGGGAGAGAGGCATGGGAATGGAAAAGAGCGCCCAGGCTCGTCATCGGCAATGCTGTGTGTGTAATATAAGGTGACGAAAAAACGATCGGAATGTGGCAGTTGCTCGAACGGTATAATCCAGACGCAACAACTGAGGCAGTTCGGAAAGGGACGTGCACGTGAGGTAACGATCGGCGGTTTGCTCAAGTGAGCTTGGGCAGATAGTAGTGACCTCTATGGTCAATCGGTATCAGGTCGAATTGCAGGATTGGTTTTGAGGGGGGAATGTACGGACTATTGCCCACGCGAACGTACTCGGGAGGTAATGGGGTGAATGGACGGATGGACGAATGGGTGGATGGATGAATGGGTAAGGTAGATGGATGGATGGAGGTGAACGGGATACAGCGCACTAGCGCGCACGCGAAAGTCAGTAGCCAATTTGCCTTTATCTGTGGACGCGTTCAGGGTCGCTTGGAGGGGTTCGCGTTCGGGCAGTGTATGGTGGGTACATCACCTACGTACCTGGAATACGGCAGGTGGGCGGTTATAGTGGTACCTTCCGTGGCTGCCGTGACAGCGCGTGCTCGGGTAGGTACATCATGTACCGGTTATCCAGGCATTCACCGGCTGACAGACAGCTGTAAATTAACCACGGCGTCCTTTAACCGGTAGCCACCTACTATCTAACATAACACCTTCGTTTTCCCATGAAGTCAACTTTTCAAATTCTAGCTATATTCATTGTATTACCTACAGGTAGGTACGTCCGTAGCTAAGTACGCTTTCGTGTGATGTCGTCTCTGTGGTCCCCAAAACATCTCAAGTCTACCTCAACAGCAACTCGGTCGCTCACACTCTTCAGTAGGTCGCCAGACTCGCCACCGATATACATACATAATCGTTTCTCAATGAGCAGAGCGAGGGGAACCAAAAACCAAGTCATCCATAACATTGGCTAGCTGCGCATGGTTGACGGCAAAAATTCCAGACGTCATCATCCATCCTGCGAGCTCTCATGCGCTAGGCAATCCGCGGTGTTTGAAATAGAATCGTCGCGCAACACGTTCGTGATCAGCCTGGGCATTATGTAAGTTCAAGAACTTATATAATTTCTACATTACTCTTCGTGATCAGCTTGATGTCGTCGAGGATGACATCAATGGGTGTCGCAAATGTTAGGTCTGTGTTTATTCGATATGACTCGAAATCGGCTGGGGACTGTTGATCCATGCCTCCCTCCCCAGGGTCATCTGAGAGTTCGTCTCCGACATCTGAATGCTTTGTCCAAAGCCTTCGAGCTGTGCTTCCGTCCTCGTCACCGACTGAGATGACTGCTACGGTTGACCCGCTGGAGTTGAATACCACAGCTCCGGAGTCACCTTTTTTCGAAAAGGGAACCGAAGGTTCTAACCCAACAATGATCCATTCCCAGCCCACTAATCGCTGCTCTTGGTCGACCTGGACGATGGCCTTAATCTCGTTCGTCACGCCAAAAGTTAATCGGGAAGCAGCTCCGTACTTCCCAACTACCATGGACTTCCGGTCGTGATTGGGAGAGACCGCTTGGGAACTACCCTGAAGCCGAATAAATCCTTCGCCGTCCCGGTTCTCTTCGATAAAGGTCTCCATTTCTCGGAGTGTCTCATGTTCCCGAATTCCATGGAGTGTCTCGTGGTCTCGTATTCCACGCCGTAGATCCTTGGTGGCCTGTTTACTGACGAAGATTTTATTAGTAATTTCTCCGTTACCGTTGAATTTTGCCTCATTTAGGCGTATTAGGGCCCAATCCCGTAGGAACCCCTTAGCTGACACCTCAAATGGCGGCATCACGGCGACATGACCGATAGCTCTGCCATCAGCCTCTTGTATATGGTCATGTGATAGGGCGGCATCGATTTCCTCAACGAAAGGCATTGCTCTTCTAAGCCGTGCATGAAGATTAATTTCATCCTCTGTCGGCTCTGGATATGACGGATCGCTTGAATGCTTGTTCCTTTTCATGTCTAGCCGCCGCGATTCTCTCTCGGCATCTTGCAGCTCTGTCTTCACACCAAACCGGAGGGTTTCTAGGCTGTTGGGACACATCTGGATTATACGATGGCGCTCTGCGGGGTCTTTGTCGGAAAGGTATTTTGCCCTATCAGGGGCCCAATTCCAAAGTTCATGTGATTTTAGGTCTAACCCAGCGGTCGGACGATGAGCGACGTGTCTGCATGTCAAGCCGTAGAATTCAGATGGTCGGTCGGATAAGCGGATGTGTACTCCCATTGTTCCGTACCGCCACGGTTTCTCAAATTCTGGGGTGATCTCGTAGCCAATATTGGATAAAGCTGGCAGAAATGTCTCGTATGAAATTTTGAGAGGTGAGAGAGGTAAGTCTTCAAGGGCCCAATTTCGCTTGTGGATGTGGTCGCGGAGGTCGACGTCCATGGCATAGGGCTGTCGGTTAATCTCACGAATCTCTACTTCCACATCCACGATTTTGAATATGTCTAGAACCATCCGACACCGCAATGCTGCTGCGGATGCCTCATCAAACTCAACAGTTCCGCGAGGCACTTCGATAATCAGCACAACGCGCTTCCGCAAGTCGTTTAGAGTATCATCGTTATATGGCCAAACCAACTCGGTTCGGATTGGATAAATTCTTTCCCAGCGCACTTCCTCAAGAACCCTTTGGAGGCATCGCACAACCTCACCCGACCAAAGGGAGACAACGTTATGATGTCCAATGTTTGTGAATCGAATGCTTCCAATAGTCCTCTCATTTCCGGTGTTAGCCGTACGAAAATCAAACGTGCTTGTTCTCGCAAGCAACGTTCCGCCAACTCCGTGATACCAGTAGTCCCTCTCGAAGGTGGTGGGCGGTGAGGGTGGCATGATACTCTTGCCTTGACTCTTGTCTTCCGCGCTGCTTTTCCTTGAGGCTTTCAATACACACGGGGCGTTTCCGTTCGCATGGGGTATCTATTTTCTTAATGGGAGAAGAAAGCCGGAGGGTTCTCGCATACTTTATATAGTAGGAGCATGTTCACTTTGAGCCCGACCAAACACCATGCACCTTTAAACTTTTATAAACTTGGTAGACGAGGGTAAAAGCAAGCCAACAACAGAGCACCTGGATAGTATCGATGGATTACGTCGACGCTGCCGAAACAGAGCAAGAAAGGAGGCGTTACGTTACGTAGGTTTTCCCTTGCGAAGACTAATAAGAGAAGGCCGCTTTCCAGTTTGCGCACTTGAAATAGAATCTCCCTATGCAGTGTCCAAAACTGCTTGACTCGCGAGTCGCCACTGCCACTTCCGTTATGATTGATCCCTCATTGCGGCTTCTCATCTCAACTCTCTCCTCTAGGTTGCGTTCAGTGTTGTTTGGAGGGGCCCATTGGTGGGTACAGCGCCCTGGGCCTGGTCTTTATTTACGGGCCGTCAAGCAAACGCCGGACCGTAACAGCCCTATTATTCTGCCGGTCTAATTGATTGACCACCCTCCACACCGCCTTCAGTTGTCTATATAAACTTCGCCCGTCCGCCCGTTTCTCAAATTTCTCTTCCTCTTTTCTTCTTCATACTTACCTTGTTCGACTGCTTGAAGCTCCTGAATTTCGAGCAGTAGGGTGGGAGACCTGCATTGCACAGCGCGGAGTCGACTGCTCTGTATTATCCTTCGGGATCGTACCGGACGCAATTTTTGCTGTCTTACCCTTTTTTTCATTGTGAGCTGGTGCCTTGCGCCCTGCCATGAAGAAGAATGTGTGTAATGTGTTTCGCTGCACCGGATGCTATTGATGCTGCATTTACGACCCGATACGCTGCCTCCATCCCCCCGAAATCACAACCGGTATTCCGTATAGATGTGCTTGACATTGGACAATTGTTACAGGCTGGTGTCGCTTTATCCCGTCGTTTGCAAATCCAACCAGCCAACCAGCCAACCACCCGCCGCCCAGATTGCGGCCGTCCCAGTACCGGCTCTCAACTCCGACGACGATGACCGATATCACAATCATGATCACCCAACCGAGAAGATTTTGAGCATACTACGTACCGAAGGTTGGTCGGCGAAAGAACAAAGACCCCAGGCCAAGGCCTCTTACCTACCACCTTATTCAACTTGTGGCCACGGTAGATCTATTCAAGAAAATTGTTATTTCGTACACGGGGATGACTGCACAGTGGGGGACGACATTTTCGCGCCCGTCATCACAGAATATCCAGTTCAATCCCAACACCATCCATTTCAGTCATTCTTTCAATAAGCTCGCACGAAGTGCGTAGGATATCATCTGGTGAAGTGTAGATATAGGGAATAGTATCTAGTTGATCTTTCCGTACTCTGTATATAGAAAAATCTCGCTGTGCGAAGGGCTGCCGGCTATATATACGGAATAATGCTGGCCGACTAAGTAGGCCGAATCGATCTATAGGATGCCCCCTTTCAGTATCTGTTTTCTTGCGGAATACATCGCCATAGGTGCTGTGAAGTCTTAATGATGCATCACTTTTGGATTTCCGTATAACACCCGTGCGGCCTTCCATTCGTGATTAGCTAGATAAATACCTATGTTACCTGGATGGTAGTTACGAGATGAACCGTACGTATAATTCCAATTGTCAAGATTTCAAGTATGAAGTGAAGTACCGGTATTCCGTGCACGATTGGCTTGATGGTTTGCGGCCGATATGGCTGGAGATGCCACTTTTGTTTTGCGTCGATGAGCAGCCCGGAAATGGCGTGCTCCACTTGGAACATCGAGTTGTGGTCTACAGCTGGCCACAGCTGTTAACAGCCAGTATTTTGTTCTCCCCATTTCTCCGAAATTTTGCGCTAGGTACCTCCGTATGTGGATTTCTACGTCAGTCAATGATCACACTGATTTACCCATCGCAACGTAGCCACGGACAGACGGCCAAACAAGAGCGTAAGGGCGACGTCGCAAGCGAAGTTCGATTTCAGGAGTAGGCAGGATGCCACCTCTGAGCCTTGCATCGCCAATCGCAAGAGCAGCTCTTGGACGGGCTAGCCAGCGCATTGTGACCACGCAGACAACACAGGCTACAAAACGGTATGTACGAACTTCCTCTCACAAGCCGGGCTGGCAACCATATCGCTGATGTTCTTTCTTCTCTCCTGCGGCAGAAATTTCTCTTCTCTCCCACGTTTGCGCCCGTCAATCCTGCCCTCGAATAGCGCCGTCTTCCGCCCATGCAACAGCGGTACATCGCTTCTCTCCCGTCTACCCACCACGACGACCTCCCCAGTTGGCATCGCGAATGTTCCTGAAGGAGTCCTAGATATCATCCCAAAGTCAGCCATCACAGCACATCCGGCACTCTCAGGACCCCAACAGATCCGATGTGGTCCAAGACCCACACTGGCGAGATCGAGCCGACTTATACGTAAAAGACGTCACGGGTTCCTAAGCCGCATCAAGACACGAAATGGCCGGAAAACACTGCAACGACGAAAAGACAAGAAGCGCTCTGTCCTTTCCATGTAATGACTTCCTGATCCCCAGCGGCCGCTACCCCAAGGTCTCTATACCACGGACATGATATGGCAGATTCTAGCCTGAGCGAGTGTTGAAATGCGAGGAGAAATGCCTGTCCCATTCGATGTGCCAGGGACGTTCCGGACAGCACAGAGAGGGGGGTTACCACTATTGTCTACTACTGTATGTGGCTGTACAAGAATCCCGACGACCTCGTCAGTCCTTGGGATGGCGCCGGGAAGAAAGTCGCCTAGGCCCAATAAATCTGTATCATACTCACGCCGGTATATTCAATGGAGGCCACCCAAAACTGGCTTCATTTGGTCTACTCTTTTTACGGCCAATCTTCCGATACTATCACTGTCACCTATCCCTCATACAAGTCCCATATGCAAATATTCTGAACCTCAACATGCGCCTCGTACCAAATAAGACTGATTGGGGTTCGCATACAACTACAGGCCATTCCGATAGAAGATGAATAAGACTTGTTAGGTAAGAAATGACCGAGGAACTGCACCATTAATTGCGATAATTAGTCTTCGCCGCCTCGGGAGATGCCAGATTCACCAAATGGAACTTCGACCTCACTTTTTACCCGCAATTCGAACTTTCAACACTTTATCCAATAAGAAAAGAAAGAGACGGTTAATCGCCTATATTGATAGGTAGGTAGGTATTACTATTATTCCACGATCAAGCTGCTAGGCAATATACCTTGTTGAATATCATATTGTACACACTCGTTTACCTATATCCATGCTACACTAACGTGGTTTTTCCTATTAAACTGGACCTTGGGCGACGTGCTCGCAAGTCAGGGTATCCGTATAGCAGACAATACTCAAATTATCACTCGCCTGACCGATCCAGACGCTATGCCTTGCTCCGGGATTGGGTATGATCCAATTCTGCGTCGTCGTATCCCAGACACTGACATCCTTCCTCGTAAGCTGCAACTGCAGTGTTGAGACCTCACCAGGCGCGAGCGTCGCCGACTTGGCGAAGTCGCGGAGTTGGATGATTGGTGTGTCAAATCCGCGGTTGTCCGCCACGTCGGGGAATTGGAAGTACGCCTGCGCGACGGCTTTTCCGGGCGCCGTGGTTGCGGTGTTCGTAACCTTCAGAGACAGCGTGTACACTACGTCCCAAAGCGCCGCGTTCCCGCCGCTCACGCCGCCCGCCACGGGACCCGGCTTCTGTGTCGTCGAGTAGCCCGCCGGATACGGGTATTTTTGAGTGCCCGCCTGGCCGATGGCGTGTGCGCTAGTCGCCTCTATGTTGTTAAGCCACGAGTACAGGTACCGCCAGATCGGGGCGAATCCGGCCGGATAATACGCCTCCCCAGCGGACGGCAAGGAGGCGTTAATGCTCGCTACGGGGGAGACTGGCTTTGGGGCGCGCGCCGGCGGGACCGAAGATGGCTGTCCTCCGTTTCGTGAGATGGACGCATCGGAAAAGCTGAAGTTCGCGTAACTCAAGCCATGGCCAAACGCAAACCGCGGCTTCACGCCCGCCTTGTTTAGGTAGCGGTAGTCGATGTAGAGACCCTCTGAGTACGTGTCCTGAATCTGGCTGAGCTTGGGCGACGATTTAATGGCGAGGCTGGCCGGATAATCACTTTCGGAGACGGGAATACTGTAGGGCAGGTGACCGCTCGGTGAGACGCCGCCAAATAACACTTCAGTCAGGGAGTCACCCGCCTCTTGCCCGGGTAGATGGGCCACGAGAACGGCCTTGACGGAGGGGAGGTTGATCCACGGCTCCATGACGATGGGCCCCACGGTATGCACGACCACCACGACATTACTGTACGCCGCCGCGGCCGCCTGGACCAGTTTGTCCCCGTTATGCCACGCCGACAGCCCATCCGCATCTCGGTCCCCGTGGTTATTTTCCACTGTGTATGAATTTTCACCCGAGTCCGAATTAATGAAGACAATTGCCACGTCACTCTTCGTCGCTGCGGCGACGGAGGCCGGGAATGAATCTGTGTTGTAATACGTGACGTTGGCGGCTTTGCGCTTTAATGAACTGATGGGATCGTCGAGGTATGGGTAGTTCGCGCTACCGGAGCCCCAGCCCATGCCGAGCAGTCCGCGGTCGCAGCTCTTGTCAACACACGAGTTGATGCCATTCGGGTCGGCTTGGGCGTCGGTGCCGAATACAAAAAGCGGCGCTGATGTCGCAATGGGGAGGAAGGCGTTCGCGTTCTTGAGCAACGTGATGGCCTCCTGCGCTACCTTTTTAGCTACTGTCTTATGGTCAGCCTGTACGTTCACGTACTCATTCACAACGCCCGTGGGGGAAAATAGTGCGCCCGGGTACAGGGGGCCTGTGTGGTCCGCTGTGTTAGACGAGAAGTTGGGCGGCGGATAGTCGGGGGCGTCTTGGCCCATCTTGTACCAAGTTGCCACAACTCGCGTCGCCATGTCATTGATCCTGTCCACCGGCACCGAGCCATTCAAGACCGAGCGCGTGAGCTCGTACATCCAGTCGCTGACCCCGAGGAGCGGAATGCTATTGCCGATTGTGTCGCCCGGCATCGACATGTCCAGGCCCGCGAGAGCGGAGGCAACGCCGGAGATCTGTGCCAACCAGTCCGTCATAACGAGACCCTGGAACCCCAACTCATCCTTTAGAATCCCGTTGAGCAGGTATGCGTTTTGCGAGGCCGCGGACCCGTTTACCTAGTATGGTCTGTCAGTTCAAGGGACGTCCCACACGCCTTGTGTGCGTCGCCGGCGGTGCTTACGGCATTGTATGCGGCCATGACAGCCCCCGTGCCGGCTTTGACGCCCTCTGCGAAGGGCCAAAGGTAAACCTCGTGCAAGGTACGGTCATCTACGCCAATCGGGATCAGCCGAGTACGTCAACAATGCGGTCCCATCCCATCATGAGACTAACCGATGTTGGCGCTGTAGGCCTGCTGCACAGGGTTATACATGCGATATTCCTCCTGCTCGTTAGCAATGAAGTGTTTCAGCGTGGCGATGACACCCTGTTCCTGGACACCCCTGATGGTCTCCGCGCCTGCAACGGCCTGGAGGGTAGGGTCCGTACCAAAACCCTCCCAGCTCCGGCCTCCACGTGGCTTTCTGCCCATTGCTCCGACGGAGGGCCCGAGGTAGAAATTCACGCCCTTGCCCCTGAATTCCTTGCCCATCGCCACCCCTCGCTGGTACATTAAATCCTTGTTCCATGTCGCGCCCGTGGTGATGCCCGCTGGGAAGGCGGTAATATTGTCCGTTGTGCGGACGCCCAACGGTCCATCTTGTAGGCAGAGTTGTGGGAAGCCCACGCGCGGGGCGCTGCCTGAGTTGCCGACACATCGCCCTGTTGACGTCTTTTGTGAGATCGAGATCAGGGCATATACATCTCTCACGAACGGGTTCTCAACGTCATTTCACATACCCTTCAGCAGCCGTATTAGCAGCCACTCTTGTGCGTTTAATGGGAGGAAGTGAAAGTAGAAAAGCCACATATCTGTATTGCGTATGTATGTATTACAGGCTTACCATATATAGACCCGTCCCGGCCGTGATGTTGACTTTCTCGGCAAGGGTCATCCGCGAGACGAGCGAAACAGCTTTCTCGTAAGCACCGCTCCAATCGTCATCCCAGCCGCCGTAAGGCGTCGGGTAGTACGGTGGAGAGGCATAACCAGCCGGAACCGTGTCGCGGCGGTCGAGGACGGCGGCCGAGACCAGCGACGGCACAAGCAGCGCCAGGAGCGTGAGGCTGTGGAGGACCGGTGCTGACCCTATCGCGAACATTACGACGGGGATCTCGGGTACCTTTTAGGAGTAGGTACGTAAGATTCTACACTAATAGTGGGCACCTCTGTTACATATGGAATATCTTTTTAGGCATGGAAATAAAATCCGCCGGGGGGAGGAGTACGAGAAGTCTATCTGGGCTTTTGTTTTTCATACTCCGGACTTGAGTGCCTTTTACGTCTCATTGAAAAGGAAAAGAAAAAGAATTAGGTGCTGTACCTATACCTCCTAATGCGCGGCCTACCATTGCAAATGGCACCTATTGCCTACCGCCGACCGGTATTGGAGACAACCCGGTCATTCTTCTTCTCACGGGGCTTTCCTCTTCTCACGCGCAATACGTAATGTGTAGGGAGGGTGAGAGCTGGATGGTTGTACTTGGTACCGGCGTCCCAAACGCCTCTCCCTTTCGGGTAGGTCCTCGTTGTATTCATGCTAAGTTTGGTTGGTCGCATTCTTCTAGCCGAGAAGGTCGGAGATGCTAACCACATGCATATGCACGCCGATCCGATCACGAGAATTTCGGTCTTGCTCGTATCTTCTTCGTTCCTCGGCTCGCCTCCGTGAAAAGCGTCGTAACCCGTTACCCCCCTTGGTACTGAGTATGTATGCCGGATAAGAAACCAGGGATAGGCAGGTAGGTATTTGGTTTATTGGCTGCGACGGCGGGTCGCAGAGCGGGCGCGCAAGGATGGCGGCAGGCGATATTCACGGCAATGCTTCAGAGGATTGGGCGACGGGATGCTTGTCTGCCTAGTTTCAGCGCGGCTTGCTACCTAGTTAGTGTGGAAATCCAACGTATCGTCGGCGGCGCCTCATCGGGATGCCGCCGCCTGCCCACCTATCATGCGCTGTACCGAGGGGACCTCCAGAAGCGAAGTGTGTTGCCTGTACGGAATAGGCAGTAGAGCCATCATGACGACGAGTGACACGCGAGCAACAGGTGGTGTAGGTATTAAGTAGATGGAGCGTGCCAAGCTGGTCGCGTGGCTGGTACGCGGACCGCGTGGATATCGGTACGAAGCACCTTCATAACGTACCGAACCAGGTAACTTGTCTGGTATGTAAACCATCACGCGATCAAACAAAGGTCGCAAGAAGAACGTCTTAAATTCCACTTTGAATCACTTGTGAGGGCGGTAAGTTGCGACGTAATCCCTATCATGGTGTGTATATCCTGTAAGGCACGGAATGCTGCACGGAATGGTGACCTGGGTACATATCATGTTACCTCTTACTGTATTCCGGATTTATCATGTTACGGTGATTCCAACGTCCATATATACTCTTGCTCCGCCTGTCACAAGCGGCCCCCTGTCTACTGACCTGCCCGGAGTCGGTCAAGTCAAGCAGAGTTGTCACGTCCGGGGAACACGGCTTCACTGCGTTCACCATGCTAATAATCCTTGGCGCTTTATGTACTTAGTAAACACCACGAATAACGCCCTGAAACCCCTAATAAGACCTGCTCCCTGATGCGGTAATGGTAACAGCGCCGGTTTTCTGTTTACCTACCGTATTCGGACGTGGTAAAACCTCACATCCGCTCACTAGTTAGATCGAAATCGCCATTCCTTGAATCTAGCAAGCGGCCCATGCCGATCCCCCGAAGCTTGGCTCCCTGGGCCTGGGGTAATCAAGCCTCATAGCGCCGAGAAACAACACTCTTCCGGAGAAAGGCCATGCCACGTTCAAACCGGGGCCTAATGCACGGCCCCAGTCCTACCTATCGTGATCATGGTGGCTTTATGTTAAGCGGCGCGTATAAAGATCACGAGCAATGCTCGTGAACAGAAGGGAGCCCGTGGGATCAGGATTAACTACTGTCCAGCCTAGTGACTTACAGCCTACCTACGCATCTTACTCCGGCATCCCTCTCACGCTTGTCTCCTCGACCACGAAGCTCGCGCTACGCCGAAGCCTCCAAGATGAAGTCGTTAGGCTGGTCAGCCATCTTGAGCTTTGCTCTTCGCACTGCTTGCTCGCCCATGGCTGCACCAGAGATGACAGTGAATGGACGAGGTACGATGCGACGGTCATACCCATCCCAGTGAAAACCGCATACATGACTTTGTGGAGGCTAACTCAGATCCGATCAGCGACAGCATCAATTTCTGAAGATTTACTGGCGACTCTTGTGCTCTACTCTCAATACGCGGGTGCTTCCTACTGCAATAGTGAGAGCGCCGTCGGATCTACTGTGACTTGCTCAGGCAACGCCTGCCCGAATGTCACCGCTGCTGGTGCGACGATTACTGCCACATACTCGTATGTTAGAGTCACTGTTTCCCTGTTGTTTGAACAGATTGGCTCATCATAACGGCAAAGGGGCGACAAAACCGACATCGAAGGCTTTGTATCTACAGACGCGACGAACAAGGTCATAGTCGTGTCCATCAGGGGCTCCCACTCAATCCGCAACTGGATTGCAGAGTAAGTCTCCCGAGCACTTTACTTTAGAACCTAGGAACGGTCCTGGACTCAGTCAGTTGACGTCTGAATACTTAGTTTCGAGTTCCTCCAACAAGATTGCAGCTTCGCGTCTGGCTGCAAGGTTCACGACGGGTTTGCAACAGCCTGGGATGAGATTTCCTCGGCCGTCCTGGCCGCCGTGAAGGACGCAAAGTCAGCCAACCCCGATTACAAGATCGTTTTCACCGGTCACTCTCTCGGCGCCGCCGTCAGCTCTCTAGGCGGAGCCTACGCGCGCCAGGCAGGATTCGAGGTAGACATTATTAACTACGGCAGCCCCCGCGTTGGCAACGTGGCGTTCGCGACCTTCCTATCCAACTCACCAGGCGCCGAGTATCGTGTGACGCACCTCGATGACCCCGTCCCCCGCTTACCGCCCATCCTTTTCAGCTATGCTCACACAACGCCCGAGCTGTGGCTGTCTGATGGTAAGGATTACACCGACGACTACGGCGTTAAGGATATCAAGGAATGCGACGGCGTCCAGTCGGTCGATTGTAACGCTTCCACCCTCGGTCTCGATATCATTTCCCACCTGCACTACCTCGGCCCTATCGCGGGCTGCTCGCCCATCGAGATTGCTTTCAGGAAGAGGGACGCCGAGGACTACCTCTGGTGGGAAGCCACTTCGCCTGCCAAAAACATTAATGACACCGCGCTCGAGGCGCAGCTCAATGACTGGGCGCAGAAAGATTTGGCCGCGATGTCGGGATAGGTGAGAAAGCAGCAAAGGACAACGAGGAGCGGAACTACATACCATCCGCCGTGGAAGTTTCTTTTCTGAGGGCCTAACGATGAATATGAGGTACCGAGAAGGAAGTATATTATGAAATACAGTATTACATAGTATTGCGTTACTAATAATCGATGAATTATATGTCATGGCATTCATTACCTTGGAGGCATTTTGCATTTATACTTCTCTATATAGATGTATGTATTCAATCGAAAGAGACCCATCCGACATGAAGATGTGGGAGTACCTAATGCCTACACGACAAAGGGTTATTTCTAGTTTATCTATCATAAGATGCGACGGCATATGCAAAACCAATCGTCCCATGATCATGCCAAATATCCCCAACATAACAGCTCTCCAAGTTCGGACTACCTGCCCGGCAAGCAACATCTAACTCCTAGCCCTCGATCGAAGCAGTCCGCTGGAAACCCAGCTCCCGCAGGGTCCTCGCTTTCCGACCGGTCTTCTCAAAGCAGATCTTAGCCTCGGCATAGATGCTGCGCTGCCAAAGCTCCTCGTCGCCCCAGAGCGGCGGTTCTTTCCCTCCCGCCCTCGTCGCCCCTTTCTTTCCCGCCGCCTCCTCCTGATCCTCCGTACCCCTCAAAGCCCACTCGTGCAGCGCATTGATATACCGCGCGTCGCCGCCCTTGGGAAAGACATGGAACGATTTATTCTCGACGAGGACTCTTTTCCCTTCGAGCCCGTTCCCTTCCTCGTCCTCGCGCTCCCAGCTCCGCAGCTGCTCGTGCGGCGGCAGCGGGAGCGTGTTGGCCCACAGTCGCGAGAAGATGGCTGCTTGGGCCTCGGCGAAGGGGAAGGGGATTATTTTCATGGGCAGGCCTGGAAAGGCGAGCGTTGGGTGGTGGGTGTGGAGGAAATGGCGCGCTAGCCCGTGCACACGGCGACCGTTCGTGATGAGAGGCGGCGTGGAGGATGGGAGAGAAGTTGGAGAGAAGAAGGGAAATGCGTAGAGGTAGCCCGTGCAGTAGAGGATGGCATCGATGTCCGTTATCCGTTCTGTGCTCTCCCCTGACGGAGACGAACGCACCTCGATGCCCTTCTCCTCGACTAGAAATCGCTCGATTTGCCCGACCACGCGCACTTTATCCCCGGCTCCTAGGTGTGCGCTCGTTTCGTCTGGTATGGGACTCCGTGCGCAGACGATGAGGGGCGATGCGCACACGCGGCTGATTTGCGACGCGATATCTAGCCCTGACGGACCGGAGCCGACGATCACGACGCGCTTACCCGCGAATGCCGAAGCGCTACGGTAGGTTTTGGAATGCGAGATCACACCAGGGTATGTGGTGGCGAAGGCAGAAAAGTCGGATGCTGGAGGGATAAACGGCGTGGTATAGTGGCCTGATGCCACGACGACCGCATCGTATATCTCTGTTCGGGGGACGCCCGTGATCAGGTTGATTGAGCGGACGGCCCATCGATCTTGGACCCTAGGACGTGCGTGGTCCTCGTCTGCCTTCGCTGCTGCCGACGCCTGAGGTAATAACGAGACATCTATCACCTGTGTCGAGAATAGGACTAGATGTCGCACGTCACGGGCGTATTGCAGCAGGTACTCGCGCACGACCTGTCTTGAAGGGAAGATCTCGCAATTCTCATGCGTTCCTTGACCCCCCTCGTCCGCGGTAAATCCCAAGTCTGAATACCGCATCAGAGTATGTGGAATATTCGTGTGCAGATCATCGTACATTGGATTTGGGAATAAGGGAGGTCTCTTCTCCTTCCTCGATATAGGCGGCAGCGAACACGCCCCCGATCCGGGCGCCGTGCTGGCTTCTTCGTCCGAGTCGAATTCATAATCCTCCCCGTCGTCCTCATCGGATGATCCGTCCGCATACTCATCGGGGTAAATAGGCACATCCGGGGCGGGGTGCGCGTCCGTTTGCGGTGCGCATGGTGGCTGTGAAGGCGTCACGGCACTGTAGTTCCACACGCCGCCTACCTCAGCCTGCTGCTCGTAAACATCGATCTGCGCAGAGGAGAAGCCTTCGGCTAAAAGATACTTCGCCGCCGCGAGACCGCTCGGGCCCGCGCCGATGACGACGATGCGGTTTACGTTGAAGGCGGGCCGTCGTGAGTCGCCCGTCGGTTTCGGCCCGTTGTCTTCGACATCGCTACTGCCAAGCGAGCCCATCTTCGCCTTCAGCGATTTTACGATGCTAACCTATGCGCTACGTAGATGGATAACTAATCACAAATCGTCGCTGTGCTAGGTGGGTGGGTGGGAGTAGGCTAGGTGGGAGGGACTCGGAGAAAGGGGATGGCCGGGATGCTAAGCAGGGTGGAGTAAAAGGCTCTCCAGCGTACGGAATAGGTAGTGTACGATGATACCCAACCTACACTTGCAACTGCTGAGCTGCTTCGGCTCTGCGCTCGAGTCAGAGATGGATAGAATGACGCCATCGCACCAAAACGAAGCAATTCGCAAATGAGCAGAGCGATGAGGCCGTTTCATCCCCCCATGACTTACAAAGATACGCTCTTATTTAAAAATACAATAATACAATAATACGAATCAAGGGGGCATTTACCTGACCTCACCAGTTTTAGCTGGCAACTTGTGAAAAGGGAAGAACATTGGATGGTTTCGGTGGTGATGGTTAGCTGGATGGGTAGTTCCCCGTCCGCTAACGCCGGTCTGCCGTAACTATTCCGTATGGTTAGCTCCTTATTTCCGCGTCACTATCTAGGCATTGTACTGTGCCAATGTGTGGGAGCAATACCGGCCTACTAGTAGGTAGGTGGATATAGGCAGTTGATGGATTACCTACCTGGTAGGTATTTCGTACTGAAGTCCGGGTTGAAAGGAATGCGCGGCGAAGATTGCTGTAACTCCCTATATAGGGACTGTACGGACAGATTAGGTAACATTGAGCTGTCTTGAGGCTTTTTCCTCAATATTCTAGCTATGTACAGCTACCTTATGTATTCTATCATGCTTCACAACCAAGTCTTTCAGACTAGAAGTGGGTGTGCATCGTCAGCATCGTGGTCTACCCCTTACCTTGCATCTTCTCCGACCAGCTGGCATAAGCCTGAGATTACTTGACGCGGTAGTGCGTATGGGTTTCGGCTGTGCATCTTTCATCACTCTGACAACTAATCTGCATACTGCATGCTTGCTTCAGTCGTCGACTCCTTCAATGCGCATGCCAACTGCATTAGGAACGCCAACAAGAATTTTGCCTCTTGGTACTCGGACATCTTTAACCTATGCCACAAGCTCTTTTAGTATTTGGATGGCTCTAAGGAGTCTGGAGACTGCATCCCCTTGATATCAGGACAGACTTACCTTCATACACCCGAACACATTCACCTCTCTCAAGTTTGGACAGCAACGGAAGATGCTGCCGACGATAAAGTCATTGACTTCTTCACAGAAGGATATTTCAAGGTAGCGCAAGAGTTTATACTCCTTGTCACTTGCAAAGACCTTCTCAAATGCCTCTCTCGAGATATGCCTGCAAGCATGCAGATTGAGATGTTCCAATTCTGCGCCTGAATGCTCCATCAAGGCTTCAAAGCCCTGCGAGCAGAGACCGATCATGTGCTCGTTATTTCGGGGTCTGGATGCGTCGACATAGCGGCACTTCTGTAGATCAAGAAAAGAGAGTCGTTTGTTTTTCCAACCGCGGAATAGTCGGACAAACCCAGCATCAGTCATACATTCGCTGTCCGTGATGCGCAACTTAGAAAGGCCAGTGCAATTTTCATGAATAGCATCAAGCAAGCGATCATCAACATCGGGAACCTTGCTGATTGAAAATGTCTGAAGCTGCTGACCGATGTTCTGGATTATACTGACATAAGGAAGCGTGCTGGTTTTCGTCACGCATTGCAAACTCAAGTGTTCGAGCTTGTTGATTTTTGCAATGCATTCTATTCCGTCATCGGAGATCTGCTGATTGTGGCAGATTTTCAGGCGCCTGAGATCAGGACACTTGCTTGGCAGCAATTCAACTATCGTATCGTCAAAGTGCCGGTCAGTGTAGTAGACCTGTAGCCCTTTTAGGTGTAGACCTTTTTGCGTTAGAAATTCTTCCCACGTATCATGGGTTAGCAGGTTTGCTCCGTGAATGTAGATACTCTCAAGCGCTATGTTTCTGGTAGTGAGGTATTGCATGACGCTATCCGTGAATTGGATGGCGTTCCGTACTTTTAGAATCTTGAGCTGCGGCATCAACTGAAAAATCTTGACGAAATCATCCGAGTTAAGTTTCGCAGCATCGTAGACATTGAGAATATGACGATGATGCTGGAGAAAAAGGTCTAGTGTACGGGAGTCGAGAAGACGACTCTTTGAAAGCAGTCTCGCGATGCGGTCAGTAATGGCGGGAGTGAGATCTCCGAGACTGTCGGCCAAGTGGATATTGTTGGCTAGGGTTTCGATGCAGAGAGCCATCAAGGGTTTGGCCCCGACATCGTAGGTGCCATCTAGGATGCGGCTCTGCATCTTGCGTCTGCCCACGGCGCCCTTTGGTGCAGAGGCTCTCTTCTTCTTGTGCTTGTTGTTTTCATCTCCGTCTTTAGCAAGATCTTGGCCGCAAGGTTTACAGAGCAAACCGCCATTAGGCCCGGTGCGGGAATAGGGCGTGACAGTAAAGCGTTTATTACATATCTCACAGTTGCTTATTTGCCCTGGAAGGGGTGCCATCTCCGCATCAAAGAGAGCTAGAGCAAGGTCGTCATCGGACTCAGCATCATCGTCGCGCTTGCGTTTCTTAGCAGACTTGGCTTTTTTGATCTTCTCAATGGTTTCTTGTTGCTTCTTGTGTTTCTGGTCTCTTGCTCGGCGAGCCGCTCTCGTGGCCTGACTGCTGGAGATTACATCATCTTCATCACTGTCGTTATGTTGTTGCCGTCTACTCCGCAAAGAACGAGTCGTGGATGGTATGCTTGGAGGGTTATTGGCTGGAACAGCATTGGCCGGAGTACCGGCAGCAGCGGTAGCGACAGCAGCAGCATCTCGACGAGCTTGAGCATCGGCTCTGATACGTGATGCGGATATATTCTGTGAAGCTAAGAAATCCGTTAGGGCGGACTGCGGACCTCTTATGGAACGCGCGGGTCCGTTCCAGCTGGGATTATTGTCGCGCCTTGGTTGATAAGTTACCTATGTGCCCGGACGATAGGGATATCGGCGTTTGACTTACATGATCAGCGACGAGCGGGTGAGCCAGCCGCGGTGGACGGTATGGATGGAGGAAAGGCAGAAAATTCGTGACGGTACAAGATTCGGCAAGGTCCTGTCTCCGTGCGAGTTGCTCCGGGTAGGAAGGAGTCTCGCAGATACGACGGAGTAGGAGGTAAGGAGATCGTCAAAGCCGAAACGGGGTTGTGAAGAGGAAGACCAGGTGGGTAGGCACC
This sequence comes from Xylaria intraflava, assembly GCA_022385655.1. NCBI lineage: Eukaryota > Fungi > Ascomycota > Sordariomycetes > Xylariales > Xylariaceae > Xylaria > Xylaria intraflava. Next base: position 473,164 of record MU279742.1, read on the forward strand.
AACAAGTCCTGCTGCACACGGTATCTTAGGTAGTACCTTCCTAGGCAGGGTAGGTGGGTAAGGTTAGGGGCCGAGCTTGGATGCGGTCGGCTGGACAGCTGGTCGCGACGTTCTTTAAGGATCGGCGTGAATTACGTAAGGGGCTCTTATGAGCCTACATAAAGTGCTTGCAGATCGTTAGCGGACTTTCAGGGCCTGAGATGGGTTCCACTTTTACCCAGGTGTCTCTTCGTACCTACTGCATTAGGTAGATACCTAGCACGGACTGGCAGTTTTAACGGTGTTTGAAGTGGCCATTTTATATGGGTTTCCCGGATCATCCCTATCTAGCTCCTCGGTTGCCTGGTATTTATACGGGAATATTTAGGTACCTAGGTAGTTACGTAATTCCGGGGGATTCTGACCCGAGTTGGAGCGCAGGTAATAACAAACGATACATGGAAGGTAATGCCCTACGGACAGATTTGTGAAGAAGGTACGGTGTACGAAGTACAGGTGAAGAGATGTGTGGCACCTACCTAGACACCTATCTAGACCTAGACCTATCTCCCAGGCAGGCACCGCAACTCACGTGCTCTCGCGCCTGCGACACGGCGCGTTAATTAGGTACCTACGTCCCTTCCTATAAGCGCACCCCACCGTCGGTACGCCCGTACCTGCCATGTGTTGTGCCCGAGTCGTCACTGCTTAACATTTACACATTTGGACCTTAAACAGGTGTGCGTGTTCCGGAATCCCGAAATACCGATACAGCCTGGTTACGAAATACTTCCAAGTCGTCTTCATCTCTTCCACCTCATCTTGCCTTCCACTACCGTCTCCCCTCTCCATCGGGCTTGGCAGCTTTCCTTGTACTGCTCTTCTTGTTGCAGCCTGCCAGCACCATTGTATCCTCTCGACACTACCTACCTGCCACGACCCTACCACTACTGTTACCGAGTGTGATCTACACTTTTTTTCCATCTCCCATTTTGTCCTCCCGCGTCACAATTATTCCTGCTACCTTTCGGGGTTGGCAACGAGATTTGTATTCTCATCGCCGACCGCCGGTGTCACACTATGGCACCGCGCACTAGAAGTTCCACTGGTGCTGCCAATGCTTTGGCTTCTGCCAGAACGTTGAGCGAATCCAAACCAGCCCGACAACAGGAACGGGATGTCGCGCACACCTCAATTAACACCTCTCGGCGTGACCGTGGTGGTCCGCCTAAGAATCAAACCGTAATCCACGGCGCAGGCAACAGCAATTCGGCTTCTTCAACACTCACCCCAACCACCAACACTTCGGATGGTGAATATTTTACCCCAGCCACTAGCAAGACCGTCACACCAGCCCCCCGTGTTAAATCAAACTCTTGGACGCCCAGGGTCGCTGATTCCACCGCTACCTCCGATTCTTCTCATCGCCGTCCACGTCGGAGTCGTCTAATGGTAGAATTACCCGACGAGATTCCTTCGGAAGACGACGGCGACGATAATAAAGATCAAATTACGGGAAAGCCAAAGCTATCCTCCGTCATCACCAGATCCCAGGGACGGGCCCGTCCAGCTCCGTCGTACGCCGCAGATTCGGATGAATATGATGATCTTTATGGCAATGACGACTCCACTAGTGCTGCCCTTGCCCGTCGACTACAGCGCGTTGAGGATCAGAAGGCTACTGTTATAACTGGTAACGGAGATGTCTTTCTCCCGCATAGCAACGCCTCCAATAGCGATTCGTCTACCGACCTCTCCGTCCCTGTGAAGCGCAAACGCACTTCCGGGAGGCTCAATCCTCCGCTTCGCAAAGCCTCGAGCAGGAAACGTAATGGCCGTACGCTAGCTCTTCGGTCACACAAGAAGCCGAAAACATCTGCTTCAAATACGACTACCCGTCAAAGTTCTACTTTGGATGTTGGCAACAGTCTCGAGATTGAGGATGACGATCAGGACTTTGATAATCTGTCGGATATAGATTCTGAAATTATTTCTAATAATTTTGGAGCTGAGATTGGCGATAACGAAAATGATGCGACAAGTGTTGCCACCCCTGATCCGGTTGGTGGGCGACACTCAACTACTACTTTTTATCCAGCTCCTGAGCTACGACCATACCGATCTCGTAGGAGGTATCACCTAGCGCACAATATCAATCATGCTAAAAAGGAACGACAAAAGCTCGAGGAAAATCACCCAGAGCTTCGAACAATGTGGTCTGACCTTAGTAATATGCCAGACCTAAACGTGGGGCCAGCCACACAGCCCACCATGATCTCTCTGCAATTGAAGCCTTTCCAGCTCGAAGGCTTGGCATGGATGAAGGCGATGGAGCAGACCTCGTGGAAAGGAGGCTTACTCGGTGATGAGATGGGCCTGGGCAAGACAATACAGGCTGTTTCACTCATTATGTCCGACTATCCAGCCAAGTCGCCTACATTGGTACTTGTGCCTCCCGTCGCTCTAGGACAGTGGCAAACCGAAATTGGCAGCTACACAGGCAACAGATTGAAAACGGTCGTTTACCATGGAACGTACGCCAAAGTCAAGAAATTATCGATTAAGAATCTTAAGGCTTTCGATGTCATCATCATGTCCTATAACAGTCTCGAGGTTCTGTACCGTAAACAAGAGAAAGGTGTCGAAAGGAAGGCTGAAGATGAGGACGGGCATGAATTATACAAGGAGAAGAGCGTCATGCATCAGATAAAGTTCCATCGTATTATTCTCGATGAGGCTCATTGCATCAAGGTGTGTCGAGGTTCATTGTTTTTAAACGGTGCGTAGCTGACCATATTCAACAGACGCGAACTACGATGACGGCCAGAGCCTGTTTTGCTTTAAAGGGGACTTATCGTTGGTGTCTGACTGGGACACCACTCCAGAACCGCATTGGAGAGTTTTTCTCACTCCTGCGTTTCCTCGAGATGGCCCCCTTTGCCTCCTACTGCTGCAAGGACTGTCCGTGTTCGACTCTTGAGTGGACCATGAATGCAGACGGGAGATGCACACACTGTTAGTTTATGCCCTTGAGTGTTATTTCCCTGCTAACATTAGCCTCAGGTGCGCATATTTCCCTGCGACACATATCTGTCTTCAATCAAGAGCTTTTGAACCCGATTCAGGCACATGGAAATGAGGGCTCAGGCAAAGAAGCATTTAAGAAACTTCGCCTCCTGACAAGCCGCGTCATGTTGCGTCGCCTCAAAAAAGACCACACTAATGCCATGGAGCTACCCGTGAAAGAAATCTACGTTCACCGACAATTCTTTGGCGAAGAGGAAACCGATTTCGCCAGAAGTATTATGTCCGACACACAACGAGAGTTCAACACGTACGTGTCTCAAGGTGTTGCTCTAAACAACTACGCCAACATTTTCGGATTGATTATGCAGATGCGCCAAGTGGCGAATCATCCCGACCTCATCCTCAAAAAGTCGGGAGAAGGTGGTCAGAATATTCTGGTTTGCTGCATTTGCGACGAACCAGCTGAGCAAGCAATTCGTTCCAAATGTAAACATGATTTCTGCCGCCTGTGTGCCACGAGCTATCTGGCTTCACAAGAAGTGCCTGATTGTCCACAATGCCATATTTCCCTGTCTATTGATCTTGAGCAGCCCAGCATTGAACAAGATGCGCTGTTGCTCAAAAAGTCATCAATTATCAATCGTATCAAGATGGACAACTGGACGTCCTCATCCAAAATCGAGTTACTTGTTCACGAACTTCACAGACTAAGGTCTGACAATGCATCTCACAAATCGATCATCTTTTCGCAGTTTACCACGATGCTCCAGCTGATCGAGTGGCGTCTCCGACGGGCGGGGATCACGACCGTCATGTTGGATGGCAGCATGACCCCAGCACAACGCCAAGCATCAATCAAACACTTTATGGAGAGACCCGAAGTAGAGTGTTTCCTTGTTTCTCTACGGGCAGGTGGTGTCGCACTGAACTTGACCGAGGCTTCCCAGGTGTTCATCGTCGACCCGTAAGTTCAATCTCATGTTGCAGGTACGAACGCTCACGCAGGTATTAACATGGCTTAGATGGTGGAACCCAGCTGCAGAATGGCAGTCAGCCGATCGCTGCCATCGCATCGGTCAGGCTCGCCCGTGCACAATTACACGTCTCTGCATTGAAGACTCGGTGGAGAGCCGAATGGTTCTTCTTCAGGAGAAGAAGACCCATATGATCCATTCGACTATCAACTCGGACGACAAGGCAATGCAGTCACTTAGTCTGGCAGACCTGTCGTTCCTTTTCCGAGGATCTTGAGCTTTTGGCGTCTGCCTCGATAGATCTCTAGAAAGCAACGACGGTCTACGACATCACTGGGGGGTTGGGGGCTGACGGTTGTCTTCCTCCCTAGAGAACAAAATGCGCCCCCAGTACGAAGATCTCTTTCCATGAGAAATGATTGGTTCTGTTTGGCTGGTCATAGACGCTATAAGAGAGGACTGTTCCCCCCCCCCCCCCTCCCCCGCTCTAGCAGTGGGATATAAGGGAAACGGGATGGATGATCATGTACACTAATTCGGTGAAAACTGAGGGCGAGTTATGACGGACAATTGGCATTGTTGGTAGGTAGCTTTATTTGCTGAGATGTGAAAAGCTGGACTACCAACGTACTCTACCTACATGTAGATAGATAGTACATTTGCGCTCGTCTCATAGCTACGTGCCGCCTATGCAGTTACTGTGCATTATGCACCTAAAAGTTTAAGAGTGGGTCTCAATAGCTACAGTCCATAGACGCACAAAGAGCTTCTACAGATTACCTGTCCAATACTCAAACATGTGACTTTTCCCAGTTATGCGGAATAGGGCTTCAGCTAATAATATAGGGAACTGGTAGCTTGGCTGAAATAGCTCGACTGGCCTATCGTGCAAGACCGTCGTTAGGCGGAGTCAATGGATTAGGCTATGGAACGTCTCACGATAGCCTCCAGCCGACGGCTGTTGACGCGCAGGGCGGTATCAAGCCGGTTCCGTGGCTGGATATGCCAGTCGTGCAGAGCGCATCAAGGAGCCCAAGCTACGCGCGTCCGGTTTGCCAGCAGTGGGAGCAGCAGTAAGCTCTTGCAACAGCGGAGCGACAAGCCATATTATGTGACGACGCCTATCTTCTATGTCAACGCTTGTAAGGCTTCAAAAAAATAGCTGTCAGGGACACACGGTTAATTGTTTTAGCCCCTCATGTCGGCCATCTATACTCCATGGTCGTCGCCGACGTACTCAAAAGATGGGAGGTTCTGAAGGGCCGAGAAGCTTATATGAGCACTGGGACCGACGAGCACGGCATGAAAGTCCAGCGCGCCGCGGAACTACAAGATCTACATCCAAAGGCTCTCTGTGACGCCAATGCTGAGACATTTAGGGACCTTGCAAAAATGGCCAACATCGGAAACGATTATTTCATCCGCACCACCGACCCTGAACACCGCGACGCCGTCGAATACTTTTGGGAGCGCCTGCACGATAGCGGTTATATATACGAGAACAAGCACGAGGGCTGGTACTGCGTGAGCGACGAGACCTTTTATCCCGAAAACGCGGTCGAGAAGCGCGTTGACCCCACGACTGGGAAGACCTTTATGGTCTCTATCGAGACCGGAAATGCCGTCGAGTGGACCGTGGAACGGAATTACCATTTCCGCCTGACCGCCTTTCGCGACAGGCTGCTTACGTTCTACCGAGAGAACCCAACTTGGGTGGTTCCGAGTAGCAGGTATGCTGAGATCATGCACTGGGTTGAGAATAAACTCGAGGATCTCTCCGTTTCCCGCCCTGCCAGTCGTCTGGATTGGGGCATACCTGTGCCAAACGACCCCAGCCAGACGATATACGTCTGGCTGGATGCACTCGTAAACTACATCACCGCGACTGGATACCCTTTGTGGCAACCAGGCTCCGGACGCACCGGGGCTTGGCCTGCCGATGTTCACGTGGTTGGGAAGGACATCATCCGATTCCACTGCATATATTGGCCCGCCTTTCTAATGGCGTTAAATCTCCCATTACCGAGGCAGATCCTGAGCCACGGCCACTGGTTGATGAGCAAGCAGAAGATGTCGAAATCAGTTGGAAACGTAGTCAACCCCTTTTTTGCTCTGGACCGCTGGGGCGTGGATACCATGAGGTACTTTCTGATCTACAGTGGCCATGTCTCCGAAGACTGTGATTACAACAATGCCTTCATTGTCGAGAAATACAAAAAGGGACTCCAAGGCGGATTGGGCAATCTGCTCAACCGCGTCACGAGGCCAAAGAACTGGGTTTTCAAACGGGCTGTGGATAATGGGATAAAATTCCGGGCTACGCAACCGCTACCGCTACTGGAGAAACATCGGTCCTGTTTGGAACAAGTCGTCCAAAAAGCAGATGATCACATGAAAGCCTTGAACCCGAGCTGGGCGCTCAAAGAGATTATGGAAATTGTTTTCGAGGTAGGACATGATGTCTTTCCCTCCATATGACGCAGCAAGAGATTAACAAATGGTGTAGACGAACGCTTTTTTTCAAGAGGCAGCGCCATGGGAGAAGAGCAACGGGGGCGACACAGCCACTGTCGACCAGATCGTTTGCTTGACCGCAGAGTCGCTGCGCATCACGGGCATCCTCCTGCAACCCTTCATGCCTAAGAAGGCCTCGGAACTGCTCGATAGACTTGGTGTTGACCCTGGTAAACGAGCGCTTAGCAATGCCGTAGTATACGGAGACGACTCATACGGCACACCTCTGATCTCCTTGGACACAGGAGTGAAGAGCAGCCTCTTTCCACCCTTGCCTGTAGAGGACTAAACACCTCATACAAAGACGTAGAGCACAGTTGAAAAGAGCAGATAGTTGTTGTGCATTGTTAGACTTGCAATATATGTACAATACCTATCGTAAAGAGCGCTTAATGTGAACAATGTACATAAAGTTCAAACGATACGACAGATGAAGACGAGGCATTTCATGAGAAAAAATGCCCTGGAAATGAAGTGAAAATACCACATTCCGTTATTCGGAAATGTTGCCGCAATTAATATCATCTATTAGGTAGTCTCTATCTATGGGGTTGAGAAGCTACCTAGGTTTTGCGGCACGCCAAACGGGAATGAAAACAGGGCCGTTCCCAACATCCTTCTCCACTTCTCTCACCCTCAAGTCCGCCAATCTCAAACAACATTTTGGCTTGCAACAATGAGGGTGAACCAAGATCTAGGTAGGTTTCACGAAAGAATTCTTGATTCTGTCGCCGGGTGGTTTTGTTCCATCATTCGGCGGGAATCAGGGACCCCCTAGGTTTTTTTTTACCTTGGGCTAACTTGACGACGATGCGCCGCGATACTAGCCATCTGTGCCCCTAGGGTATTGCTTGTGCCTTACGACGCACACCATGTTGGGCGGTATCATGAGTGGATGCAAGACGAAGTGAGTTGGAATGCATATGGTTAACTCATCCCGTCTTTGTGAATCCCCTCACTGCCCCCTTCTCTTTTGTTGGGTTTCTTCCATTGGGTAGATGCAGCTCGCCAACATATCTAGGCCGCACCGACTAATCAGAGCAACCATGATCCCTAGGCGTTACGCGAAGCAACAGCCTCGGACCTGCTGAGTCTCGACGAGGAATACGAAAACCAGCAGTCATGGCGTACGGCTCACGACAAGCTGACTTTCATCGTGTGCCGGCCCGCGTCCACCACCGCTGTTGACGGCCGTGGGGCCCACGATTGTGCGTCGAGGATCTATGCGTGTGAGGATGACGCGCCGGCACGCATGGTGGGGGACGTTAATCTCTTTCTAACCCCTGACGACGACGGCGATGGGGAAAGCGAGGGTGACGGGAGGCAAGGTCCTCAGGGTGACGGGAGGCAAGGTCCTCAGGGTGACGTCAAAGGCGAGATAGACATCATGATCGCCACCCCGGAGCACAGGCGCCAAGGCCTGGGCGAGGCCGCAGTGCGCGCGTTCTTGCGCTTCCTGGCTGGAAATGTCAATGCTGTTCTGAGCGAGTACTCTCGCGGCGCGTCCTCGTCTCCGCCACCATCGACAAAGAAGGGATCCGTCGGCATCGCTGCCGCGACATCACCGGCTGAAAGAAATGCCACGCTCAAAAGACTCGTGGCCAAGATCCATGCTGATAATGTTGGTAGCATCCGCCTGTTTGAGAACTTGGGGTTCCGGCGGGATGGGAAGCCAGATTATTTCAACGAGATCTCTTTTGTGCTTTCCGGGTTTCCGTCGGCTTTTTTGGGCGCGGTTGAGGGAGCCGGGGTTTCGGAAGAGAAAATCGATGATGGTGAATATCAAGAGTGTTTTTACGACAGGAGTCGGTTGGCGGAGTGAGACTATTTCGGGCTGGAGATAAAGTGATACTAATTGCTGATAGAGAGGAGGAGGGAGATTGTTTAAGGCATATATATTACGCTTGGCAGATAGGGGTTTGCTATGAGCTCCGACGACACCCAGTATTACCTATATCCACGGCCCATGATACAGGGAATCCACATGGGCGGCTGAAAAGAACGCCCGAGGATATCATGATCCCCATTTGCGTTCTCTTCACCATTGAATAACCCATCTGGCGAGTAGATCTGGCTCTGTAGCGAAGTTAGACCTTATTCTTACTTTTGCCGCCGCGGAGTGGTGCTATCTACGTGGACAGGCCGCACACAGCACAACCAGGTATCCGGGATTTTATAAGTCATTTTGTATTTTGTTTTATTTTGCGCTTCCCCTTAAGTCTCCGAAGCTTCAAAAGGTCCGGAAGTTCTGGCTAACAACGAGCCATCCTCTCAGCCCCCGTGCCGCATTCCGACCCAGTGCCTCCCAGTGCGGTACAAGATACCAGGCTTCATTGAATGCGCTCTCGACCGGTTGCGCTTCTGCAGTTGAATTCCCTCCTTGCTCCCCCGTGGCGGCGGCGGCTGGGGTAGTATCTGAGGTGGGAGCAGGAGTAGGAGCAGGAGTGGTTGTAGGATTTGACGGAGTAGTAGTAGTAGCAGTAGTAAGAGGATTAAAAGTATCAGCAGCAGTGGTTTTGACACCAGTAGCGGCGGGCCCATCACCGGGCTTGCCGTACCGAACTGACCCGTTGACTTGGATAGCAAAGCTTACTCGGTCGCCGTCTTTGATAGACTTGGCCACTTTAGCCTGGCCGGGAGTTGCCTCATCAGCAGACAGGGACAGGGCCTTTGGACATCCGAGACTGTAGTTCGGGTTCACGACGTGCGCGTCAAAGGACAAGACGTCGTAGTAGACGGGCGCGCCCTGTTTGTCCAGCAATGTCTCGTATTCTGCCGGAGAATCCAGCACCCGCCCGTTGATACTGATATCGGGCTTCACAGAGGCCGAAGTCAGGTGCGTGGATGAGTCGGCATAGTACTGCGCCAGGGGCAGCCGCTTATTGAGAGAGTTGTAGTAGTTTTCTACGAAGTTTTGGGCCGCTTGTGGCGGTATTAGTTATGGAGTTGAGATGAACAGGAAGGAGGAGGTTGTTTACCGTCGCTCACAACTTTGGCTTGTGAGTCTAGAGATGGTAGGGTTGCCATGGCATGTGCGGATCCTCCCAGCCTGCGCCTTGACTGGGTGGTAGGTGAGGGCGGATTCCGCTATGAGATTCTGAATGTGCCAATGTTGTATTATACCAAGCTCCGTGATCCTTGAGTGACTTGTGCTTGGCTTCAACGCTTGTGTGTACGTAGTATGGAACCTAACGTTGCAATGGCGCAGGACCGAAGGGTTGGGTCACGGCGAGGACAAGAAAGGGACGGAATTGAGAACTTGGATAAGATACGATGCCAGAGCAGACTGGAAGAGGTAGGTAGATAGTGAATTAATGTGATGTGATGTTCAACGGCTCCATTGTAATCTGGAGCCCTAGATACTGTAGATTAGGTACCTTCCACAGTGATCGAGCATCGGGATTAGTACCTAGCACTGCCTAAATTATAGGGAGCATAGGTACCTAACCTCTCTGTACGATAGGACCGATCGTCAACAGCAGTCCCGGGCTCCCAGGTACCGCTATACGGCCATTCACTGCCATCCGATAAGCGACTCTCACCGGGCGCGGCCAGCATCGGGATCGGACGGCTCTCCTGGAAGTACTTCGTACCGTTCGATCATCGGCCCAGAACGTCGTTCAAAATTACGTCCGGTCTTACCCTATACTTACCCTATACTTATCCAAGTGGAATGCCACGACGGAAGGGCGCTGTCGCCTGAGAGGTGAGGTTCCCCATATCCGTTGTTGACTTGGTCTCGATCTTGAGCGGTTCTCGGACAGCCCACTTGGCCACGCGCCCTTCAACGAATTTTGTGGGAACGCCGTCCGACCATGCATCGACACCGAGGTACACTCCCTACAAGATCATGAGCGTCTCGACTTTGGACACGGGGGAAGCACCCTCCCCGGTCTCCTAGATAGTCCAAGGTATGATAGGCAGGCCAGGAGTATATAAAGCACGGCACACGTCTCAACCTCCATCCAAGACACCGCTCCCTTTTCTTTTCTTCCCCCACGGCCTCCCCTGTCCCGAACATCAACCCCATCGCTCGCCCACCCGCCATCGCCATGGGCTCATACGTCACGGACCCGCCCAAGCTCTACGTGGAGACACCATGTATCCCGTCGCCCGAGCTCTCCAGGGCAGCAGGCTGCAACGTCTACTTGAAGCTCGAGAACCTACAGCCCTCCGGCTCCTTCAAGTCGCGCGGCGTCGGGACCTTAATGTCGCAAGCGCTGCTCTCTTCGAGCTCAGGCCACGCACACTTCTACTGCAGCAGCGGCGGCAACGCGGGTCTGGCCTGTGCCGAGGCGGCGCGGTCCCTCAGGCAGCCCTGCGACGTCTTCGTCTCCATGCTGACCCCCGACCATGTCCTCGCGAAGCTCGCCGCTCTCGGCGCAACGCCGCACCGCACCGGCTACAGCTGGCCTGAGGCCGACGCGGGTTGTCGGGCGGCGATGGCTCGGGACGCCGTCGGAGTCTACGTCCCTCCCTTCGACCATCCCCTAATCTGGCAGGGCAACGCGAGTCTCGTCGACGAGCTCGCGGCGCTAGAAGGGAAGGGATTCTTCGCCGCGGATCCAGACTCTACCGGTGTCATTGACGTCATCGTGTGCAATGTGGGAGGCGGCGGCTTATTAAACGGTGTGATGGAAGGCGTGGAAAGAAACTATGGTTCTTCCCCCGTGCCCAGCGGTGCGGCCGCGGGTCTAAGGGATGGCAATCCCGGTCGCAGACCCGCGGTCCTCGCCCTCGAAACAGCGGGCGCCGACTCCTTGGCCGCTAGTATTCGAGCGGGTTCCCACGTCGCCCTCCCGGGGATAACCAGCATCGCCACAAGTCTAGGCGCGCCCCGCGTGGCAGAGCAGACATACCGGTGGGCGGAGCTGTGCAATGCCACCACTTTCGCCAGCACACCCGATTCCGATTTCGCTTCCAGCCCGACGCCCACAAGACCTGGAGCCCATGAGGCCGTGAACGCAAACACCACACGCCTCGTTAGCGCCGTCGTATCCGACGCGGAGGCCGTATCCGCCTGTGCGAAATTCCTCGACGACGCACGCCTGCTCGTCGAAGTAGCCTGCGGCGCGACGTTGTCGAGCGCCTACGAGAGCAAGACCCTCCTGCGCGCAGCGTTCGGCCGGGACCTGGACGACGAGAGCTGGGCGCGCATGAACGTCGTGCTGGTCGTGTGCGGAGGGTCGAATATCTCCATGGACATGCTAGCGAAGTACCGCGTGAAATTCGGCGTGTGAGCTATTGCGTTCTAAACAAGTCACTCAAGGAAACGCATTTGAGCCAGGGAAAGCGGGAAGAGAGATAAGATGCATGAGAAGGGCGATTAAATAGAAAGAATTTGAACACGAGAAAAAATAAATGAGCATTGGCGAGAGGAAGTAATGCCCGTCTATCTTCTCGTGGTAAGCCATATATATATATATATATATATATCTTGATGGAACTAGGAGATATAAGAGATATAACAATAGCAAATATAAGCATTGTTGCTGGCAATTGAGATTGTTTTCCGGGAACAGGACGGTCTTCTCGGACAAGAAACGTTGGCCACTACAAACCTAAAGCGAAGATGATCTTACCAAAACCACCATGATACTCGATTTGAATTGAAAACCGTAAGGGTGCGCATACCTACTATGGCTGGTTTTATTTTATCAATTCATCGCGACATAGCAGTTTTCCGCATTTCGTTCATTTGTCTTCACCTGGAGGGGAGACATTGGGTATCATCAAGCAAAGATACACCCATCTAGAAACCCCAACTCAACTATTCGATAGGATGCTTACCCTTATACTTCGAGGTAAGCTTGAATTTCAGACCGAGGCGTATTCGACGTAACTCTCTTTCCCTTACCGGACCCGTCTAGGCCTCAAGAATCCGTTGTCTGTACTGCCAGTACCCCTCTCGTATGCGATCCCACTTCTCACCAAGCCGCCGTAGACACAAGTTAGCTCTATCTTTCTCGCCAGCCTCCGAATAGATATCAGCCAGTAAGTCTAAAGCATGCGAACTGCGAACTTTCTCCTTTTCTTCACCTTCTCCTAGGTCAGTGACGAAAGTCTCTGTAAACTCACGTACTGTCCCCAATGATCGACCCGCTTTAATAATCACGCCACGGAGATAGTTCCAGGGACTCTGGTTTTGGGGTGCAAGGAGGATTTTCTCTTGAGCGTAGGAGATTTCCCGGTCAATGATGTCCGCAGGGACTTTGGGGTCGTGCTCTGTGCTGTGGGAGTCTGGTGTGCTTTTTGCCGGGTTGTTGAATACGAAGAAAAACCGATGTGACCATGCCGAGTTGTTTCGCACGTCTTCGCTAATCATCTCTTCGATGCTACGCATCTCGTCGGCGGAATCCCATAGCCCCAGTTTGCGCACCAAGTACTGCCGGTAGCCCCATACGTGATAATTTTTAGTGTCTTTCTGGAGGATCTCAGCTAGGAAGTTGTGCTCGTCAAGGGCGAGCGCTGCGACGACATCTTTATTATGTTGTATTGTAGGGTAATAGAGATCCATCAATAGCTGTCGGTGATGCCATATCTGATAGTTTTTCAAGTGCTCGAGGGACACATTGTTTAGCCAAGCTAATTCGTCTGGGATCGGAATATTCAATGCCTTCACGACATCAAAGCGATACAGCCAGACCGTGTAATGTGCCGGGTTCATGCTAATAATGTGTTCCGTTAATCGCAAAGAGCGTGGTGTGTATTCTTTGGCGGCCATGACGGCACGGAGGTAGGCCATTGCTGCGGTCTATAATCAGCTATGCATTTTGGCAGAGAACGACAAAAGATCCATACCCTCAGCATAATCCTCGGCATATGCGATGGCCGCTAATGCGCCGTCAGGGTCATCCTGCGGCATAGGCACAACATCGTCCCATTCTGGATCGTTTGCATAGGCATTGATCGTAATGCCGTAGAGTTCGTTGCGAATGAGAGACATTTCTTCACGCCGTTGCTTTTCCGCTTTTACGTCGTCGTCAGTGATGGTATAGAATTCCCCAGTGAGGTGTTTCTTCGCCCCCTGCTGCGCCTTCTCCCTGTCGTACTTGAAGAAGCGGCTCTCCACGCACAGATCCTTTAGCCTCGACTTCTTTTGTTCGTATGCGGCGTATTCCTCGAGGGTGTAATCGCCAATGTCACGACCGTTCCTATCTCGGCCCCACTGGCCTTCTTTTGGTCTCGGGGCGGAGCGCAGCGGCACGTTCGCTTCGCTCAGCTGCTTCCAGAGCTCACGCTGCCCCTTCTTGGAGAGTTTGTTGACTTCGCCCGGACTCCGCACTAACTCGATATTTAGATAGGTTCGTCTATCGGCCGGGGTCAGGCTAGTGAAGCCTTGTTCTTCGACGATTTTATGCAACGGGTTCGAGGACCAGTATCTCTGCCACTCGAGTTCGCGTATGGTTTGCGGTTTGGGAGGCTGTTGGACCGATGGTGCTTGCTGGTCCGCTATACGACACACGTTGTAGTTAGCCCGCACGGCCTTCACGTACGCGGGGTTGAAATGCAAGCCACGGGCAGAGTTCCTGACGATCCCCCGGATTCGATGATTGGCTGGTAACGGGTCAGACAATATCAAAATGCACCTGGCTCACATTCAATTGCTTTCGTCTTTGCGGACATTGCTGCGGGCGGCCCGGAAGCCCGAGATTGGACAAAGACAGGCAGACAGGTAGACAAACGTGGGGGAGTATATTGAGGTGTCGAGATGCGATGCTACGAGAGGAGCAAATACCCGAGGTGGAGCACTGAAATGTTGGTACATCAGAGGTAGTCTACTGTACAGAACGCATTATGTAAGCAGGCTGCTACCCGGTGCGGGTACTTCACAGGCACTTGATGATGCAGGAAGGTACGAAGAATACACTCTCCTACCTCGGGGATGTACGGTCCTTAGATAGGTAGTAGGCGTATTATTGGTGTAAAAGTCAGAAGCCGCTAGAATATCCAACATGCATATATAGTGGAAATGCAGCGACGTCGGGACGTCTAGCGGCCGCCGACTTTTAAATCGGCGATCCGTACGGACAGACTGTTGGCAATTAATTACACTTGCCCACCGTACTTCGCACACAATGTGCCTACCATGGAGGGTTACGCCCGTTACTTCGTTATGTCAAATCGTAAACCCTGTTCTTCCGGGTCCCTACCGACCAGGTAGACTTGGCATGGCGGGCGACACGCAGTCTCCTTTCTGTACGCAGCGATTCGCAAAACTTCCCGACGATTCGATTCATGTCTCTCCTCCCGTTGCCGAACTCGAATAGGTCCCGATCCGGTTTAGCGATTCGCACTGGATACCTACAAGCTGCAACGCCATCTGTCTGCCACTCATAAATCAAGAAGCTCAAAAATACCCAATTCAACCCCTGAAAATGCCAAGTCCGCCGACTCCCGCTACGACCGACATTACACCCGCGTTACAAAGCAGACACGCAATGGTAGACTTGTAGACAACTACTGTAATATACAACTCTGCCCACCCGTTTCCTACCTACCGAACCTCGGCGAGTAGGCAGATAAACAGGCAAGAAGACATTAGTTATTATGACTTGGTACTATACATATTGTAGTCGAGACGCGAAGGCGCATGATCTACGATGTACTGACGAATACCACCTCTTTACATGCCACATGCATGCCGAAGATCCCTGATATATCCGCACAATTCGATCCACCGGGCCGGATCGCTCCGTGAGCTTAGATATATGTGTTTCTCTTCCTGCGTCAGGAGCAGCTAGGCGTAAAAAAAAAGAACAACGCAATACTTTAGCCGGTTTGCTGTTGTTATCGACTTTCTACCCTCCAAAATTTCCATCCTTCTCTTTCGCCGGTTCCCCCGTGGACGCCAACAAGTTTCTCTACGCCCTCCGTACCTGGCGCTTTGAGGAACTTGTCCAGATCAATCTCCATGCCGCCATCATCGTCCTCATCTAATCCATTCTTCAACACAGCAGGCCAGAGGACACCGATGCCGTCTCCGCCCAACGTTGTCTTGAATTGTGCGTAACCCTCCTGGTCAAGTTGTTGTTCCAGCGCCTCCAACTTATCCGCCGGCACTCCGGGTTTCATCAGTGTTATGGAGCAACCACCGCCACCGGCTCCGGTCAGCTTCGTCCAACCCAGTCCCTGGAAATCAACCAGTTCCCGCACACGCTCAAGCCGGGGATGCGAGACGCCCAATGAGGCAAGAAGGCCGTGATTAATCGAAATTAGTTCGCCCATGCGCCTGAGACTTTCGTCCTGTGAGGCGTCAAAATCCTCCTCATCAATGAGACTTTCAGCCGTTCTAGTCACTTTATCGACCGCGTCAAGAATGCTGCCTACGAGCTTTTGATGTGTATTCTTCAGCTTCGCTACCTTGGCAACCTCGGCGGCCGTCGATTTGGGTGTACGTGTGTCCACCAATAGTAGAGGAAGCTCTGGGAAATCCCATAATGGTGTCACGGTGGGGGGTTTGTCGTAGTCGGTTCGCTGAAAGACAACGGCCTTGCCTTGTGTCGAAACTGTGTTGTCAACGCCGGATGGATTGCCATGTATAGCCATCTCAGCAACAAAGGCCCAACGGTTGATCCTTTCTACTTGTAAACGTGCTTCGTCTGAAGGCTGGTCCGGATGTGGTCCTGAGAGCGTGCGGATCTGCAATAACAGGGCAGCAGACAAGCAGACCGCAATTGAGGCGCTGCTTCCCAGGCCGGCACCAATAGGTATTGTCGACCGCAATGTATATACGCAGCCATGAAATTTCTGTGAGCCCAAAGAGAGAAAGAGATACAAGAAACACGCAGCAGAGTTCTGGTGAATCTTGCGCTCGGCGGGGAGCTTTCCTGACGAGACATCGGTTAAATGCGGCTGAATGGCCGCCATCAATTCGGGATCAAGGGCCGTAACGAGGTCATAGTAATACTTTTTCTTCGAGGGGTGGGAGAACAGTTCCCAAGGCAAGTCGTCGATGTGCCACGAATGCACCAAGTCGATATCGGGAAACCTTAGAGTGATGGTGCGTCGCGATTTAGATAGGGTTGTGACATGAAGATAAGACCGCAACGAAATGGAGGCGGCAATTGCGGCCTAGACAGCAACGAAAGGTCAGTTTTCCTCCAATTCATACGTATCGTTCCCAAAGAACACCACGTGCTTCAGCTCTGCGTAGTGACGTACCTTGCCATGAACGACAGCATGTTCGCCAAAGACAATGACCTTCCCCGGCGCCGAAACCATGAAAGGGGGCATCATGGGGGTCGATTTTCTACGGCTATATCTTGGCTCCTCGCTCGCACTCGATGACCTACTGCTCCCGTTGCCGGCGCCATTTCCATTTATGCGCACAGTTCTGGTTAAATCCATCTCGTGGAAGCCATTGGCGAAACTAGACATTTCCGCCGAAGACGAGCTTTCGGGAGTACTTGGAATGCGAGTCATCGGTAGTGGTTGAGACGCGCCTTTTGGAGGGGCCTACCCCTTTAAAATGCCTGTTCGGATTATAAGAGTACTTGCAACTGGTAGTTGAGTCGGGTACGCAGAGAACACTAGCGGCGTTCGGCGATCGAGTCAATGTCAATAACAGAGAAGAATCGAGGCCGTAGCACATAAAATCTATGCAAGGGGCAGAGAGGTGTCAAGGCGTCAAGACGGGGACTCTTGAATGGGTTCTGTGCTAGTTGCTTGGTGGGCCGGGTTAGGTATAACGGATAGGATACGGGTACAGCACACAGAGGTGAGGAATGGGGAAGTAAAGGGGAAAAAGAAAAGAGACGGAAGAATACCGAAAGATGATCGCGACAAGGCTATTTGTACATAGGTAGGTACTGCGAAGACATGTTGTTAGCCGGTTCGGCGCTGTACAATGGTAGGCAGTGTGGCTCTCGTAGCGTGGCTAACGGGTAAGCCTACCCAAGGTACCAGGTGGTAGTGGCGAGCAAGGGGCTCCTTACAGACCGGATCGTTCGAAGGATCTGGGCCTATAAAATGCCCTACGGAGTAGGGAATGTAGAAAGATGGTAGGTCGTCGGTAGGCTGAGCTCTTCCTTCCGTACGGATAATAGGTAGTGCTACCCAGTACCCAAGATATCTACCGTGCATCGCACACGGCTGTACTGTATTGCAGGTACCTCGAGGTATTATAGGTGACAATTGGGCAATATGGACTCTTCACTCGTCCAGGCCATGCTGCACTTTCTCTACCGGTACGGGTACTTCTGACAGTGCTTCGGCGTAAGCAGCGCGACGTAGTGGCTAGCCGAACACGTCGAGACCAAAAAGTGAAAATAAAATAAAATAACGTGCCCCGTCGCAAGTACGAATACGCAAATGTTACTTTATTTTAGTTTGATGGAGAGTGCGAGCCAATCAGCTGCGCGGAAAGTATCGATTGAGGTCATGTGTACGAATGCAGTCGAACGCAGTGACGGCCCACAGAACGATAGGCGGAGGTACTTCGACGCGCAATGTAACCTCCGCAACGTACCTGACTGTACTACGTATGTACCTGCCGTACCAGCGTCTCTGCGCACGCGTAGAACTTCACTAACAATATGGAACGGAAAATAGCCAGGCACGCTACCGCTTACCTAATTTTCAAAGAATTGAGAAAGAGCGGCTTGGAAAATGGAACCCGCTCCTGGATTTTGAACCACTCATAGTGCTGTAAGTTCCCGATTTAGGAGCATCGCCGGCACATCCGAGTTCAGTAATCCCGAGCAATGGTTTTGGATCGGCCGAGCTCCCAATTGAGCCAACCGGACCGGGCCACCAGCAGAATCGTGCCTTGTTGTTCGCTGCAGCAATAACAAGACGCAGATACCGTTATAGCATCTAGTTCTCGAGAGCACCACGTGAACCGCTAAGTACCCGCTTGCCAGTGTACCGGTACACTGCCTAACTTCCATTAGTTAGGTAGGTGGTAGGTAGGGTGGCTTGGCCGAGCGGTCGACCGAGTCACCGAGCAACACCACGTTAAAATGGATGCAACGCCAATAAGACCCCTACGGACTATAATTCCCTGTAACGCTATCACCTATTTCGTACCCTACACCTCGCTAACACGTCGCATCCATTTTACAACACCCGAAAATCAGACTTCCCTATCTATTCCCTCCAAAGTAGGCACCTACCTACTCCGACACAAGTTCGTCGTGCCGATACCAGGCAGGCTATTAACAGGTCACCTGGAGTAGGCAGATAGATATAGTAGCTTAACCGGGTAACAATTAAGCTGCAGCGAGGGTACATCGCGGAGTCTACATCCCTACCAGGCAGTACTAGGCAGGTAGTTACTCAGTACAGACTGCCAGAGCCTCCCACCCCCAATCTCTCCAATCCTGGAAGCCGAGTTCCCTTCATTCCCATTTCGCCTAGGTAAGACAAGTAGTCGTTCCAGAGTCATCCGACATAACGCGAGGACATAGACATAAAGTGAGACGAAACGAGACGAGACGTCTTACCTACACACTCACAATGCCCGTCACAAACCTGGTTTGGCTCACGAGCTCTTCGGATGCATTCACAACGGAGAACAAGGCCGCGATGGCCGCTGCCTTCGACGCGCAAGCCGACTGGGTTGCGCGCAATCTGCCGTCAGCACCGCTGGACCGGGAGTCACGGGGCGTAGCCCTCTTCCAGCAGATCGAGGACCCAAGGGTGGTGATGGAGACAGCACACTGGTCCTCAAGCGACGAGCACAACTTATGGCTGGCAAGCGAGGAATACAAGACCAGCTCGGCACCACTCGGCGGGCACTTTGACTTCGCCAATCTCGAGTATTTCCACCTAGATACCGACGTGCTTCGGCCGGTCAGTCCAGCCGCAGGTGCAGAGTCGCTTTTGGCGAGCCCCATCGTCAGCGTGAGCAGAATCCAAGTACCTGCCGAGAAGAAGAGCGAGATCGCAAGCGCCTGGGACAGTGGGAAGACCATTATCGGGGATTTCGTCAAACCTCGGGTTGTGAGCTCCGGGTTTCGAGTTCAGAAGTCAAGCCCCGGTACCGACGAACTTGTCATTTTCATTGGCTGGCCGTCCGTGGAGAAGCATGGCGAGGTCGGGCAGTTGCCGGGTTACGCTGAATATCGGAAATCCGCGCAAGCCGTCGCGACGGGCTTTGATGTGAAGCATTACAAAAGAATTCTATAGGGGGGGAGGGAAAGGCTAGATGCGAATGTGGCGGACTCCAATGAATTTTGTTTAGCAAACATTGAGTACTTACGCCTGTCGAACGACTTGGGCCGTACTACTCGGCCAGATTTATGAAAATAAACACAAAATGAAAACCCGTATAAGCCAGGTCGTTACGTAGGTATATGTTGGCTTCCGCAATGAGGCGCACACGCCGGCTCTAGTTGACCGAAATCGGAACGAGCCTCAGACTAAGCTTTGCCATGAGGGATGTGCAACCGGGTCATGCTACCAAGTTCAGTCAATACACCTTGTATACGGCCAAAAACATCCTCAGACGAAGCTCGTCCGTATTGGCATGAGCGAGATCCGTGAACGAGCCAATATAGCATGATATGGACGAGGGGACAAATTAGGCGGCTGCGGTCAGATGGGTGTGGTGTTTCGATCTGAATTCAGTGCTGGCGATGCAATCGATGGGCAACGGTCTGCCACAAGCCTCGTAAACTTGATAGAATCTCAATTCCATGCTCATGCTATCCGTAGACGCCTGTGGTATGTCCGGCCAGCTCCGTGCTGGTCCTATGCACAATCATTGTTTTTTCCCCTCCATGCCATCCCCTTTCCATTGGGTTGGGAACAGGTCGTATTGGCATTGCCTAGCCCGTTCAGATCATCACCCGATGTCAAAGACGCTCCCTCCAAGCCGAAACACATTATTTCAACCCCGCTTAAGCCGTGTGTTTGCCCTTCTTGTTCTTTGCAGCGACATCACCGATTCGCAGTCCTGTAAACCACCCGAGTTAGCTAACAATGCCGCGCGGTCGGAAATCTTGTATTGTGGCCGGGCATACCTGGGGGCAGGCTCTGCTTAAGCTTCTCAGCCTTGTCGGAGTCCTTCAGGACGAGGGTGTAGAGCTGCTTGGAGCATCGGACCTTGAACTTAGTCTGGGATGACTTGGTGCTCTTCTTGACACGGGCGGCTACAGAGAAAATAATCCGTTAGTCAAAGCCCCTTCATTGCGCAATACAAAGTATCGGCTGCCAATTATTTTTGCTCGGTTTCGTCGCACGTACACTTGGCGTCGTTCCGTCGGCAGATCTCAAGGAACTAGCAGCAAAGTTGTTAGTCCTCTCCGTGCGGCTTTTTGTGCTCCTCTGCACCAGGGACATACCCGCTTGATATCGGCAATTTCCTGAGGCATCTTGAACGATTTGGAGTGATGTGTACTGAGATGGGTTGGCTTGACTCGAATTTCGGTACGGAACGTTGTCTCCAATTAAGCTATCGCCAGCGCAAAAAGTTGTGTGCAAGGCAAGGGCTCTAGCGAGTCGCGACGAAGTGTCAAGAGTGGCTGGTGTGGCGTTAAATTAACGCCTGTGGCGCCAACAATTGTTAGCGCCAGAATGAATGGCACGCTCGGGCCATGAATCAGATCACGTACAGTATGATTACGACCTTATAGACGGTACGGTCATACACTGTAGAGGCAAGTTGGCAGTTACCACCTATCATCTTCACGTCAACTGTTATTTGACAGAAGGTTGACTCGTAGTGTAAGACCGCCTTTTCCCCCAGCTCAAAACATTGCCTGATCCCCCACGAATGAAATACAGTCTGAAACAATTTGAATCCGTCAATCTATCGATAGATATCTAGCTATTATGCCTACTCCGCTCGACAACGCCCTAAAGTCCAAGGTAGATACGTTAACCTTCCACTCATATAACCCTGAGTATCTAACTGTCGACCAGAATGCTGTTTTAGGTATAACGCACGATATAAAACATCTATGAGTCGCGCATACTGATGAATATCTCCAAGCCTTCTCTGGACTGGTTACAGCAGCAGTGGTAGTAAGTTAGATGTTGCTTACGTGGTATCTCTCCACCACTTTTTGGTTGTCATCCTATTCGTAGTGGTATCTAATGGTTCGTTTATAGTGGTCTCTCTGGGGCGGAGATCTCTTTCCCGCCGAGGCAGACCCAACTGGCAATCCGGAAACTTGGACGAGAGAGGAACTGCGGAGGTGGCTCGCGGCTGTAAGAGCCATTCGTTGCTGCTGGCCTTTCGATTTCTTGACTCTGCCTACTAACGTGGATCTGCTTGCTAGCGTAATCTTCACCCTCATTCACAAGATACGAAGGAACAGCTCCTAGAGAGAGTGAAGGCGAATATGAGACCGTGACGGCGACACGTTCGTGACAGCGACCAGTTTTGCTCTCTGATATATAAGGAGAAATTATACGCTGCGACTTACATGTATATCCCCTTGCTACCTCTGTATAGGCGAGAACGTAAACTCGCCGTCGTCGCCACCAGCATAGAGTAAAGCTATTGTGCCGTGATAAGGTCTTCGCTCTACTGAGTACGTTCGTACGGAAGGCCGATCTAAAAGTGTTGATCAACAATAGTAGTCTACAGTGGGACTTGTAGTGGTCTTACAGCGGCTATCGCTGAGCAAGACTTTTTATGTCCGGCTTCCGTACGTCCGTATTACCGGTGTTGCAATACGGCGGATCTTTGCAATCTTACTAAGCGACCTTCCAGTTTTCAACGCGATCCATCCCGACACAAGGCGTACGCACCCCGCGTCCTTAGGCGATAGGTAGATGGTACTTCTCTTGTGGGGGCAACATATCGGTAAATATATGCATTGTATTGTGGCTCAGCAGGTCCTCAGTACTTCTGCTACCGTATCCTCGAAGTTTCCTGCGCTGATTCCTCAGCCACAATGCTCCTGGACACGTAGACTGCCTGGCTCTCAGCACACAATATAAACCTTGGATCTCATCAGCTCGTCCCGTCTCGTGGTAGCTGAGACAGTACTGCCCTTCCCACCCCATCGCTAAGAAGGAGCACGTAACAAGATGGATTTCCTACAGGCGAGTATTTTCGTCTCTCTAGCCTGTGTATTTTCATGAATCGCGACAACTAACAGCCTCGTAGCGACTAGCTCGCGTCCTTGACCGTCCGCTCTTCCCGTGGAAGAAGCTCATTGTAGGATTTTCCGTCGCCCAGTACTGCTTCGAGGAGTTCCTCTCCTTGCGCCAATACCAGGTCCTCAAGAACAAGGCCCCCCCAAAGGTTCTTGAGCAAGAAGTATCTAAGGAAGTCTATGATAAGAGTCAGGAATACGGTCGCGCTAAGGCAAAATTTGGTTTCGTCAAGGGTCTCTGGGGTCAAATACAGAATATCGCCTTTATACATTACGATGTCCTGCCTAAGCTGTGGTCGTGGACCGGCGACCTTCTGCTCCGTTTTGCGCCGGCCGGCTTCACCGGCGAGATCTCCCATTCAATCGTCTTCGTCCTCTCGTTCTTCCTGATCCAGCAAGCCCTATCCCTCCCTGCTAGTATCTATCACACCTTTGTCTTGGAAGAGAAGTTTGGTTTCAATAAACAGACGCCCAAGCTGTTCATCACCGATATGATCAAGTCTAACCTGCTTACCTTCGTGCTTGTGCCACCTATTCTGGCCGGTTTCCTCAGCATCGTGAAAAAGACAGGTAACCAATTCGTCACGTACCTATGGCTTTTCACCGCTGCTCTCCAGATGTTCATGATCACGGTCTACCCCATCGCTATTCTGCCCCTCTTCAACAAGTTGTCTCCCCTACAGGAAGGGAAGCTCAAGACACAGACCGAGGCCCTGGCCAAGAAGCTCAAGTTCCCACTTCATGAGCTTTTCGTCATTGATGGAAGCAAGCGCAGTGCGCACAGCAACGCCTACTTCTTTGGCCTTCCCTGGAAGAAGCACATCGTTATCTATGACACTCTCATCGAGAAGAGTAAGGAGGAAGAAGTCGTCGCTGTTTTGGCCCATGAGCTAGGCCACTGGAGCTTGGGACACACCACTAGACTGTTCAGCATCTCACAAGTAAGCGATGTCAATATTCGGTGCTGTTCCTGATTGCTGACATTTCTACAGTTGCATGTGTTCTACATCTTCACCCTGTTCTCCGTCTTCATCAACAACTATTCCTTATACGCCGATTTTGGCTTTGCCAATGAACATCCCATCATCATCGGCTTCATCCTCTTCTCTGATGCGATAGCTCCTATGGACACCATCATCAAACTACTCATGAACATCATGAGCCGACGGTTTGAATTTCAAGCAGATGCGTTTGCGCGTGGTCTGGGTTACAAGGCCGAGCTTGCTACTTCGCTTATTAAGCTCCAGGTCCAGAACCTGAGCACTATGGAGGCGGACTGGATGTATGCGAGCTACCATTTCTCCCACCCTATCCTTTCGGAACGACTCAAGGCATTAGAATGGACTCCCACTGAAAAGGTAACGGATCAGAAGGCGGCGGCTGACGGAGTGGAGAGCGCAAGCGGGCGTGAGTTGTAGGGTCATCCTATATCTATTGATGAGGCCCTTTAATTCAATTGACGCAATGAAGAGGCGGCCCCATTATCTGCCGTCAAAGCATGCGTATGTGATGCGGATCGGTTGGGCCCTATGGTTTAGAGCCGATGGCGGTTTCACGGTATCACCGCCTATGATTGTTTTAGACTGCCAACAGGCCAACAACATTGGGCCATAATATCAGGCGTTAATTCTTACACATTTGAGCTAGAATCCGCGAGTTTTTTGTCCTCTTCCTTTCGAACTACTTGATTCAATCCCACAGGACGATGTTAATGGCCGGTTGGCATCAAAGATCGAGGGGATCCCCATAGGATGGTTTATACCTAGGTGAGAATTGCAAACGAAGGAGGGATGTCCTCTACGGTTATGAATTGCATGTACAGACCAGTTACTGCCCATTCAAAACTAAGCGTGACCTTTGAGTGCATGTGTTTATGAGACGGGCCCGATCTCGTCCTTGCGCCGGGACGAAAAGAAGATTAGGTCTCCTCTACCGCTTAAGTTCGAGGTGAGTTCCTATGTAGAGGTTTAATGTGAAAAGCAACAATCACCCTGGATACTATCTACCTGGGTAGGCGCTGGAGCGCGCCTAGAATCTTAGGTGTGTAATCAGTACCCTGAAATGACATCAGGAGCCGCAGAGGTTGAAATACACGCAACATTGTTGTCTCGTAGTTGATGCGAAGGTTACCTATCCCGAAACGTGTGCTGTAGAAGACAAGTTGTCCGGTGGGTTCGAATACAATAATATAATAGGCACATATGATGTTTGAAGCTGCTTAAGAACCCAATAGTTACTTTTCGTATGTTTGATGGGACCAAAGGGGAAGACCGGCCACCCTTCGTAACGTGCGTATAACTACCATCAAAAGAAAAGACTCTGGCCTAATAAAACCCAAGGACATCGTACACCCCCTACCAAGCCATGATGCACCATTATAAAGACATTAAGCCATATTTTCCGTCATACCATACGCTAGGCGCTCACCACGAAGCTGCCTGATCAAAGTCGAACCTCTTCAACTCCTTGCCGGCATCTTCAACGTCCTTCTTGGCCTTCATACGCATGTAAAAGATAGGGCAATCCTTGCTGCTGCAAATAACCTCGCAGTGCATACTGCCTTGGCATCGTTGGCACTGCGTCCAGAGCCGACCA
The DNA here is from genome assembly GCA_022385655.1 of Xylaria intraflava. NCBI lineage: Eukaryota > Fungi > Ascomycota > Sordariomycetes > Xylariales > Xylariaceae > Xylaria > Xylaria intraflava. The sequence goes on from MU279742.1 coordinate 498,305, forward strand.
AAACGCACCTCGAGATCTGACACCCTGTCCAGCGTCTTCTTGTAAAGCTCGCCCACTCGTGGCGCGCAGTTCGAGCAGACAGCACCCGCACTCTCCTCCTTGCCCACCAGCGGCTTCTTACATCCCATGCATGTCATTGTTTTCTTCGCGAACTTCATGAGGCCGCCCACTGTCGGTGCTGCTACCGAGATGGCGCGAGTGTGCGCACCCGTGAGTAGCGACTTGGCCTTTGTCTCGCCGAGGATCGGTTCAAAAATGCGACCGAGTGGCTTGGCAAGCTGGTTCTCCAAGTAATATCTCGTATCGATGGGTACATTATTTTCGAGGACATATATAGGATCTTCAGAGTTCTCGAAGTTCCGGGAGCCGCTGGCTCCTTTCACCATGACATAACCCACGCGGTCACCCAAGCCGGGCGCCGAACCGGGATCACGTTTCTTCATCCGCGCGGCTAACTCGACATGAGCTTGTTTGGCATCATAGCTTTCTTTAGTTAGAGCCTTGGTGATTACTAATTTTGACATATCGACCTTGTTTTGTAACAGGTCCGAAATAATGTGTTTGACGTATCTAAAAATGGTCAGTGTCCTGGTTTTTGGAAAATAGGGAACTAAACTCACTCTTGAGCCTCCTGGACATCCCGATCGATCAAGATCATACGAAGCACCTTCTCAATAACTGTCTGCACCAGCAAGCAGTTATCCCGGCGGACTGTCTCAATACCTTTTGTATCCATCTTGTCATATTTCTCGGGCTTCGTCCAGAAGAGGCCGGCGTACCGTTTCTTGTTAATCAATAGATATGGGAAGTATACTTTCTCGAATTCAAGCTTAATCGGCTTAGTGAATTTCGATGATACGAAATTTGCCGCCTCTTCGCCGAGCTTCATGGCTTCAGCAAGATCCTTAGTTCCAAATTTGACCATGACGGAATCTGTGTCGCCATAGATGACCTGAGCGTCATTGGAATAACCATTGGCAATATTGTAACGCTTCTCAACTTCGTCTTTAGTCTTTTCAATCATCTGTCGACCATAACTCGTTGTACTACTGGCGATCTCGAGACAGGGGAGTTTGCCAGTTGTCGCTCCAGTCAGTCCGTAGACACTGTTGGCGCTGATTTTCAAGGCCAGTTGCCGACCGTTCAGCACCGCCTTTTTGAAAGGGTCGGTCTCCACAGCAAGCTCTCTTTTGGCTTGTTTTCTGGCGGTTAGCAACTCTTCCAAAATCTGTGCGAGCAGGCCTTTCCGTTGCTTGACCGTGACAAACATGTCGCCATTTGGTGTTACAACGTAGTCTTCGTCCTTTTTAAGGCCGAACTTATCGATGGCAGGTTTTTTGAGGAGCGTTGTATAGCAAAGATTATGCGCTTGCATGATACTAGGGTATAGTGAAGCAAAATCAAGGGTGGCAATAGGAACGTCATAGTATCCTCGAGTAGGTTCAATAACCGTGGCTCCTTCATACTGGTCATCTGTCCCTTCTGACCGCATATTAGGGATCACGAGCTTCTGCTCTAAAGCTTTTCGGAAAAGTTGACTCATGAATTTGATTTGTTGTCCGCGGGACAGAAGGAAATTGAAAGGAACGCCGGTGACTCTAGCCATTTCCGTGTAATTGGCGAGACATGAGAGCTTGTCCATGAGCCTCTGTGGTAGATAGGCATCCTTCAAGCAATAAAGTGCCAAACGACGTCTGGATTCGGGTGTTCCGTTGAATAATTCTGTTATCATAGTATGATGGACATCCTCCTTTTGCTCTCCCAAGAAGTGAGCAGAAACTGAATTCAGCGTATAACTCCGCAGTTGATGATCCCGCTGGATCAACTGCAACAAGTCGAGCTGTAACCGACCATTTGTATTCGTGGCTTTGGTATCTCGATTGCCCATCTGTTTACTGGAGAAATTTGTTTCCTTATGAGTCGACTTAACAGCAGGCATTCGTGTCCAATATTCGAATCCGTTAACTCTCAAATGCTTTGCGCGATCAAGGAGATAAGGGAAGTCAAAATTAGCAATATTGTACCCGGTAATTAAATCGGGATCCACCTTGTCGAGGAATTGCTTCCAGCTCTTGAGCATATCGCCTTCATCATCAAAATCCAGAATCTGTGTGGCTACGATGGGGCTGGTTGTATCAAGGCAAAACACGTTCCTGATAAACGGCTTGCTCTCTCCATATCGTGTGACGACATTTGCAATTTGAATGACCGGATCTTGGTTAGCCTCGGGGAAGACACCTTTCCGACCGGCACATTCAATATCGAATGACAGGATACGCAAGGGAGCCATCTTAGACCATTCGCCTTTGGGTTCGTGCGAAATCAAGTCAACATAGCTGATCTCTGCCTCTATCTGGCAGCTTGAATGCCGGTTAGCTTCGGAAAGGAGTCTGTACTTTTGGGGGGGCGCTTCCACCCATGACATGCCGGCGATCTGACCAAATTAGCGGGCTGTGCTGTGATTCCGGATGAGAGCCATACCTTGCAGTCAACCATAAATCTCAGGACATACTGGAGGTTGTCAAATGTCATGATTCCGCCCTCGGCCGATTTCCATAGACCTCTCCAGTTGGCTTTGCCGGTCTCGATCAATACTCGCACTCTCGGAATGAATTTTGGGTCAGTTACCGTGACCTTGATATAAGGGCTTTGGGTATTTCCTTGGAAGCCATAAATATTCTCTCGCATGACGATTTGGCAGGAATGGATGGCAGGTTGATGCTGAGCTAACTGCGTCTCAAGGTAGTCCTTGAAAGCCTCACAATTGCCGGGCGCGAAAGACACAGGTGCGGCAACATAAAGGTAGTGTTTGAAGTCGGTGACGTGCAACATCACCGAATGGCCATCCTCTGTGACGCCGAATAGGTTGACGGTGGGTCGGCCGCCATTGAGAAAACCCTCCTCGGCTTCAATCTGTTGGAAAACAAGGCTATCACGACTGGGATCGAAATCGACGACGGGCGGGCGCTCCCAGGCTTGGTCTTTTTCGGAGTTGGTTTGTTTGAGCTCCGAAATGTCCTGACTGAGTTTTTCAAGAACTTCCGATTCGAAGACGCTTTTAGGTTGAGTTGACCCTAACTTCAGGCGAGAGCCCTGCTGTGAGCTGTTGAGTCGCGACGCAGGGGATGACGTTAATGGTTCTAGTCGACGTCGCTTTGTGGCCGATGGCGTAGAGATATTGTGCTTATCTGCGGTAGTACGCTTCTGGGGTAGAAAGGCCGTCGCCATGGTTGCCTCTTGTATGTGCGAAGTCTGTCTCGTTGAGGCTTACGGAGAGTCGGCAGCTTTTTCGAGGAGTTGGGGTGTTATGGACGGCCGCAATGGTGGATGACAGGGGACGTGTAGAAGCATCGCGTCAACACGCGTTTTAGCTGGATCAATTAAGCCGGTTTAGGTAGTTAAGCGTGAAAGTTGCCACGCCTAGCAGCTGTGGGGGTCGCCTCTCCACCTTATTCATCGTGGCTGGAGACCCCTCGGCCCCCAAGTTTAGTCCACGTGGCTAGGTAGTGGCGCACTGTCCTCAGCTCAGTCAGCTCCATCCAGCTGTATTCATCTGCCCCACCTATCTGCGGTCCCATCACAGAATCCATGTATCCTTCCAACCTACCTAGATGTATCTCCGTACGTCCGTCATGTCCGTACCATATCAATCTGCCTCTCTGGGCTATCCCATCGTATTAATCACTCTACCTCTCCATCCTATCACAAAGTACGGCCGTATAGCGTGGTGTAGCAAGAATAGCATAATTGGCGGTTGAACGGATTAGATAGATAGGTAGACACCAGGTAGGTAGCATTGGAAGTCGGTACTACTACGGAAACCGGTGATGTCATTGCTACCAACTTTCATGGGCCACAAATTACGCTGGGCAAATGGTGGGATTTAGCGGACGCCCGCGGCGCTTCTAGTGATCCCTCAGGCGGGGTGGCCGTCAAGTTTTGGTGGCCTGACAGGGTTGGTAAGGCCGCGACACGTGAACGTTCGATACTGTAGGTGCTTAGCCAAGTGGACCGACCTGGGGGCTTGCCGGATATTCCGTCCCTTGCTTTACTAGCAATACACACCGGTTCAAGAGGATTCATCCTGGCCGCAAATTAGCGGTCACCAGCAAGACAATACGGAATACGGATGCATACATTGTAGGTAGTCTACCTAGAGTGTTTGGCTACCGGTGATAGCCCGATGCGTGGGTGCTTGCACCATAAATTAGCCAACCCGGTCTTTGCCGTAGGTATTGGCCGGATAGTGTCCGACGGTGTGCACCACCCTCCATGTAAAGATCGCCCTTGCTCCCGTCCACTGGTACCGCCAATGCGACGGCCGATCTCGGCGGTGAGATTCTAGATGACCCGATCCTTCTTCCAATACTGGTTATCTATTAGAGATTATCATTCAAAACCTGTCATATCAACCTCCATACTGAATACAACGGTGATACAGTCCTCATGGGGAGTCAGGAGAGCCTCCTTAATGGAAAGGATGGAGGCCGTGGTATGAGCACGCGTGTGTTTGTATGAGCTTACATTATATACCTGTGTATACGGGTGTGGGTGCGAGTGTGTGTGAGAGCGTGGGTATATATAGGAATGCTGGGAGCCAGCTTCAATCTGCTTGCCTCGCTCTGATTCATTTTCTTGCCATCCAAGTTGAATCCGTCTATGACACTGTATGGTAACTATAAGCACATGAACCTGACTAGAGTTCGAGTTTCCTACTCAACCCAAACACATAAAAGATCGCTACTACCCCCTTCTTTTCCTTCCCCGAGAGCCCCTATCATTGATCCCCCGGCAGCCGTGCGGCCTACACATAAAAATGTCTCACCTTCCAAGCGAGCCAGAATTCGAGCAGGCATACAAAGGTAAGTCTAGCCCAACACCCTATCTCTGTTGTAAAGGAATCATCATCTCGGATCACACCTCTAGCACCACTGCCCCGTGTTGTGAGAGCATCCAACAGGACACTAACCTATCCTCGCCAGAGCTTGCCAGCACACTTGAGAACAGCACGCTCTTCCAAAAGAAACCCGAGTACCGGACAGCCCTCAAGGTCGTTTCGATCCCTGAGCGTATAATTTCATTCCGAGTAGTGTGGGAAGACGATGCCGGCAACCTACAAGTGAACCATGGATACCGCGTGCAATTCAACTCCGCGCTGGGCCCTTTCAAAGGCGGCTTACGATTCCATCCTACCGTGAACCTCTCTATTCTGAAGTTCCTCGGTTTTGAGCAGATCTTCAAGAATGCTCTCACAGGACGTACGTTTCCCTTTTCACATTTTCTCACATTTTGTTCTGCGCACGATATGCTAATTGACATTTCTGCAAAGTAAGCATGGGCGGCGGCAAGGGAGGCGCTGACTTCGATCCCAAGGGTAAAAGTGATAACGAGATCAGGAAGTTCTGCGATGCCTTCATGACAAGGCTATGCCAACACATTGGGGCCGACACCGACGTGCCTGCTGGCGATATCGGTGTCGGTGGGCGCGAAGTCGCGTACATGTTCGGTACCTACCGTCGGCTAAGGAACAGGTGGGAGGGCGTTCTAACGGGAAAGGGGCTGACCTGGGGCGGAAGCTTGATTAGACCTGGTGAGTACACACCCTCATTAACTTCTGGGAACTCGGCACAGGGATGAGCACCTACGGAAAATGAGAAGCTATATGCGCTAACGCAACTGGGGTGACAGAGGCAACGGGCTACGGTCTGGTGTATTACGTCGAAGAGATGATGAAGTACACAGGCAAAGGCTCCTTCGCCGGGAAACGCGTGGCGATCTCGGGCTCAGGCAATGTCGCGCAGTACGCTGCCCTCAAGTGTATAGAGCTTGGTGCAACTGTTGTGTCTCTATCAGACTCGAAGGGCTGCCTAGTGGCCGAGGGCAATGCACACTTCACGCCAGAGCACATTGAAGAGATTGCGGCCGTCAAGCTCGCCCGCAAGCCCCTGACAGCTTTCAGCGGCAAATCCTCTTTCAAATACATAGAAGGTGCGCGGCCCTGGGTCCATGTCGGACAGGTCCACGTCGCCCTCCCTTGTGCTACGCAGAACGAGGTCAGCGAGGAGGAGGCGCAGGCGCTCGTTGACAATGGCACCTCCTTCATTGCCGAGGGCTCCAACAGTGAGTTATACCGTGATCCTCTATTACCCAAGCTCGTCAAAGCACAAGCTAACAGAGAGCACATAGTGGGCTGCACCCAGGCCGCCATAGACGTATTCGAGGCAGTACGTAAAAGCAAAGGTCCAGCCGCAATCTGGTACGCCCCAGGGAAGGCATCCAACTGTGGCGGTGTCGCAGTTTCGGGGCTCGAGATGGCTCAGAACAGCCAACGGATACCGTGGACGCGCGAGGAGGTTGATGAAAAGCTTAAGAAAATCATGCGCAATGCCTTCGAGAACGGCCTCCACACGGCCCAGGAGTATGTGCATGCGAAAGAGGGCGAGCTACCCAGTCTCGTCGCCGGGAGCAATATTGCCGGCTTCGTAAAAGTGGTTGAGGCAATGGCTGTCCAAGGCGATTGGTGGCATTCTAGGACTTGAGCACGCCTAAATATAAAGGCGAACACGGGCATGCCGGGGGGTTAGGCAATGAAAGGGAAGCCTTATGACGGCGTCGTGCTGTGCGAGGTTTTCGACTAGGTACATCATGAGGGAAAGGGATATCAGCGCTATTGAACGGGATTCAACTGGTTGATCAATGCGGGTTTTTATTTATACACACTATATGAGACATGGGCGCACTTGGCGTCTGACGAATTACTAGACCTAGGTATGTGTAAACGAATCAGGATTGCCATTTACATAGACAACTCCAGTAGTTCGTGGGGTGTATATTTGTATCTGTTCCGAGGGGAAGTTCATAGTTAGACTGGCACTCGTGTGAAAGAGATGCCTAATTATGAGGTAGATGGCCTCGGTAAGGATAAACGTGATTACACATATGACAAGAGACCCGTGCCGTGCCGTGCCGTGCCGTGGCGGCAGGCAGGCAGGCGGGTAGAGTCATAAGGCTCTCAGATGAAAGGGATCTTACAAAGCCACAATGACGTGCGATGATCCTTTTCCAGCTCAGGGGTTACTGAGAAATGTCGAGGGAATCGGAAAACTTTGCTAACTCCAAGGCTAATCGACGGATTGGACGGGCGTTGAGGAAATCCGCCGGACGCCTTCTCCGCGCCGTAGGCAGTTGCCTAGCCCGGGGCGTCTTGAACAATGGTTGACAAGGATGACATGCGTTCAATTGATATGACATGACATGCCAGGAACTGCGAGGTTGGTGCTGAAAATAAGAGAAGGGAGAACTACGTGGTTTGAGAATGATGCGTGCATGACCTGTTGATTGGGTATGCCGGCCCCAGGGCATCTGTTTCTTGAGGTAATTTGATTCTATGGAGTATCTAGTGCTACTCTGAATGCGAGGTCCTACGTCTCTACTCAGGGGCTTTATCGTAGATCTACATAAATAACACTCGTGAGTCCAGGTAACGTAAGGCGGGCCTCCCTCCCGATGAGGCCAGCTACGTAGCACCCCGCCGTTGAAAGTAAGCGGGAATTGCAACGTCGCGTGTTCCCGCCGTGTCATACATTCCACTGAAGATTTGCGACATGTTGGCGTGGAGGGAGCCAATGGGCGTGCGACGTAGCTCCGCGTCCAATGGGTGAAGCCCGTGCCTATCTACCGGTAGTACCTACATCATGGGCCGGAGCTCGGGAAAATCTAAGTCAATCTCGCGGCACGGCTCTGGCAGGGACATCTCTTATGAGGTCCGGATAGGTACTATGTGGAATATGATAATATGATGAAAGAAGGGCCTGAGGCTGCCTAGGTGAACATAGCATAATATTAAAGCGTGTTGTCTAATCGTCTGCTGTCAGAATGGCTAGGCGCAACTTCATAACGACTCCGCTGGTAGAGACCTGTGACCTTGTGCCAAGCCGTATGCGAGATATATTGATTCGTGTGTCAGTGTCAGAATAGCACACATAGCTGGGATCGATGAATCAATACTTGCTGGGAAAAACTCAGTCGTGAGACACTTGGTAACAATCAACGTTAGGTAGTCTCCGTGCTTGTACATAGTCTGAATAGGGAATAAGGTCTGGACCTTACGGCTTACAGCATAGAGATCGACAGTACACTGCGTGAGGCGAACGGCCTACATGGCATGCGTTCCAATACGTCTAAACATAATGATTGGAGGGATAATTCATGGCCATGCGAGGGGTTGGGTGTGTATGTATGTAATCAGTTTATCACCGAGATCGTGCGTCCCTATGAATCACCGATTCGCACACCTTACACCACCCAGGCTTGATGTACAGACTGTCCGGAAGACGGGTTTCAAAGGTTGACGCCACAACGCGTCGCATCCCTCTTTGCAATCTGGCTTCTGACTTCTGTAGATACACTGTAGGTACGGACCGTGATAATTTAGGTAAATGCCCTTAGGTGGGTGCTCAGTCATACCTAAAATATGACTACATGTTGCCGGGTACCTGGGTCTTGTACTGGGAGGTAGGTACCCGACCCGGTATGTTAGGTGGTAGATGTATTGTACGTCCCGACAGAAGTCGGGTTTAAAAGTCTCGATCAGCAACGACCGTGAACCGCCATTGTTGATCAGCAGTGTCAAAACCGGTCTCCCGCGGGTACCTTTGCGTGCCTGGGCCGAAATTAGAGTTGCAACGGCTGTAAGGCTTAGCGTTCCTAATTTCATGCACGGTAGGTACCTGGTAGTATCTGCTCGGTATCTGGGTGAACAGCCCTACGAGTGAATACCTATAGGCTATGAGTGAGGTGCGGCCGGGCAATGGTACGCTGGCAAACAGTTACCCGGGGTTATGGAACTAAAAACGTCCACATTTTCTATAAGTAAACCGGCGTTGCAGCCTCATCGTCGCACGCAGTGGCTGTAGTCTTGGCATGATACACAGGTAGATAGGTATGTACCCAAGTGTACGGAGTACGGGGCCCAATTACTGATCGAGAAGCTTAGCCACACTATCTACCCAGATACGGAATCCGCTTCGAAGTTCGCGGTGAGAAGACCTATCGCGGCAAAGAGACCTACCTATACCTACCAGGTAACGTGGTAGTTTCCACGGGTGGGTCTTCTATCAAGTAAACGAAAGAAACGACATTTCTAGCCTGGATACTAACTCCAAGCGTCGGAGCGAGTGGGTTCATTTTTACCGTATATCTTGCTTCCTACTCAGTAGTAATAATCGATGTACCTAGTCTGTAATTACGAAGGAGATACTCGGTATACCTCCTGAAGAACGTGCTTGGGGGCCGTGAGAAAATCTTTTGTTGACCCCGAAAAAGGATGACGGCCCCGGGGCTAGGCCTATCACATCTACGGGCTCCTACGGAAGACATCCCCATTTCACTCAGGCACAGTACGGCACGCACAGATGAATCTGGGTACAGTAATATTGAAGTTACCTGGCAGGTACCGACCACCCGCCTGGTATTCAGCTTGGACCCTTGAATTCGTTTACCGGCCAATCAGGGTCGTCGTCTCTACTTTTTTGATAAGACCCATTTTTCAGCTCTCGCCGTCAGCTCCGCCGAAAGATGGCTATAGCCGATGCCATTTCCGGATCCCATCTTACGACCCCAGCATTCTATAATAAGCGCACCACCGAGCTGTATGTACGGACGTACTACGCACGTAATGCGAAGATGCGTTCAAGAATAGAACGTCACCGTCGCACTGGAACCGGCCTCCGTCGTGCACGGTACTTACATGGTAGTATACCGGATTGAGCCTGCTGCCGCCGTGCGCGGTATTCTTTGTATGGGCAGTGCCATGAGCACGACCTAATATATGCAGAGTTTTGCCGAGTGAGGGGGTCGCATACTATTAATTGCTTTTCGCTGCTTTTATGTCTGCTTCTGCGTTCGCAATTGCGCTGGCCCGGACGTAGCCCTTCTAGGTAATCGGCCCGTCCTCATTACCGGCTCTACTTAGTATATGAAAAGTTCTCCGTTGATTCGCTTCCGTGCGAGCCATCAACTACGCTCGATAGTACCATGGTGTACCTACTTACCACTAGGTACTACGTAGGCAGTACTGAGTATAGACTGTATCTACCAGTACGGACGTGGTTCGCTTGGAATTACTTAGTAGATATGGACAGGGAATAACGCTGTGGCATCCATGCGAACTAAAAAAGAAAAGATGACCCCTTAGTAGAGATACCCATTGCCCGATAATCTTAGACTATCAGACCTCCCTCCTCTTACCCCGCGGGATTCCGCCATTCCAATACCCTAGTAATGGTCGAAACTGGTTGAAGATGCCTCCATTCGCCAATCACGTCAATGATGTCAGCTGTTCTCCTCAGCCAAGTCCCAGCAATGCCACCACGTCTCTGAACTATCTTTACGTACTCATCTAGTGTACAGTAGGTCTGCAAGAACGGGCATGGTCCCCGGCTTCTAGCCTGGTTCGGGTACAACGGCAGGGAACAGGATCCGGGGGCCCAGCGAGGGACAAGGGTACTTGGTAGGGCTGTTTTCGGTATGTAGCCTTCAGATATGGAGCGCAAAGCGGTCAAAATCGGGGTTGTACTCCGTTTTTTCAAGGCGAAGTGCGGGCCCTGGTGTCTTGGATGGCACTGTAGTATATGAAGCTACGATGCCACTGATGGCAGCCGCCCCAGAGGATTTTATGATCGCTGGATAGTCTAATCTCTCTTCCCACACACGTTTCAATACCCTTGCTTTATATATCTTGGCTTGTCTTTCATTCGACGGTTCCTTCTTTTATTCACATATTGCTCTTCGTTGCCATACAACACTCTCGTTGTGTATTGCCGAGGAGTTTGAATTCAACACCACGAGCACCGGCTCCGCCGTGATCATGCCATCAGCTATCCCATCTGACATAAGTACTAGTGTGGAAGGGTTGCGGGCAACCGGGACGGATTTCAGGCACACTAACGGCGGGGAGGCTGTCAATGGCGTTCACAAGCGAGTAAACGGCGTGAACGGTGTCAATGGCGTCAATGGCGTCAACGGCATCAACGGCGTCAACGGCATCAACGGCGCCAACGGTGTCAATGGCGTCAACGGCTCGAATGGCCATGGCCGAGCGGGAACATGGCCTGTCAATGGGCGTGCTCGCAGTGTGAGCTTAGACTCCTCAGCGACCTCGAATAGCGCAGCCAGCAGTCATCATCTAGGCTCGCATGCCACACATCTGCGCGCATCTGATGAAAACGAAGCCGGAGTACCACGATCCCGTGCCTTTGCCCACATACGAACCTTGGCCGATGATCCTAAGACAACGAAATTCCCAAGAATCTCGAAGCCGATGGAACTGATGCGCCATGCCTATGACTGCGTTGTCATTGGATCCGGCTATGGCGGTGGCGTTGCCGCATCGCGAATGTCTCGCGCGGGCAAGCATGTCTGTCTTCTCGAGCGCGGCAAAGAGCGCTGGCCCGGCGAGTTCCCAACCGGTACGGGAGATGCTCTCGACCAGTTGCACTACTCGGGCCAATTCGCACCGCCCTGGCTACCCAGGAAGGTCGTTCAGGGCGGAGACCCGACTGGCATGTATCATCTAATCTTTGGCAACGGTCAAAATGCGATGGTTGGCAATGGTAAGTCGATATATTGCAATTACAATGTGAGATCTCCACTGCTTACACGTCTGGTAGGTCTCGGTGGAACAAGTTTGATCAACGCCAACGTCTTCCTCGAAGCGGATGAAGAGGTACTCGGATTAGACCAGTGGCCCGAGGAAATTCGGAAGAACAAGGGCTGCTTGAAAAAATGTGAGTAGATAACCATTCCAATCCCTTCCAGATATGCCTATAGAGCACCCTGCACCTGGTAGAGTCGTTATCTCAAATCATCTTCGCGACGAGCTGACTGTTTCGATTCTGGCTAGACTACAAAAAGGCTGCAAAAGTCCTTGAACCTGAGGAGTATCCGGAAGATTGGCCTAAATTACCGAAGCTCGAACTCCTCCGTAGACAAGCAGAATACCTCAATATGAGCGAGAACTTTCGCCGAGTCAAACAGACGACACGATTCCGTAACGGGGCGAATAGCTGCGGTGTCGAAATGTCCGCATCTGCTTCTACCGGTCAGGACGCCACTGGTTTGAATGATGGCTCCAAGAACACCACACTTGTCACTTACCTGGCTGATGCCTGGAACTGGGGTGCCGACATGTTCTGTGAATCGGAGGTACGGTATATAACGGAAGCGCCGGACAACCAAGGCTACATTGTCTACTTCGCTTGGCATGGCGGAAACCGCGGCCACTTCAAAGGCAATCTCCATGAAGACTTGATGTGGGTTCATGCAAAGGAGGCTGTATTTCTTGGCGCGGGTGCTATCGGCACGACTGAGATCTTGCTTCGAAGCAAACAGATGGGCCTGAAGGTGAGTGACAAGGTTGGGCAAAACATGAGTGGGAATGGGGACATGTTCGCCTTCGGGTAAGTTTACTTTCGCTTGTATTCCCTCCTATATGTTTCTGACTTGTTACTTAGATATAATACGGACTACGAGGTCAACGCCATGGGAAGGAAATTTCCGTCGCCATATCATCCGATCGGGCCTTGTATTACTGGTATCATTGACAACAGGAAGGGACACGAAAATCCCCTTGATGGATATGTCATCGAGGAGGGCACCATCCCGGGCGCCCTCGTTCCTTTCATGCAAGCACTTCTTGAGCTTATGCCTGGCAGTATTCAACCAAACGGGACATCTCTTGTTGAAAATGTCAAGGATAATTTTGCTCGTGCCGGAAGTCTCTTCTTGGGACCATATCTTCGACAAGGTGCTTTGGAGAAGACTCAGGTTTATCTCATTATGTCTCATGACAGTACGTGGCCTAATTCGCCATTCCTGCTTTGTTTTGATGCTAATAGACGACAGGCAACCAAGCGTATCTGACACTGAAAGAGGACAAGCCCGTCCTGGAGTTTATCGGTGTCGGTCGTAGCGATCATGTCAAAGAATTAAACCGTGTTCTTGAGAAGGCCACACGAGCTGTTGGGGGGACATTCGTGCAGAACCCCTTCTACTCCCTCATGGGCCAACAACAAATCACCGTCCATCCAATAGGGTAAGTCTTCAATTCTAAGGAGCGAGCTCTTATATCAACTGGCTGACACAGTCTTAGCGGCGCTTGCATGGCTGACTCTGGTGACACGGGCGTCACGAACCACGCGGGCGAAGTATTCAGGGGAGATGGCAAGGAGACGTACAACGGACTTATTGTCACAGATGGTGCGATCATTCCCGCCTCTCTGGGGGCCAACCCATTCGCAACCATAACCGCTTTAGCAGAGCGCTCGTTGGACTTGTATGCGCAACGCGAAAAACTCAACATCGACACCGAAAAGAATGAAATACTAGACCTCTTCGGATCTCCCAAACACCCCAAGTACCGGCAGCGCACGCATCGTCTTGAGGTGGCGCGACAGAAGTTAGCAGAGCAGGAGGAGGAGCAGGGAATTTACCACGCACACAAGTCGATAACATCGGCTCGCCGTATGAATGACGGCGGCTTTGGCTTCACCGAGGTGATGTCTGGGCATATTCACCGCCTCCACCGCGACGACTACAGCTACAAAGATAATATTGATGATTACGAACTGGCGGCCCGGACGGCGAAATCGCTATGCGAGACGGCACGGTTCTTCCTCAGTGTCAAAGCTTTTGACACAAGGTCTATTGTGCACGATCCCAGACACTCGGCAAACCTCACGGGCACTTTTTCCTGCCCAACGCTTGAGGGATCCCCGTTCATGGTTCGTCGGGGAAATTTCAACTTGTTCTTGGTCGACACCAAAGCACCCGGAACCCGAAATCTCACTTATGATTTCGACATGTACGGCACAAATGAGCAGCGACTTCACTTTCACGGCTACAAGGTGGTTGACTCGTCGGTTGCGTTATCACCGTTACAATTCTGGAAGTCTACTAGCACGCTTTATGTTACAATCAGCGAGCGACCAGAGAGAGATATGGAGCAATTAAATGAGGACTCACATGGGGATGAATACTATCCGAAAGGAAAAGTCGTTGCCCGGGGTATTATGCGAATCGAGTTACGCGACTTTCTTTCAGAGATACTCACGTTGAGTCCGACGGGCAGCAATATCATCGACAAGATGAAGAGCGCCGCCAATTTCATGACCTTCTTCACACGGAAATCTCTCTCCTTATTCCTGGCGCCCTTTATGCCGCTACAATATCCCAGTCAGACATATTCCGGTTTCGTCAACCAAACGCCATGGAGCAAATCATTTAAGATAAAAGCCCGCGACGGTGTCATCACCAGGCTATATATGTGGGAGCCAACTAATACGTCTGTTCCCACGAAGAACTTGTTCATGATACCGGGTGCCTCTGTAGATCATCGGATCTTTGCGCTGCCTACCATCCGCTTTAATGCCGTGAACTACTTTCAACGCGCCGGGTATCGAGTGTTCATTACGGTCCACCGTATCGGAGCGCTGATGGTGGCCCAGAATAAGTGGACGACGTTTGATACACGATTGGATATTCTCGCCTGTCTTGATTACATCCGCAGCGAATATCCCACTTACGCAGAGCCTGACCACGATGTGCCTGGTGAAGCCGACAGTGCAAAGCCCGAGCCTGAGCCGATCTATACTATTGCGCACTGCATGGGCAGCGTCGCGTTCTCGACAGGCCTGCTAGACGGTACCATTCCGGCAAAGTGGATCAAAGGCGTGACGTGTAGTCAAGTATTTATGAATCCGATCTGGAATCGCACAAACATGATAAAGATTCTGGCGCTACCGATCCCTGCCGACAGGCTGTACCGTCTTTTCGCAGGCGACTGGTTCAGTTGTAGCACGGGGGTGGATGACAGCTATGTGCAAAAGGCGTTGAACGAATTATTGCGATTCTTGCCGGATGATCGTAAGGAGATTTGCAACAATGCGAGCTGCCACCGGATCTCGCTCGTGTTCGCACGTTGCTGGAATCACCACAATCTCAACGAGGCCACGCACCGACAGATTGACCGTTTCTTCGGCGGCGTCAACATGACACTACTGCACCTGCTTATGAAGCAGGGCTTTGATGGGCACGTCATGTCCAACGCGCCGTTGTACGAGCAGCTTGATACGCCGGAGAACATCCGCAAACTTCGCGACATTCCCTTCCTGCTGTTTGTCGGCGGTGACAACGCCGTCCTAAGCCCCGAGAGTACCGAGCGCACGTATGAAGTTCTCACGGACACGTTCAAAACTCGCGGGAATGAGGGCATCCAATACCGTCGGCGGGTCGTACCGGATTACGGACACCTCGACTGCTGGATGGGCCGTAACGCCTGGAAAGATGTGTACCCCTTCGTCCTGGAGGAAATCAACCGCGTAGTCCGGCCCGCGGGCTACAAGTTTGAAGAACCCAATGATGAGTTCAGGAGTATGATCGAATCGGGGGAGCTGCATGCTCTGTAACGGTAAAAGGCATGGACCGGCTGGTAATACTAGACAGGGGGGGACTTGTACGATGATCGCGAATGAATAATGATAGGGGAAAAGTGTTTGGGTGGGTACTTTTAACGGGCTGGGAGCCCTTGCAGGGCGGGCGTTGTGGCTATGGCTATATATGTACCTATCTTTCACGGCCTGGGGTAAAGGATATTGTTGTCGACGTGGTGCTGTACAATAGTAGATAATAGTGTATGGGTTTGGCATGCTCTTTGAGCATCCTTCGGCTGAGAGCAGAGGTCAGGAGTTTCACGGCCTGAAAATCGATTAATGTCTGGCATTTAATTCTAAGCGTCAACCACGATACGAAATGACGGGATCAAGTTTCTATATATACCTACCTAGGTAGGTAATAATCGTCGTGAAGATATTGCGTAGGCGAGCGGTTAGTTCTTTTGTCCTCTCATCCCTATCTAGGTACTTATTACCGCGCTCCCGCCGTTTACGGTGTCATAGGTAGTAGGTAAGACGTACGTAAGGTAGGTCCCTAGGTAATTGCCTATAGCATGATGACTTTGCGTATCGTGCTGCGTGTTGCAGCGTACCCTCCGGTAGATTTGGGATTGATGTGTAGAAATATAGGTAGGTAGATAGAGACGACGACAAGCATAGTTACAGCAATGAAGCCCGCCGTACGGACCATCTGCCTCGTGTAACCTACTCCTAACGGATTAAAAAGTCTTACGCCGCTAAAAATTTGGCATTCACTACAGATACACTAAAGTTCCCCTGTAGATATCTTAGCGGCTGTGGACTTTTTGATCAGCAATCTGGATTAAGTATCAAGCAGCCAGCACATCACTCAGTTGACAACCCACAAGTCACGTGACGAGTTCACACAGGTTCCCGTACTTCGTACCTTCCTTACCTGGCACCCATCACCATTTGGTGGGTCCCCGTTCTTGCAGCTGCCAGGTACTTTACTACGTAAGGCGGGTACGACCCAGCTAGGTACCGTCCTGGTCCGTACTTGCCATTGCGAACATTCGAGGCTCGGCGTCAACGGTAGGTACCGACTTAGGCAACTTTAAGCATGTACTGAAATGAACTGCGCCTTCTTCTTCAACAACTTCATAGTACAGGGGCGCGGATGTGGAGCGTATTGATGGTCAACAACTTGCCCGTTAATCATCAGTTGACTTCCAAGTCCCGCAGGACGATTACGGTGAGCACCATTCTTGCTGCATAATCGATTGAAGAATACAACCGAAACCAAACTAAGAAGCCGTTATGGAGGAAGACTAACAATAATCGCCTGCGCGTCGCCACAGATAGTCCTCGACGAACGACTCAGTCAATGAATACGGCCGACTCCAAGAAACCTAATAATCGAATTCAAGACGATCGAAGGCGACCTCGAATCCCTCCTCGTCTGGATCCCAGTACCGAGTCTAGCTCCGGGTCCAGGTCGAAGGGGAAGACGAAGGCGAAGAAACCGAAAGGGGAGAATAGTTCAGACTGGTACACAATTCGCGACATCATCGACGAGAAGAGAGAACGAGGCCGTATTTTGTATCTGATCGACTGGGACGGCACGGATCAAAACGGCCAGCGCTACGACCCAACTTGGGTATGCTTGTCACGCACTGCGAAACCCTACTTTCTCTAGTCCTTACTGCTGACCCTAGCGTAGGAGCCCGCGGCCAACGTGACGAAAGTCGCCATTGACGCCTGGAGGGACAGGAAAAACGGAGGTTCTAAAGTCCCCGATGTGAATGCGCCCGGTCGCGACGAACGTTTGCCGCCGCCGGAATCATCACAGGAGGTTGACTCCGTGCAGTCACTTAATAGGAGACGGGGGAAGAGTAAGAGGAAGCTCAAGCCGGCCTCCGACAGTGGCCTAACAGGGTCATTGGGTAATACGGAGGGGGAGAGTAACAAACGTAGGCGAACGAACGGGCCTCGTATTGCTTCTCATTTCCAGGTTCCGCGCGCAGAGTCAAGACATCAGCTGATCCCTTCGGCGGGCTCTGGCTCGGATACTGTGGACCAGGAGGCTGGCGAAGGAATCCAGCTTGCACCGGCTACAAGAATTGAAAAGTCTCGCATAGTGGTTGAACTTCCTGGCGCGTCGTCGACCTGGATTCGTTCTGAATTCCAGGCAATCCCACTTTCCGAGCCGAGTCAAGCATCTTCACAGGCCACTGTGCCAGAGCGTATGGGTTTAAGTCGCATTGCGGTGGACGATCAACGGGTGATTGCTGATTCACAAGAGATATCTGGTACGTCAGCATCCGAGGCGCACAACAGCCACACCTATACGACAGGTTTTTTTGTGGAAAGCCAATTCTCTAGGGACCCGTCAGTTCCGCGAGAGGGATTGGAGAATTCACCACACGCTTCTCCATCTACAGATATACCTTCTCATCAGCCAGACCCTCAGTTTACTGGCTTTTCTCGAAGTTTCCCAGACCCGAACATATCCATCAATTCAGTAGCCGACGTCGTTCCTAATCCGAACCAAAGTCTGCTGCACGCAAGGTTCACCGTTCAATCCCAGGGGCCTGCCAACGAAATAAGCCCAGTTTTCCAGACGCAAGTGGAATCTAATTTGTCAGATATTATCGTTACAACCTCTTCGGTGACGGCATCTCACAGCAGTACGATTCCTGCGTCATTTCGACAGCAGCCAAACACCGAAACCGTTTCCCAAGCAGCCCAGTTTATCCAACCCCTATACAGTCGTCCCACTACGTCTCAGAGCCAATCGGACTTCTTAGTTTTAGACGAGGATCGATTTCAGTCTGCGACTGTACCCGGCTCAAGGAAACCTCCTGTAGATTCACAGGGCTTAAGTCAGCCCCTAAGTGAGCTAAGCGATAATATTGGGATATCACCCAACGCAGCCAAAGAACACGAACACGGGTCACCCCCTGCGTCACCCCAGGAGTCACAGCTAGTCAGGCAGGCAAGTGGTAGTCCGGATCTAGGCTGCGTTACCATTGTCATTCCGCGGCAGAGTAGACCTAATACACCTATCGCAGCCGAGAAGATGGATAATACGCCTGGGGCTGAAACGCCCTTGTCGGCTAAGGAAAGATTTAGGCGTTTTCGAGAGGGCCACTTCAACAAGCCTCCTGTGACGGGATCAGCGTCAACAGCCACAACATCTCCAACACCATTGGTGGATGCATCGAAAGTTGCTCGCAACTCCAGCCCTCGAGGGGAACCCCATACCGACGGTGAAAAGGTTTCAACGGTCGATGCGCCCGCTCGGCTTGTCTCTCCAACCTTGCTACATCAGTCTGGGGCTACCCAGGCTCAAGCTGAGCCGTACCTCGAGGCAGCGCAAACTAGCTCAGACCACAGCCTTCCACAGACGCGAATCGAGACGGATACCGGATCTATGGTTTCATATCGTACACTACAGATGGAGCAGCCGGCAACTCTAGATCCCTCTAATCTAACGCTCTCCAT
This sequence comes from Xylaria intraflava, assembly GCA_022385655.1. NCBI lineage: Eukaryota > Fungi > Ascomycota > Sordariomycetes > Xylariales > Xylariaceae > Xylaria > Xylaria intraflava. The sequence goes on from MU279742.1 coordinate 517,219, forward strand.
CGAGAAGGATGTGGATGGTAGTCCATCCATCCCGACAGATGATGGCCTTCTTTCGGGTCCGCCTGCTCCTAGGTCAACGAATTCAACGGAAGAGGAGACACATGCGGCTTACCCTCGGAGCTTTTTATCTCACGTACCGACAGGCCCTTGCGAATTTCTCATTACGCTACCATTTCAATCGAGCAGCCGATCGCAATATAACGACATAATTCGAGCAAACGAGACGTTGATGATTGAATATAACGCCTCTTTCCGTGTCCTCCCACATGCAACACCGCGAGGAGATCTTGTTGAGAAACTTGACATCATGTTCTCTCGTCTTTTTGATATATGCGACTTCCCCCCTTTCCTTGACAGTCTACCATCTATGTCACCGGAGCAAATCACGAAGCATGCCATTGGCACAAATGCGAAGTTTTCATTCGTGGCTGAGTTGCTCGATGATCTGGCGGCCTTGAGATCAGATAAGAAGATCTTAATACTTGTTCGCCCGGGAAAGCTCATGGACTTGCTTGGCCACGTGATACAAAGTAGAGGTTGTCACTATGTTCGATCGGGTCAGGAAGTCGTTTCTGCGACAGATGCCGAGCATCCGCTGACTGTCGCTCTATTCTCAACCTCGGACGAAGAATCTTCTATTCCCAAGAATTTCGATGTTGTCATAGCCTTCGACCACACATTCCGGCAAGAATTAGTTTCTTCGACTCACGAAGGTTCTCCGCCACTCACGTTAGCGCTTGTGACCATCGCCTCTATACAGCACCTCAACATGTGTATCGTGGAAGATCTGCAACCGTTGGAACGTAAAATGGTACTCATGTTGGCATTGGTGAAAGCGATGCGATTCGTCGAGGACCCGGACCCTTCGGAATCGCTTTTCTCTATTGCAGAGAAAATTTCTAGGCGTATCCAGATGCCAGAGGAGGACGACGATAGCCTTTACTGGGAGCCCCAGTCGCTTCCCACCGAGATATTCGACGACATTTGTGTAGCGAGCTCTCAAATCGAGGCGACTCAGCTTAGTGCACAAATCCTAGGCACTGATCTTCATCCCGGTAGCCGGAAACGATCTTATGTAAGTTGGTTATGGCTGCTAGCTTTTCGTATACTGACAGAAACGAGATCAATGATGACAGCGATGAGAGCACGTCAAAGAGGCCGAAGATGATTCAACCGCAGGTGATATCGTCCTTGAACCATGTCAATGACGATTTAAGGCGTTTACTTGGGGATGATCTTGCTCAAGTCTCAGAGGATGCTACTGTTATAGTGCCGCTTGACAAGTTGCAAGCCGTATTCACAAAAGTCAGTATTTCTCAATGTAGACCCATCTATTGAACATTACTAATACTATAAAGTTTTCCGAGCTGGAGTCGAAGCTAGAAGAGAGCAAGGCTCGAGAAACTGAATTCCGGCAGCTTAGTGACCGGGCTCAGGAAGAAAGCAATGGTTATGTGTCATCCATTCGAAAAATCCAAGAAAGGTATATGGATGCTTTGAAAGAGCGTGGCATATTCGAAGCCGAGTGCAAAGCTGCCCAAGAACAGGCGTCGATAATAAGCAGTAGCCTTGACTCCTGCCAGACTGAAATCACAACGTTAAAGGCAACACGGGCAGAGCTTGAGAAGAAGCTGACTGAGGCTCATGATGCGCTTCTCCATTCATCTAATCCCGAGCTCGTAAAGATGGCCGAATTGGAACAAAACTTAGGTATAGCCAATAAGCGGATCCAGAGCCTAGAAAAGAGAATGGTCGTGGCGCAAAGCGACACGGACTACAGCAAGAACTTATACAATGAAGCATCCCGGCGCGCCACCGAGCTGTCGACTGAGAATCGAAGCTACGAGAGAAAGGTTCAGGAGCTACAACGCCAGGTTGGCGAAAATATTCTCGAGGTTAACAAAGTCCAGAGCCGTAACGAGGTTCGACTACTGGCTCAGCAGGTTAAGGAGCAGAAGAATCTAGTTCGCGAGCGCGAAGCAGAGCTCAGCCGAATTAAGGAAGAACTCAGAACGATCAGAAACGGGCGCAGAGAGACCAGACAGTCTAGCGTTCCTCGTAGTCCCAGAACAAGCTCGCTGGGAATCATGAGCCCACGCAACGGCAATCGAGGTCCGAGCGCAATGGGAGGAGGACCTAGCAGCAGTAGGGGAACTAGTCCCCAGCCGCCGATGGCCATCTTTGATGCACCGACCGGGTCGAACAGCGGAATCCAGAACGCTTTGTTCAACCAGGGACCGGTGGCTAATAGATTCGCCCACCTGCGGGATCAGCGATTCTAGTAAGGCTGTGTAGATAGATCGCCCGTCATAAAGCTACTCTTTGGCTGTTGGACCATTTTGCCGCAATCAGCGGTATGTTTATCTCGGGTACTAGGCTGATTCTCGTATAAAGTACAGTATAACACGGTTTGTGAGGGTAGTTCAGAGAGTACAAAAAAAACATTATAGCTTCTACTTTCCTCCTTAGCTACTTAATTTGATGGTTTATCAACTTGTCTCATTAACGGCTGGTCGTATATAAACTTTCAGATCATTCCCTGTTCATACATGTGTATAAATGGGGGAGTGTCGCTCGTACGAAGTAGAGTAAATAACATGAGTAGCTTTTCACCGGGGGGGTTTCGTTTCTATGGCCTTTTATTCTCGGTTATCTCGTTTTCATTCCTAAGTGTTATGATTTACGATGTACCTTCAATCCTGAGGCAGGCCGTATCGGACATATAGGTAGATAGGTAGTATATAGAGACGGGGGATCAAAGCTGTTTGCATCCGATAGATTTCCTACGAATACCTAACTTTACGACCCGCGGTCAGTGATACGTTTAGCATTCCGCTCGTACATGGGTGTGACTTTTGAAGAACAAATTAGGGGAGCTATTATAGCAGCTAGAACCAACTATCCGTCCCTCAACTAGGTCACATAAGAGACCATATGGGGCATCATCGTGGCTGGGGACGTAACACATCTCAAGCAGTACATTAACGTTGCTTGTAGCAAGATGGGGTCGGTGATAGCGGAGACCTTAGATTGAGAGCCATTTGGTGTACACAAATTAAAGAAAAACGGGGGGCTGCCTCGCCTCTGTCCTCACCCAATGCGGAGATGCTGTCGGTGGACCATCCCGGAAATACTCGAAATTCTAATGTGGTTGTAAAAGTTGTTTATAGTTGTAGACATATACACATGGCTGGGGCTGCGGTATGGGAGCGCGACGCCGAAAACCCGTCCTCGTTTCCGCCAGAATTGCTGCTCGCTCGCTCAATTTGAATTTGATCACGCTCTTAAAATTTTGGCAAGTTGAAAGCTGAGCCCATTCTAGCTACCCACCCTACTCGGAAGGATTAGTCGGCCAATTTGTCGACAAGGGTTCGCGCTCGGCCATAGCGGAGGGAATCGTTCGGGGTCTATCTGGTCTCTTCGGGGTACATCTCTTCCTTTAGCACGATGCCCAGCTCCTCCCGCAGGGGTTTTAGCTCGGCAAGATACTGCTCGTACTGGCCTTTGTTCTCGACCTTAGCCTTGATTCCCTCGAAGACGCGGACGGCAGTGGGGAAGTCGTTGACCCTCCTCGCGGCCTTAAGGGCGGCCTGAAGGACGGAGGGGGAGGGTACGAGATCGTATGCGAAGGCGTTGTTCAGGTTGCGCTGTTTGCGAAAGGGTGGGTAAGTGAACAAGTACGCATAACATATTTTTTAGACTCATTTGCCTCGGAAAATGTGACGCAATCTGTCCAAAGAAAGCGCATGTTGGTAGGAGGAGGGGGTTATCTATGTTGAGGGTTTTGTTCGGTGTGGACCAAAGGAACAACGAACCTGGAGCTCAAATACATCCTGAACACCATCGAATTCTTTCTCGTATCTGTGGCGTAGCTTCAGTTAGCTTCCAATTGATGTTTCCAGAAGATTGTGATAGGAATCGGTGCCCGCCGCAGCTCTTATACAAGATCCGAGGCGACAACAAGTGCAGCTCATCTCCCAAGCCGGAACATGCCGACAGTGGTTGGTGCCGCTGCCTCACAGCATCTGAGGACATTCTCATTTGAAATGGTAATTGGACTGCTCCTTACCTGGCAGTGAACTCCTCAAACGTTTCTTCCTGGTGCTCGCTCCGGCGGGGGGTGGTAGTGCTGAAGTTGAGGCCAGAACCAGCAATCAGGCCGGGGATAATAGCCGTGCTAGCTCTCGAGGGAGTGGCCGGACGGTATGCGCGAAAAAAGGTTTGAGAAGGGCCGCGGACGGCAACTCGGAGGAGAGAGGTGGAAGACATGGCGAGTCTGGGGATAAAGACGGTGGTCGCGGAGCTGGGAGCCAACAGGCTGACTGTTGTTTAGTGAAGGCTGGGTTTGATGCTGTCCGGGGGTTTCGGCGAATTGAGTAGGAGTGGTCAATAAATTCTCACTGTCAAGCCCAAGTGAAGCTTAGTCGCTCATAAAACCATGGTCTCTGATTGGTCCTATAGATGCCGGTTTTCTGGGGCGATGGGCGCATTGTATTATGTAATGCCGGGTAGGAATGAAGACCCGACTCTGCCAGGTCTGCCTGCCTCGGAATTGCCTGTGATGCTCTGTACCGAAGGGCAATTCAAGGGCGTTTGTCGAGTCACTGAGACCACTGAGGCTCGCTGTAACATCACTATCAAACAGGGACCTAAGCTGCCTGTACGAACCACATCACACCACCATCTGATGTACCTTCCTAAACCTGCCTAGGCAGGTACACTGCGTTAAACTGCCTGCGGACGTACCAGTCTGTACAGTGACGCAACTCAATGCGCATACCAATATGCACTGTATTTGTACTGTACAGTTGGCCCAGGTGCCACATGTACGGAATACAGAGGAACGCGATTACCCGGTGCAACCCATGAGCCGCTAAGGATTCCAAGATGTGTGGCCCGTGCACGAGATTTCCGTGCCGAGAGCCCCGAAAGTCCGTGGATTGAGTTTCCAGCCTTGTTGCACTGGCGCTCCAGAAAGGAGACCGCGCCCCGGAACAAAAGGAAAAACTTGTTATAGGCTGGATTCCCCCCCCTGGGTAGTCCTCTTAGTGTATTTGGTAGTCAATGCCTTCCTCCTATTTGATCGACCAGAATTCATCAATTGACTTCCGTCCCGTCTCTTCATGATTTCTCACGTCCATGCGTTTTTGCTTCTTCGGTCGACGAATGCGCTGTAGTCTGTAGGGGGCCTCTTCTGCTGTATAATCGCGTCTTTCTCCTTACACCTCTTCTTGTCACTCTTTCATCTTTCAATTTTTCCCTCTGCCTCTTACAACGCGACGTGTATCCTCCCAAACGCTCCCGGCTGAGTACGCATCTTCGGTACTTCATACCACAAACTTCCAATAGGTCACCGACCCGGCATTACATCCGTAACGCAAAATGGCCTCTCCAGCGCCTGCTGCTTTGTGGGAATCTTTTCCCGTTCCTACCCTCGACACGCCATTCGGTGTGCCCATCTGGCCCTATTTTAGCAAGGCTTTCGAGGTCGTTGTCGGTTACCCTGCCGATGACTTCAAATTCGTTGCCGGCAAGACGCCCTTGTCAACGTTAAAGGAATCCCTTATCTTCAGCGTTGTCTACTACTCCATCATTTTCGGCGGTCGCGAGTGGATGCGCAACCGGGAACCCTTCAAGCTGAAGACGTTGTTCTTGATTCACAACTTCATCCTCACCTCCATTAGCGCCGTCCTACTCGTTCTCTTCGTCGAACAACTCGTACCCACCATTGCCCGGCATGGTCTCTTCTACGCCATCTGCGATGCTGAAGGCGGCTGGACTCAGCCCTTAGTCGTCTTGTATTACGTATGCTCCCAACCTGTCCGATTGTGCGCTGATCATGTTTGCTAACCACGGATAGCTGAACTACCTCACTAAATATCTCGAGTTCCTGGACACTGTATTCTTATTTCTGAAGAAGAAGCCCTTGAGTAAGTGGACAATTGTTGCCAGCTACGATACGTCGCAGTATGCTAACCCACGACGCACAGCCTTCCTTCACTGCTACCACCACGGCGCGACCGCTTTCCTCTGCTACACCCAGCTGATTGGTTCGACTTCCGTCTCGTGGGTCGTCATCTCCCTCAACTTGACTGTTCACGTTGTCATGTACTGGTACTATTTCCAGAGCGCTAGGGGTATCAAGATCTGGTGGAAGGAGTGGATCACACGTCTACAAATCGTCCAGTTCATCATTGATCTCGGTATGTTCCAGGCCCTTGCAATGTCGAACCCAAGAAAGAAAATCAGCTAATCCTATCGCCAGGCTTCGTTTATTTTGCGTCCTACACATACTTCACATCCACCTACTTCCCATCTATGCCGACTGCCGGAAAGTGCGCCGGCGAGGAGTACGCTGCTTTTGCCGGCATTGGCACAATCACCTCCTACTTGGTTCTCTTCATCTCCTTCTATTTCGCCACGTACAAGAAGGACCGCAAGGCTCCAAGCTCACGTACTACTCTCCGTCGCATGTCCCAGGCTCCGCTTCCCGACCCTCACGTGGTGGCAAGCGCATCTCTCAATGGCCAGGCTACGGCCACGGGTCCCCGGAAAGTTAACGGCGGTACGGTTCGCTCTCGCAAAGCGTGAACGTACAAGCCACCAATTTTACTCGCCGATGGTGAACACCACGACTATAATTCCTAGCAGTTTGTTTTTTTTCAGCCTTCAGGAGGCTCTTTCCGACACTGTTCGACCATTGTATTAGTGAAGTTACCACCGATAACGATGTATCCGGCGACGAAGCACGTGATGTGTAGATGGCTGGCGGCGAGACTCGGTGATGAGTTTGTAAATATAGGAGATGACAGGGGAGTGCACTGATTGGAGTTTGGATGGTCGGCTGATAATGATTCAAGCATATGGAGAATTATAGGGTTGCGAGAGTAACATCTCGCTATGTCACATTACGTATGAGGAAGACAGGCTCGAGCCCTGCCTGGGGCTGCGGGCGACTGAAAGATGCTATAGACGACGCTAATAATATGAATGACATAAATAATTACAGTACAGAACGTAAATAGGAGGGCAGTCAGTCATCTGTCTCACATGGTTCCCGGGCACTTATCGCAGTGCTGTGTAGCCCAATTATGAAGGTGGCCGATAGCCCTTCATGTTTATGAGATCTATTGCATCGATCTTGAATACGTTGATGTACTTCGAACAAGTCTCAATTGTAGGATACAAGGAAACACGTTAAGTCCATTACATGATTGCTTCAACCGAGACATGCGTCGAACCGCAGCTAGCAAATAGTAAAAAGGGACGTCATGAAATACATGACTGTAGTCGCAGAAGGGAGGATTAATATAGACCTCTTACAACTATGACGAGATCATCGCAAAAAGATGCACTAACCAGGAATCGAACCAGGGGCCTAAGCAGGCTACGACTTGTAGTCGTTTGGGAAGCTTAGATGTTACCATTACACCATTAGTGCTGTCACTGATTTCAGCCGAACATAAGAAATAATGTACTTCACGCCACTTGCCGTGGGATGAGGGGATTCAAGCTTTTGTTGATCACTCAAAGGATTACTGGTCGGGCTCCGGGCGGCCCAGCTTCTTCTGGAGTGGTTAAAAAGTTTCCGGGGAGACTGGCCAATCAAATCGTATTGAGATTCATGCTTTATCAGGCTTGTCGATTACTAATTTTATTCGATAAGGCGGGTAGGTATACTGCGGTGTAGGTCTATAACCGGGCAGGTACCATCGCGGGGCTGATGCTTATAGAAACAGAATGTTTTCTGTCTTTCATGTGAACCCGAATCAAGCAATCCGCCAATTCATTACACAACATACCTACTACGTGCGAACAAAGCCCTCGACAAAGTCAAGCTATACAAATATAATACCTTGCACCCTGCGAACTAGACAGCCAAGTACCAAGCCAACATGAGCGGCGGCAAGGGCGACAAGATCGAGAAGATCATCGCGCGGCTGCAACAGCGCATCAATGAGGGGCAGTTCTACGAAGCCCAGCAACAGACCCGCGTAGTCGCCGCACGATATACTAAGGCCGCAAACTGGTCTGCTGCTGTCGACATTCTCTACAATGTTGCCCAGTCTCTCCTCAAAGCCGGCCAGGGCGGCAGCGGCGGCGACCTCTGCGTCCTGCTCGTCGACACCTACAAACAAGCCGAGCTTAAGCCCGACTCCGCCGCCAAGGGCAAATTGCTGACGTGCTTGCGATTGTTCGACAGCGAGGAGCCCACTCGCAAGAAGTTCATTGGAGAGATAATAGCGTATGTCCTCGAATATTGTTGTGCCTATCTAGTCCCACGATCGTACTCTGGCTAGAAGAGCTGCGGAAATATGCTGTACTAACACCGAGGTTGCCGACAGGTGGTCTTCGAAATTTGGCGATTACCCCGCTGGCGATCCCGAGCTCCATCACGTCGTCGGCTCGCTGTATGCAGAGGAGCACGGAGTTTACGATGCCGAGAAGCACCTAGTGTTGGGTACTAAGGATTCTGCCGAATTGCTGGCCCGCATGGAATACGAATGGTTCAAGGAAGACGAAGCTCACACCGCCGCCCAGTACGTCGGCCGAGCCGTCTTGCCCTATCTGATAACTGCGAACGTTCGAGCCGCCAATACCTCCTATCGTGTCTTCACCAGTGCACTTAGTGAGGACAATCAAGACCAACTTGGTGTCCAAGATGTGAGTAGCAACAGCGCCGATATCCGTGTATTCCCGAGCATGCCGCTCCTCAACTTCCTCGGTTTTCTATTACTCGCGATTCAAAGAGGTAGCGCAGATCTCTATAGACACTTGACGACCAGGTATGCCAGCCATCTGAACGAACTAGAGATGTGGAACGAGGCGCTGGAAATAATAGCCGAGATGTACTTCGGCATCCGGAAGCCTCGCCAGAGCAATCCCCTGATGGACATGATGAGTGGCTTTTTCGGCGGCGGCGGTGGCGGTGGCGGTGGTGGTCCTGCCAGCGGAGGCTCGAAGAAGCCTACTGTTCAAGCCCCGACCTTGGCTTCGATGCCGGCGGCGGAGGGTCTAGACTAACCATGCTATGCGAGAATAAGTGTAGAATAGACTACTAGCATGGATATTATGACGAACTCGAACCCGCCTGGCCATATTCAATGCACATATAGTGGTTCTTCGATCTTGTATGCTCGGCTGTCTCGTCCTTGTTTACAAGAGGTCATTGTGGTCGGGACTCTTTCGGGCGTCGGATATGGGGAAGGGGATTCAGGGGTTCGCTTATCCGGCACCCCAAGTTCAGGCCTCAGTACCGTGGCCGTCATCCAACAAGAGGTCCCGATCCCCATTGTCTACTCAGTCTGCTCCCACGTTTACGCGACGTTCTCGGCCGTTCTAACTCGTCGAGTGTACTTCGTACGGAGGTATTTCCTGTATTTAGGAAGAGCTGGGGCCTTGGCATGATGGAGCATCCCATACACTCGGCCAACCAGGTAGATTGCGACATTACCTCCAACCCTCACGATTCCGTTGCAACCCGTACCCCGCGTTGCGCGACCCTCGTGACCCTAAAGCCAGCTCGTCTTCACATACAATACAATTGACAACTCCCGGTGGAGCTTATAGATACTGAGATGCCCGCCCTCCGGAGTGGAGTCCGGCCCAGTCAGCATCACAGTCAGCGTCAAAATGCATTAATAATAATGCTGCCGCGTGGGGCGACGGGAATATGCCTCCTCGATGACATCACCTTTACCAAAGAGACAATACATATTTATTCTCCCAGGCCCCTTTGTCCAAATCATTGTTCGGTAAAGGCAACTCCAGAATTACACTAACCCTCCGTGATTGCAAGATGGTCACCAAGATCTTTCTGTGAGTGAAAAGTCGACCGGTCCATTGATCCATCACCGTACAGCACGCTGACCTTTTTCTCAGAACTGGCGCCACCGGTGCGTTCCCTCCGTGTTGCGCGTAGCATACACCCGGGCTTTAGGGGTAGTGATTCGTGCCGATTTCTGATGATGAAATTCTACCAGGTTACATCGGTGGCGAAGCCCTCTACTCAGTTCTTCGTGCTCATCCGGACTTCGAGTTCACATTGCTCGTACGTAACGAGGAGAAAGCCAAGCTTGTTTCGGCCCAGTATCCGACTGTCAAGTTTGTATATGGAAACCTCGATGATTCAGCGGTTATTGAGAAAGCGGCTGCCGCCGCTGACATCGTGATTCGTATGTATTTGTTGGAGGGGCATAATTGGCTCCGATTAATGTACCCGTATGCCCAACGACTCTAATCCTACCCCCTAGACACGGCCGACTCTTCCGATAATGTGCCCTCTGCCAGGGCTATCGCCAAAGGCCTTGCCGAGGGGCATACGGCAAGCAAGCCGGGCTATTGGATTCACGTCTGCGGGACCGGCATGCTGCAATGGTATGACTGGGACAACAACAGATATGGACAGGCGCCGTTGCCAGAGCAGAAATAGTAAGTCAATCGTCTAGGAACCTATGCAAACATTTTATACACACGTGCTTCCAAAGAACCTGCACTGAATGTCGACATGAATCATCATTATAGTCACGATATTGACACCGTTGACCGAATCATATCCATTCCGCACCATGCCTATCATCGTGACTGCGATGAGATCGTGCTAGCCGCCAATGAGGCCAGCGGCGTCCGGACGCTCATAGTATCTCCACCAACCATATACGGTCCAGGCCGGGGCCCCGTGAACCAGCGCAGCATCCAAGTCTACAACATGACCAAATTCACATTGGAGAATGGCTTCGCGCCCATTATGGCCGGCGGCGGTTCGCCCGAATGGGATAATGTCCATATCCACGATCTCGGGACTTTCTTCGTGCTTGCGGTGGACGCCGCCCTCGATCCAGTGAAGCAGAACAACCCTGAGATCTTTGGTCCTCGCGCATACTTCTTCCTCGAGAATGGCACGCACACCTGGCGCGAAGTAGCCGAGTGGGTTGCCGAGGAGGCGAAGAAGCAAGGGTATCTGCCCGAGGCAAAGACGCAGGAGGGCGACTTTAAATCATACGGTGCTAACTCCAAAGGCGTCGCGGTTCGCGCGAAGAAGTATCTTGGGTGGGAGCCTCATGGTGACACTCTTAAGAATGAGATTCCAGCCATTGTCGCAGACGAGGCTAAGCGCCTGGGAAAATAAGCGTTTGTAATCTTTAAGGCAGTCTTGGGCCACAGTCTCAATGTGTGCGGCTTAACAGTATCTTGTGTGTTTTGAGCACATATGGGCTATTCAGGTTTGCGCAGCTTTATGAGTCTCGTTTATGGAGCGTTCTCCACCGGAATTATCAATGTTGGATGGAGCATGCTGTTCCAATGGGAGACCATTGGCTTGTTTAAACCTACGAAGGCTGTTCGAATAACTTGCGATCGATGAGATGAGGCAGAGATAATATTGCCGCTGGATGGATCGAAAAATTACGAATCATAAGAAGAGACCGCTCGCGTCCCAGTCTACTTGTATGGAGGTAGCTAGTTGATAATAATCATTCAGAGTCATTGTGAGCAACAATGACCTGTTTGCCGCGTCTACAGAGTAGAAAAGGACTCCCCACCCATAATAATCCAGAAAATGGAGATTATGGAATTGGACGACCGATCAGATCAACCGCACCCGGCATGCCAAATGATCCAAACAACCAACAGTAATGATACCTAGTAGGTATAACACAGCGTCCCTGTCGTGGCTGTCGTGATGCGAGAAGGGAAGGTTGTCAAGATGAGAATTTATAAGACGAGCTGAGGCAATGCGAAGCAATATCAGATTAACTGATTCATAGGGCCTGGACGGGATCTACAGCACAGGAACGCCCCACGAGAAAGATCTCCAGTCATATAAGTCTATGACAACGATAGATAGGTGTCACGGATAGTATATAGATCTGTTATAACCGTACGGTCATTTAACAGCGTTGCCGTCGGAATAGGGGTAACATACCGCAGGATACCTATCTACAGGACCACAAAATAAGCGGTAGGCAACGGTCCAACGGCTAGAGCTACAGAGTGAACGGATAGAGTACCTACCCAGGTATCCCATCCTAATTGTCCCACCCCAGAGGCCATTTGAGAAGCACGGCGAAAGACTGGCATCGCGCTATGTAAGATGGTCTCTGCCATCACGTCCCAGGGAGCCATTGCAATAACTTAGCGGAGGCGTGGCAGGGAAAGCTTGGTAGAGACATTGACGCCCTGAATCCTCGGCTTGCTTGGTTAGGTACCTCGTAGGCAGGGTTGAAGCCGGGCAGCGGTATCAAACATATAAATGTCAACACGACTAGGTCCCTACAAGCTTGATGGTGTAGTGGTAATGCCTTAAGGCACCACTACCTAACCACCCTGTCCCTCAAGAAGGACCGGTTCGATTCGCGGCAGAGTCACAAGAAAACGAGTTTATCTCGAGCTTGGATTCTGGGCGCTTCTCAAGACACATACACAATCTGTCACTGGCTTGAGTAGCCCATGGGGAGCACCGTAGAAAACTACGAAGGTGCCCCTCATGGGTGTATCGAAGTAAGCATACCTAATAAAGTAAACAAAGTGTTTCTTTCCCGCCTGAGGGCGGTTTTCTTTTGCGTTTTTCCCCCGTTTGATTCTATTGAAAAATAAGGAACTATGGACTATGTATCTGGCCATAATAAGTAAACAGAAATTAGGAGCCAATATCAACTGGTCAAACATCTGATCACCGCCCTAGTATGAATTTAAGCCCCTTGGTAGCCTGCTCATTGGCCGTAAACAAAATCCCCCCAGCCATAACCGTTCGTCCCAGGCGCATAACCGTGCCGCGCCAGAACCCACGAATTCCATCCTCGGCCATGATAGTGCGGACGGAGTCGGCGGTGCTCGTCCGCTTAGTCTGCTGGACCTTGGTCTTGATCGTATCGAATGGCTGTGTCGCAAGAGTGGTGACGGTGCCTGCGACGGCACCGTTTGCAAAACTAACCAGAGCACCATCCACCGCGATCCCCTTGGAGCGCTCCCAGTCTTTGATGGCCGAGTACGAACCCAGTCGAAAGCCCGTCGTGCCGACTTGCTTTAATGTCGTCGTTACGTAGCCCGAGTATAACGCACCGCGGAAGCCCTGCTCACGATATAGGACGGTGATTGCGTGCCATGGCGAGCGGAACCGCCGACCCGTTCGCGCATCGTCTATCACCACTGTCTTGATTCGCTCAGTCGGCGTGACGATAACTGTCGAGGCCACCACGCCGGTCAGCATACCCGATGCTATGGACTGAACCGTCCCCAGACGATGTGTTACTGGGTCTTCGAGGAGCGATCGGATGCTGTCGAACATGGCGAATCGCACTGCATCTTTGCCAATCGAGCCCTGATAGTAGTATTCCATCAGCGAATTTCGTGTGTAAAAAGGATAGAATACCTATGCACTCGACTTCCGGGGTTTCCCTCCAGCACCATGCCATCATCAAGGCGGTATTCTACAGCCTCAGAGGTGCCTGCTCAGCACATATTCCCAGCCTCCCGTTTATTACGAAATAATGCTATATTCGCGGCTACCCCATTCCTTCTCTCTTCGGGAAGAAAATCATAAAAGAGTAGGAAACGATAGCGATGGAAAACGACGCTACATACCGTAATCATAGTGAGGCACCCCTTATAAAGAGCCCGAACCCCCTCCTGTCGCGCAACCCGAGCAACGACCGAGAACGGGTTACGGACACCCTCATGACCGTACAGCTGAACCCGTGTCTTGGCGAACTCAAAGGGATACGTGCAAGCTGCCTCAACGCCGCCCGCAATGCCACCCGCAAGCAGAGCCACTATTGGCGGCGTTTTCTTGCCGTCTGCATCTTCTGGTGTCATCGCTTGAGCGGCCTTTCGCAAGACATAACACGATACCCAGACAACTCGCCAATAAAAAGACGAAGCTCCCGTGAGCTAAGCGACTCTTGGTTCAGGGGTCCTATCTGATCAGCAACCGAGGAGGATTGGGAGCGGCATCTGACTATCCCGTCGGGCTCTCATCGAATTCCGTCAAATAAAAGCCGGAGACTGCGATTGAATGAGCCTGCGCCACGCCATGTAACAAGACGAAACGTCTTCGACTGTTTAGATAGATGCTCACAAGCTATGGCCGGTATCCCGTTCTCGGAACACGGGAGCGTGGAGCGCCTCAATATAGCACGACTTGCCGATCTGCTTCGGTAGTCGGGTGGGAAATAAAACACACGCTAAATAGCCGGCACGTCTCTCTCACGTCCCGAGTCGGCCGAGTCTATAAGCAGGTGTCTTAGTAAGTGTCTCCAAAGCGGGTCGGAACGCAGTTTTTATGGACCAGCCCGCAAACGTCAAAACGTCACCACAAAGCACATCTACCAACCCAGGCACTCATTGGTGATTCTTGCAATCAAGATGTCTAGGTAATCGTCTTTGTTCGAAATGCCCCAGTAAACGAGAGCTCACCATAGTTCAGAGATTGTGATAGGATCTTCTCCCATTCCATCTCGTTCACAGGGATTTATTGATATTCAAAAGCAGAGGAAAGACTGGCGGAAACCCCTTTAGCTTAACTGAACGTGCTCAGAAGTAGAGTGAAGTTCACCATAATTCTGACGAGGCGCTGGTCGTTCTAAAGCTAGCTAGGAGGACAGGCAATTAGCGCATGGAGCAAAGGTCCGAGAAGATAGGTGTCTACCTAGTGTTAACTTGGCAGGATGGACTTCTATAGCTCGAGAACACGCTAGGGGAGCAACATACCGAGTACGATTCGTACACATTTGTCCGAACAAACAGGGCTCAAGAAAACATAGAAGAGGATTTCGTCACTAAGAACACGGCGAGAGAGGATTAGAGATGGTCACGGAGAGGCAATTCTCAGGTGTCGGGAACGCCCAGAAAAGGAGCGATGGAGGAACAATGAATCAGCTACAGTTTTCAAATCGGTATTGGTCGTTAACTAGACGGGCGAGAACGGTTCCTCGGAGTTGTCCTACACTATGTAGTACTTTTCCCCATTATCTTGACGACTCATGTCATGAGGCCAGTTTGGAGAGCGAGCACAATTCGCCGCGGCCGATCGTCGTGAGAATTCGGTCACTGTAATGACTTCGAGGGATGCTGGCGACGAACACCGCCAGGCGGAACCGTGGCCACCATGTTGGAGGATGTATTAACCTACCTATCCATGTAGGTAGCAGTTCGTACCTGGATAGGCAACAGATGCCCTCTAATTTTCCCCATTCGTCCTTTTTATCTATAACTGTGCCGGTCATCAATCATCATATTCTTCGTACTAACCGGCGAACTTCACAGACTAGTTTATCTTGGTTCATGACATACTGGCCATGCAATCCGTTTCTAGTGAGGAGCTTTCCTCCCTAGAACTCGATGTGAAAATAAAGAGCTACACAACGCTTTGTCGGGAAAGCGTAAATTCAGGCTTGACCTGAAATGGTTGACTCTTCATGTACGCACTAACATTCGATTGCTGGCTGCAGACATTCAAGTAATCGTGAACCTGCGGCAACACAAAGCCGGGCTCTCCCGCGTCGCCGGTAAAGTCCGGGATCTGAATTAGATTGTAGGGCTCGCTCCTCGCTTTCTCCGAGCTGTCGTCCACCAGCACGGTGTTCAGCTGACTCCATTTCTCGCCAAATGCGGCCATCGGATGGCTTGCTGCAATGGTGGCATTGTTCCATAGCGCGGTCAATCGTTTGTAACATTGGACTCTCAGATTGTAGTCGCTTTTGGAAAGCCCGAAGCTGTCTCTGCCCCAGACAGCGACAACCTTGGCTCTGTCCTCCGGCGTCAATAGTTCCCGACACATGTTTTCGACGTTGTCGGGCCGCGCCGATGACCATATGACCACTTTGAATGTATTAACACAGTAGGAGAGGAACGGTCGTGCGAAAGGGCGTCCAACGAAGCGAGTGGGATATCGTCGGTTGGGTCGGTAAAGGAGTGTGCCGTTCATGTCGATGACGACTAGTAGGTTTCGCGGCTGTGGAAGTAGAAAAGGCGGATGTGATGCTAGCATAAGATACTCTGGTGTAGGGTTAGGAACACCACCAGACTCTTTTGAGGGCTTGACGGTTTTATCACGATCTGCTCCCTTGGGTGGGAGTGATTGTACCAGTGCAGCGGCTGACTCGGTGGTCGCGCCGGGTTTGTTGTGCCTGCAGCAGGCGTGATCAGCCCTGGCTTCGCCCCGAGTGTTCTCAAAGCGCGACGAGGAGTGTATGACTTACTGCGTCATTGCGATGAAGGCCGAGGGAGGCTGGAAGGACAACGCAGGGTTTGCTTGGTTGGCAAGGGAACCAGAGGCTGATTGATTCAGGCGCAGAGGATCGTTGTGGTCGATGTTGCTGAGATTGGAACCGGGCGCCGCCGGATCGAACATGGCTGTATAACCAGCACTTCCCGCAGCAATGATGGAGACCGAGTCCGTCGCGTGATGGGGTATTGGCGGTTCTGTCGCTGAAGATCTGGTTTCTGTCGCAAGTGATGGCGCAATCGCATTGCTGTAGTTTCGTATACAGCGAGTATTTCCACGGCCGATGTTAGTCCTCACATGGAATAACCCGCGCGCACATACGACGCTCAGCCTCCTCGACATCGGCGCACCTGAGAGACCGGCTCGCTAATAAACACAAGGGGTAGACAAAGCAATTGACGACGTCGCATTTATCTACCACTCGCAAGAAGTCGCCAGACAGGTACCGATAAGTGATGCGGCTCGGATATATGCATATCTATCTATAGATAGGACATGGATTACGTAACTTTTTATTGACCCATTGACTACAGTGCAGAATGGTTTGTACACGGACTTGGCGCGTACGGTGTACCTTCGCGTCCCACCTTTTAATTGGCAAAATACAAGTTACATTTTATATTGGCAATAATCCAGAGCATCTCATAAACATCACACCAAGGTCTATCAACAACCTAAGATATGTCCTTCACCTCGACAAAGCGAAAGTTGCCTTTTGGTGGCTTGCAGAGGCGAGTGCGCGCCCGTAGAGAAGAGTCAGAGTCCGAACCAGAACAGTTCAGCGATAATTCCCGAGAATGGAGCCAAGACGACGCCTCTGATGCAGACCATACGAGCGATGGGGAAAGCGAGGTATCTGACGAGGTGCGTTCAGTCTCGTTCGCCAACCTTTGGGGTCAAACATGCTAAGCTCGCTTTAACAGTCAGAATCAGCATCGGCTCCAGGGGGCGGGGTGGATGAAGAAGACGACGACGAAGATCACCCACTAGCAGCAGCCCAACTTTCATTCGGCGCGCTTGCAAAAGCACAGGCGTCAATGCCCAGTATACGGCAGAAGAAAGGGCACAAAGTAAAAAGTCGCGAAGACCACAACGACGGCGAAGATCATAACAATTCACAAGAGGTCGGCGGACGCCGCCCCTCGAAAGCCCCCAAGCCCCAAAGAACCTCCAAACACGCCCCGACAGAGATGTCAAGCAAGCGACAAGTGTCGCGAAAGCGCGAAGTGGTCAACATACAAAAGGTTGCCCCCCGAGACCCACGATTCTCGGCAGCATCAGGCGCAGTAGACGAGGCACGCGCGCGCAAAGCTTACGCCTTCCTGGACGAGTACCGCGATGCCGAGTTAGCACAGCTCAAGGATGCTATAAGAAAGACGAAGTCAGCCGAGGAGAAAGAAGAGCTGGGCCGCACCCTCAAATCGATGCAGAGCCGCAAAGAGTCGCAGGCGAAGCAGGACGCGGAGCGCGAGGTCATCGCGCAGCACAGGCGCCAGGAAAAGGAGCTTGTGGCCCAGGGCAAGAAACCCTTCTATTTGAAGAAGAGCGAGCAGAAGAAACAGCTACTTCTGGAGCGCTTTTCTGGTATGAATAAGCGGCAGGTTGACCGCACCATCGAGCGTAGACGGAAGAAGCTTACGGCTCGGGAGCGGAAAAATATGCCCGTTGCGAGACGGGGCGCCGCGTGAGGAAAAGAAGAGAGAAATACAACTACATTGTACCCTATTTCTGCGAATACCCAGCCGTGATTTGAGGAGCCGACTCTAAGAAAAGAGAAATATATCTCCAGGTCTTAGTGAAGGCCAAACGCGAAGTTACGAGGGTTATTTTGGCCTTCGGTAGGCAGTCAATGGACAAGAAAACATGTAGAGGCGTTTGTCGGGACACTGCGGTAAATCATGTTGTTCCGCCACAAAGGGGCTATTGATTCAAGGGTATTTTACCCTCTCTAAGAGTTGAGGTTCTAGCGATACAATCATCATAACTTGTCTTCCCGTCTATCCTGTGCTCAACCAAATAGTCTATGCCATATCATACAACTTCGAGTTACAGCTAATATACACGCTAAGCGGCAATCCCTAGATGCCATTAGAAAGTATCGCGGTCGTAAGATGTGCTTTAATCACTGGCAGCGTCCAAATCGGCCTTCTCAAGCGCTGTTTGGAATAACTCGCGGCACTTCACGCGGCTGCCGAGCCGTGCGCAGAGTAGGAACGCCCCGCTGAGCTTGCGATGCAGACTATACGTCTCCTCAGGGGGTGGGCTAAGACGCTCACGCACCATGACAGGAATGAGGTCCCGAACACGCTCCGTAATGGTCTGGTCCGCAAAATCATAGACCTCGGGTGCAGACTGTAGAAATGGCTCAGCGAGCGTCAGGATGCTCGCGACGTGGGCGTCCAGCATGGCGCGGCTCTCGTGGCCGGTAAGATAACCCAGTCGTCTCGAGTAGTCAAGTACGGCATCGTGGTCCTGGCGTGCAGCCGCGGCGAGCAGTGCGACGTACTGCGCAACGAAGAGCGCAGGGAACTCGCGCGAGGCGCCGAAGTCGAGGAGCTCGAGCTTGTTAGTCGCCGCGTTGTACAAGAAGTTGGTCCAGTTCGGGTCCGTCTGCATGAATCGAAACTCGACGATCTCGCGGAGGCAGAGACGCAGGATCTGCGTACCGATCCAGTCGCGCTGCGCTTGTGTGAACGAGGTTACGCGCGTCACGCCCACGCCCTCCATGAACTCCATCGTCAACACGTGCTTGCCGGATACATTCGGGTAGATTTTTGGGACGGTAAATATGTCGCTTTCGTCCGAGAGGAGTTCTTTGTACCTCTTACCGCACTCGAGTTCGCGCTTATAGTCACATTCCCAACCCAGCTCCACTCGCGCATTGTCGATTGTCTTATTAAGGTATAAGCCCTTTGGTAGAACCTTAGATCCCCTTAGGAGAATGGATATGTTGTCTAGGTCCGAGTTTATTGAGTCTGCGACGCCCGGGAACTGTATCTTGACAGCGACCTTTTCCCCGGATTTCAGAGTGGCGCGATGCACTTGTCCAATAGATGCCGCTGCGATAGGAGTATCTTCAAATTCTTCGAACAAGTCGCGCCACTCAGGGCCCAAACTTTCCGCAAGGACGCGATCTCGTTGCCAGGCGGGCATATAGTCCGCTCTGTCTTGAACGCGTTGTAGGATCTCCTGTATAGGCCCTGGCAACATCTTGGCGTCTTGGAAGCTCATCATCTGGCCCAATTTTAGAGCCGCTCCCCTCATCCTGGATAGCTTCGCCACCAACCTTTCCATGTTGTTTGCGTTAAACATGACGGAACCCTGCCCGCCGCCACCAAAGCCTCTGCTAATGCCTTCGCTAAGCGCTCCTCCTAACATACCAGCTGCTAAACCACCGTAGTTCCATAAGCGGCTTAGACGAGTCGCCGGAACCGTAGATTCGCGAAGAGCTGCAGGTATAGAACGCTCGTTATTAAGTGATGCGGTCACGCTTTCTGGCTGCTTCGCGGAGCCGACACCCTCTCTCGAAAGATTGTCCTTAATGGTTTGGACGCGCTCTCCCCCAGTCTGCTGGGTGCCGGATTCTTGGCGGTTTGATATGTGACCCGCCAATGACCGGCCTGATGTTGCTTGCTCGATCTTTTCTGAGACAATTTCAGTCCTTGGTGCTGATGACGAGGTTTCTATTTTATTCCCTTCTCGGAGCTTAAAGAGTTCTCCTAACAACGGGCTGCGGTTAGTCACGTCCGCAGCCGTAGCGCTCTCCGTACCAGGTAAGCTTCCTCGTCCCGGAGCCGTAGAGATCGACGGAAGAGGCTTTTGATCCCTGGATTCAAGTGGTCTCTGCCGCTCATTATGGCCGAAATCCTTGAACCAGGTAGGCTTTGGAGGCGCCTTTGGTTGCAGCTGTTCCAAAGTCGGTTTTTGACCCTCGAGCATCTGAGCGCCCCGCCTCGTATGGAAAATCTGAAGATTAATACCTGGCTGGGTACCTTCCTGTAAATTGTCCGCAACAGCCGCATTCGCCTCGTTGAAGCCCTCTTTCTGATCTGCGTTTGTCTTCTCCCTCAACTGCGCGAGGCGCGCACTCTGACCCGGCCAAGCTACCGCTTGTCGTTGAATCGCCGCACCCCCACGAAGGGGATCATGCTGGGAAATGTTTCTGTAGGCATCTTGTGTCGAGTCCTTGTAAGAATCCTCCGACGCTGCTAGCCCTGCAGTTTTTGAGCCAGTATTGTCGATCAGTCCAGGTTGTACCGGCTGCGCATCGATATGCGATTCCTGCTGTTGATTTTCACCAATCGTATCTCCAGTGATATTCGTCGTCGACCGGTCTACCGTTTCGTGTACCTTTTTCTCATTCTCTTGAAATGACCTAATAATGCTGGAGGTGCGGCTGTACCGATCAATTTGTCTTCCACGCAGCTCCCAGTGCCTCGAAGCTACGGACCGAGAAGCTTTAGCCACCGCGGCCAGATCAAGGATAATATCCGCGAATCCCATCAGAGCAGCTGACTACATCATCGTACCAAATTATACCGACTTATTGTTCCGTTGAGAAAATTAGAAAAGAAAAGCAGGCTTCCCGCGAGATATGATGATAGCACAATCACTTCACGATCGGGTGGACATTTCGATAAGTGTGCGCCACACTGTGGCTTGTTGACGAAAGGTCTTCGGGATGATGTCATTTTCCGTATCATTACGGAAGGCTAGATACGGACGTATTCCGTACGGTAACAGCATTTTGGTATTATGCGCAAGTATTCGTCCTTGTAGTCTGAACATACCTGTTTTTTGTATTCTAGGGAGTTGAATCTAGAAGTGATTGAGAATACCTATCGTACTGTGTACAGAGTGCAGTAGAATGGTATGTACCTACCCAGCCACATATAATTGCACATGTGAAGCGCGTGTGATTAAAGACTCACGGGCCCTGACCTATTCTATTCAGGTAGCCTGTACAGTCTGTAGCTCTTCCGTACATTCTATAGTGTATGAATAGAATAGACACGCAACTGCTGGCCTAGGTAGGTAGCAGGGCGTCATACTATATGTGCAGTATCCTCTATGTCATTATCACATCCGTGTCCTCGCCGTCTGTCAGCTTCATGCCGTCTAGGCTAGGCGCGAGACTATCCATTTCTCTCAGGGTATATTCCACCAGATAGCTTTCATCAACCAATTCCTCCATGCGCTTATAATGCCTCTCAGTGTAGACTTTAAGTGCGTTGAGCACTTCTTTAACGCTTTTCTGGCCCTTCGCCCCTCCTACAGAGAGGCCTGACAGTCGATCAACCGGGTAGCTCTTTACGATTGTCCATAAGATACGCTGTGCCATTGGTGCCGTTCTGGCATTGGTATTCCAATCTCGCAGTCGTAATAAGAGCAGGAACAATTGCTCATCCGACAAAGTAGCTAAGACGCCGTCAACAGTTTTTAACCCTGATAGGCTGTCAGCGTCGGGTGTTTTCGAATTGACCACCTTTTCAAAGAGGCCCTGAAGTTTGCGTGGATGATTTAATTGGAGTGCTAGTGTAATAGCTTCACGGTAAGCCCCGGCGTATTCGTAATTGTCAAGTTCCTGCTCTTGTTCACTGTGCTTAAGGACGGCTTCGTTCGAGGCTATTTGAGTCTCTGTTGAGGTATCCCTCCAGAACGTCGCGGTTGAGTCGCCACTTCCAGATACGATCATATTAGTCACCGGGTGAATCGCTAGAGCCCAGACACGATCTTCATGATTGTCAAGGGTGCACTCAGTTTCACCTGAATTAGCATCCCACACTTTCACCAGGCCATCACCCCCAGCACTGGCGATGAGTATGGGCCTTTTTGAACGCTCCTCCGGTGGCGGTATATTAAGCCAGATTACTTTGAGGACACTATTGGAATGTCCTTCAAAGGTCCTGAGACATGTATAATCTGCTAGACTCCAGAGCTTTACGGTCTTGTCACCGCTTCCAGTTATCACCACGCCTTTACCAGACACTGAGCCTTGCTCGCCTTGTAGAACGGGTGTGTTAAGAGGAGCAAAGGAGACAGACCAGACACCTCGCCGGTGGCCACGGAGGATTCCTTGAACCTCACCCTCTTCTATTGACCAGATCTTGACAACTTTATCTTGAGAGGCGGATGCAAATAACTGCGCATGGTTGCTGATATCAAGAGCATTGATATCTTTGTCGTGAGCCTTTCGTGTGTACGAGGCCCGAATGCCTGATTTCGTACCTAGTTGTTGTTCTTTGGGTATATCCCATCTCTTAATAGTTTGGTCGGAAGACCCTGTTATCAAAAACTGCGGAGGATGGGTAAGGGGTTCGGAATGGGCCTTTGAACCATCCACAGGCTGAAGACGGGGCAACGCAACTGCAGTAACAGATTCGGCATGTCCCTGGAACGTTGCCCAGCAAATGTAAGAGTTGTTCTTGGGATCTACCCGCCATACTTTTGCTGTGTTGTCCTTCGCACCTGTGGCGACCCAATGACCAGACCAGTCAGCATCAAGGGTGATGATTATATCATCATGACCCTTGAGCAGAGCGATGTCTTGGCCAAAATACGTCGATGATGCCGGGCCGGTGTTATCACTTGGTTGTGACACAGACACTATACGAATATCCTCGGAATTGGTAGCCAAGGCCATTAGAGAACGATCCGGCAGAAGGTAACGTAGGTCGATGATGTCGTCATGTGTTCCTGATATGCGGTGTATTGGCTCGGGCGTTTCAATTATGGATGTGGCTCCCTCTGTATGGGAATAAACATCGAAAAGAGCTATTGTATGGTCCACCTGGACACAGGCAATGAAGGGAAAGCCTGGTCGATATATTGCGGCAACGAACGCCTCAGCCTCAGCCTTTTCTTTCTGCGCTTTTGTCAGCTCACGGCCAGTGTCGGTGTGCCATATCCGCAAGCATCCTTTTGATCCGACAGTATAGGCCAGTTGGCCGTCTTCGATGAACCCTGCGGCCTCAAGTGGCTCAGCACAAGGGATGACTCTTCGTGGTTTCCATGATGTCGCATCCCACCACCGGATTGTCTTGTCTCTGCCGGCGGTCACCAACGTGTTCTGGGCGGGTGAATAGTCCAGGCCTTGAACGTCAGACATGTGAGAATCCAGGTTGGCAACGACGCTCCTCTTATGCAGATCCCATATACGCACATTGCCACCCTGGCTACCAGAAGCAAGCCTGAATCTTGCAGTGGTCGGAACTTCCGTAGCAGTTTCACTTGCAGTTTTAGACTGCCGCCTCTTCTTATTTTCCGAGCCTTTGGCCTCACTCAGCTCTGATTGCTTTCTCGGGCCAGTTGCCAACTCAAAGAACAGCAACGCAGATACCAAAACATTTGGGCCACGAAAGGTATGGGTGACATAACCGCCATTGATATCCCAGACCTTAATCGACCCATCGGTACCACCAGTCGCAAGCAAGGTACTTGTCCGATCAACAGCTAAGACAACGACGGGAGTGGTATGCGCTCGTAACGTCCTCACAAGCTGAGGTTGTATTAATTCAGTCGTCTGCGTTCTTTGTAGATGGTATATCCGCATAGACAAGGAGCGGGAGCAAATTATGAGGTGAGAGCCGGAGGGGGTTACTATCGAGAGATGCTGTTAGTGGCGGCGGCGCATTATCTCATGGGAAGGTTTCAGCCTACGAGTTAATGTTGATATCAGCTCGCCATCCTATTGAATTGAATTCGTTGTTAGCAAGTAGATTGGGAGTATTCCACGGTCGAGAGAACAAACCCCTTCCACTTTTGCCAGGTGTTTCCCGGTCTTGATGTCAGTAAGAATCGCGTCTTCTCCCAGGGTCGTAGCCAATACGCGAGCACCGTTTTCTATAGAAACAGCGCCCCCAGTAAAAATAGGCCGTATAACCTCGCTCGCTGCAAAGGTGGTCTTGAATGGTACTTTTGTGGCCATCCTGGCAGCATTCCGATGCGGTCGGCCAAATCGCACTTAGTATCGTTCAGTTGCAGAAGCAAACGATTCGCCTGGATGCTTTGAAGGCGTCGGAGTTGGATGTTCTGGAAATTTTTAGATCGGATAAGAGCAATGGTGACGATAACGATAAGGGACTGGATACAGCACTTGATACCTAAGGTACCTGTAACTGGTACCTAGAGCGATGAGGTGGTAGGTATCAGTTAGGGGTCAATTGGGCACTTGCTTCGCCACCAGCTGGCCTACGTCGGCAGGGCATGATCACCTACAGCAACCGCGTAAATGTAAGTACCGTAGCTGTTTGTACGGAATACTTTTCCTCGAGCTTCCCTCACCACCTCTACCATTCTACCATTCTAACCAGCACTGTACAACGCTTTATTATCATCCTTGGCTGAAATGTCTACTTCATGATTTAATCTTCGTTCTCCAAGTTGACATGCTGCAGATATCTTTCCACTCCCCGAAAGTCATCTTCAATCATTTACCCAGTGGCTAGCCGATCAACAGGATATCAACTGAGCACCTCGAGCGTTCACTGGTGCATACTGTCAACACGAGCCCACTATCATCACCGCCCTCCGGTGCAAATGTGACTTAGGATTCCTGGACCCTTAGGCTTTCAGGCTTTGGCACAATGGGGCGTCATGAACCTTTGACATCTTTGGCGTTGGTTAGCAACATCCTTGTCACTGAAAGCCCCTGCGCAATTCCGCTGATTACAGATTTACAGGGACGCTCACCGTATGACGACGTCGTGGAGGGTGAGGGTGAAGCCGATCTTCGTGAGCCTGCTAGGAGGTATGATGAGCACGGCCGCGTCGTCAATGAGGAAAGCAAACAGAAGAATAAGGACATCATTCGCGCACACAATGAGGTTATGCACGTCATAGGTGTTGCCGAGCCTGAGAGCAGCAGCCTTGGGGCGGATTCTTCTAGGCTTCACTGCGAGTGTGAGAACGCCGTCGGCATGAAATTCTTTCATCTGGGTCGCGTCTTAGTCATCGTCGGTGTATGGGGCGTCCACGGCATACGACAGCGCATCTCGGTATACAATCCCAACACCTAGCCCATACGCATATTTCAACCATATTGACATTGCGCCAGGTGTATAAGGAGGCTGCTCAGTTGCCATTTCTCGAGATGATGCTAAGAGAAGGCAGAACGCATACGCCATCGCAATTGCTGTGTGCTGGAATGCCTTCCTTCTTCGGTGCGTGGTCAATGCAATGGTGGTTGAGATCGGCCACCGTTCGGCAACATATCTGGTGAGACCGCAATGCCATCACAATTTCTAGTCCCTGACAAGTCGCAGGCTTCGGGCAATCATAACCCATATTAAGTTCCACCTCCAAGTATATGTTGTCATGCAGCGTCTGGACATAATACCCGATTCTTGCTGGTTCCCCAGTCCAAGCTTCTTCATCCCCTTTTCCCGCTCTTCACCGTTTATCGCACCACCGTCACTAGGCTCGCCAGGCGCCGAGAATATTGCCGAATGGGCCGGAAAAGTCGCCATCAGCCTCGCTCCGTATGCAGGGTATTATTTGATCGGCTCTGCCATGGACACCCTCAGTCGCCTTGTACGGCCTCGGTTCAACAGATATCTCCCGCAGCCCGGCTTGACTTCGACCACAAGTATGCGAGCCTTCGCGCCGACTAACACTCCGCAGGCCCATTCTGTCCCCGATTCTCCTACGTTGGGGGACGCTGATCGGGAAATTAGGCATAGTCAAAGTCCGGAGATGACGTCAATCGGTCCTTCAGCGATGAACAGCGAAAGTACTGGTGACGGCCTTCCTGTCGAGACAATCCGTAGAGAGGGTACGTTCTCGAGTCGCGGAGGAGATGACTATGCTACCGACGAAGAAGACCCGGAGACGGTTAATCCTACCCTGATCAGCTTTGATGTGGATACGAGTGAAGCCACAGAGCCGCCCACCGGGATTTGGTCTGCTGAACTCCGTCCTAGTAACAGCGACGGCTCCGGTATACAACAGAAAGAAGCGCCGAGATATATGGTAAATACACTGACGAGCCTACCTTCACTTCTTGCTGGGGAGATGCTCTCAACCTCCTTCCTACATATCATCTTAACTCCGTTCAATATTCTTGTATTTCGAGCTATGGCAAGGTCATTTTCTCGCAAGTTCGGTCTTCCCGTGGACCACATGTTTGAGGTGAGCTTGGTCAATGGTCAGGGGACGCAGATGATCATCAACCTCGCCCTCTCTGAGGTGCTCAGGTTTATCGCGTCTTTTGGGACATGGGCTTTGGTTACAGGTGTGTCGCAACGATTTCATCTCACGGCTGAGGAGTGGAAAGAATATCAACTCGGCCGCGAATCTACGCCTGAAGGGCAAGAGGAGTAGGCTGAGACAAGGCACACACGACTTCGTCATTGCGGGCTTGGTTACGCCTGCGAAGCTAGGGGCTCTTTTTGTTACACGGTTCTGGAAGGTGGAGATGTTGATCCGAGCTATTGATATCCCGTATGAAGAAAGCCTGGTTTCATCCCGGCTCTTAAGATGACCACAGAGGCGTGGTACCCAATGTTTCATAATTGAAAAGGAGTTGCAGTAGGTCACTCCTGTTAGACACATTCCATCAAGAGTCAAAAGTACGGAATGAAGATTGCGGGCGACATTCCTCAATCACATTAAGTAATTGGCAGGTCGGGGCGTGTGTGTAGGTACTAAGTAGTCTAGCTGTCCGAACACCAAAAATCCTACCATTCTTCTGATATATATCTGACTCTAAGTTAGAAGAACGGCCGCAGTGCTGTTATGCTAGAAGAGGTACCTATCTATGGACTCATGAGCTCCTTGACGGCTAGCCGTAGCTGTGGAAAGTTGTTACGTAGGTGGACAGACTGTACCAAGATTCCAAACTGTCTTACGGCCCAGTGCTAGGACTGCGTACCTGTCTGAGACAATCGAAGGGCGAGTCAAACGGTCGAGCGAATACCTATTCCATACTTCAACTTCAATCGCTATTACCCCGTGTCGCCAGTTTCGCAACAGGCGACAGAAGGGAGATAGGTAGGTAGGTATCAAGATAGTATCTAGGTCTTCTAAGAAACTCGGTAATTCTGGGATTCACGGACTACATCCCGGAGTCAACATATCGATACCTAGACCAGATAGCAACACACCAACAAACACTTCCAGCCCGCGGCGCAAAGATATCAGAAGCCGCTAGTTCAACCGATGGGCATGATAAAATCAGCAGCCGTGCCATCTTACGTAATAGCTAGCGCCATCGCCGGCTGTGTTTTTTAGTCGCGAATGAGTTTGCGCAAGGTTATTCGTACCGAATATGTAACCTGTTCCTGTTCCTGTTCCTGTGCCTTCAGAGTTCCCTCCCCTCCCAAAAAACGCACCAGCGATTCAACGGCGTCCGTAACCTTAAACACCCCCCAACAACCCACAAAGTCAAAGTAACGTAATCGCGCGCTTATGAGCGAACAGTGTTCTCCGTGACTCTTTTCCTTTTCTTTTCTTTTTTGGTCCTGGGCGCGGTTTGATGGGTAGGCGCATCGCGGCGCATCGCGGCGCAAAGGAATGGAACCCCTGGCGCTAATGGGGTCCTTTGACGCCGAGCTATTCGACTTGCGATTCGCGAAACCCGATTTTATTTTTGGGAAGGGGGGGGGGGCTTTTGTTTGCTTGCGGCTGGTCATGCTCTTCCAGATGTAGACTAGATTCGATAACCAACCAGTGCCTCTTCCGTCCTAGTTCATCACATCCGACGAGGGATTGTGGATTTGCAGCGGGGGAATCTGGACGTGTGGGCGTGTTTATGTACCCTACATATCACACTTGGCTAACATGATTCTGCCCCTCTGCTGATCTCCGGCGGGGATCTGATCGGTTCCCTGTGTGGCAAGTGGGTACGTAACTACGTACCTCAATCATGAAGAGCCAAGAGGCGTGATGAACCGTGCGGGATCTTGCACAATAGTATCATCGGAGGCCCCGGAGCTCTGCGCGGCGCATTTATTACGATGGCTTTTACTCGCACGTTAGGTATACACGTTTTAAAAGCAAATCGCATTTTCCCATACCTACCTTACCCTTTTTACTTACCTTGCGGTCGAACAATCGAGGTAGTCCTGAGCTTTACCTGACGACAGACAAAGACTTCAAGATAATGGTACCTCTACCCGAGTTCCCAGCGCATCATTCCCTCCACGGGACGAGATAGGTACCCGGGTAGGCACATTACGTACAAGGTGACGTGTTAATCCTCTATACCTGACTAGGCCCGCTAGCTTGCTCGGCCACTGTACCCCTCGCCGGCTGGTGGAGTGGCCGGCCAATGGGGGTAAACACGTCAAGGGCGCACTCCATAACGTGCTGTACCGTCTTGCTCGGCCAGCCGCACGCATCCAGCCTCCCCCAGCTGGCCCGACAATGCGGTAGGCCGGAGGCGTTGAGTTGCAAGACGGCCAGGTCACGGAATTTGCACACGAATGTAACCTGTAGACGAGTGCAGAATACTTACATACAAGTATACATATCGTCCGAAGAGACAGAATTGATTGCTAATTACCTAGATATCTATCTAGATAGTATGTATATGGCTATAAGTCGAGATGTGTGGTAGTACATCAAGTATGCGAGCCCCCTATGTAATTGACTCAAGTCGGCCTCTAACGAGTAGCAGCGCGACAGCATGCTGCGAAACTGTTTCAAACAAGTTGTAGTCGTACTCAGGTCGAGAGAGGAGAACCACGCGCCTCATTACAGGGCGTTTTTATACTCCCTACCTAGGTTCTACGGCAACATTCACGAATGCGCAATCCCACAACGATCGCATTGACGACTTGAGATACGTGGTATACAGCTTATCATATGTATTGGCAGCTACAATATGGAGATTTCCATGATATCTCGGAGTGAACCCCCCACCTCAGCTAGTAATAAATTCGAGGAGGGAAAACCCGAGAACCTAGACGGGAAAAGACTGAAATTCACAATGCGAACCACTTCCGAAATACCATCACCGACAGTATAACTCAAACCACCACCACGCCAATTCAGCATATTTCCATACATAGTGCGCCTCCAGACTAGTTTGCTCGCTCGGGCGATTTCCTGCCATGTAGATTGGGGCATCCGTGGACGCCCTCGCCTCCACCCGAGTTTACCT
Source organism: Xylaria intraflava (assembly GCA_022385655.1). Lineage (NCBI taxonomy): Eukaryota > Fungi > Ascomycota > Sordariomycetes > Xylariales > Xylariaceae > Xylaria > Xylaria intraflava. The sequence goes on from MU279742.1 coordinate 546,543, forward strand.
AGAGCCGTCCATTTTCTAGCCACCCCCACCGTGTCTCTGACCCTTCTCAGCAGTGTTACTCCCTCCCAACGTGCACTCGCCGTTTTGTAGGCCACGTTTGGACGGAAAGAGGCAGAATCCGATGTTTTTGGAAACGAACTACAACACGCAAAAGTGCAAGCGTGGATCCAACACCAACCCATAAAGATTGACCGATAGAGGATTCTATCTTCGGTGTAGCAGCATTGTGTTAAAGCAAAAGGGATAATGTAGTGGCCTCGCAGCTTCGCGGCTCAGCCTTGGCTCCGTCTTGCGCGCTCGAAAACTCAAGGATACAGTAACGCCAATACTCATGGAAGGGTACAATTTCACTCCCAGAATTCCCCTGTGTAACTGCGGACGAGCGCAAATAAGTGACGGCTTGAACTCCCCCCGTTCGCTCGACAACGAACAGCTAGCCGATCGATCGATGGAACGGACCGATTGCAAATAATGTAGCGCAGTGGGAGTATATCTCTACAGACAGGTATGGTATGTCATGTAAAGATACTTCTCGTTCCCCTAGTGTAGCAATGGGCAGTATACGGCTTACCGCTTCCGTTTTTTGTTCTTATCGGCCGTGACCGTAGGGGCCGTGATGGGAGCAGCAGGCAAAAGTGTCGGTGGCGCCGGAACATCAAGCGGCTTGATCGGCACACCCATGTGGCGGCCATAACGTCCTTTCCGTCCGTTCCCTTCGTCCTCGCTGATACATTGATCGGCGCTAAGACCGGCGTCTCGGCAGCGGCCGCAAGGTCGTTGGCGATCACAGCCCTTTTTGCTCTTTCGGCATCGCTGGCAACGAGGCTTAGTCGACAAATCTGGCTGTTCGTCGTCGCCAGGCTGGCCTGACATCGCAGAAGCGACGGAAGGCTTGCGCGATTGGCTAGGCAGGGAGGCGGGCGATATCGGACCAGCAACTGCGCTGTTCGATTTCTTCGATTTAGCGGCGCTTGTCTTAGGCATCTTCGTGGCCTTCGGTTTGTTCGACTTGGCACCAGGCATTCGAGGCTTTCCAGCATTCTGGGTCTTTGCGCTCGTGTCTTTTGGTTGTTGTCCTTGAACACTTCCATCGACACCGTCTTCTAAGTCGGCATCGTCCCCACTGGCCTCACCATAGCGGGATGGTACAACATGGGTATTCGTAATGGGTTGGACGTTATGCGTAAGGCCGTTCTCGTCGGCCTTCTGGCCCTGAGCCGACGTGGGTCCATCCTCGTTGTCGCTACCACTATCACTTGTAGCGCCAGTAGAAGACGCTACTTCGGCCTTGCCGCTAAAGGTGTCATCCAAAGTCGACGCAGAGGTCCTACCGTGGGAAATATTGGACATTTCACCCAGTCTCATAAGCTGGATTGCGACGTCTTTATCCTCTTCGGACACACAACTGCCAATTGTCGGATCGGGAGTTGGAAGGATACCCGATCCATTGCTCGGATAGCCTATACTGCCCCGATGGCGTCTTGTATCGGTCATCGGGGTTGCGAATATACTTTGCTGACCATACCCATTGTAGCCCCCAGGGGATTGTAGGGGCCGAGGGTTCGTAAAGGGGTTCTGGCCCGGGTGGGGGAAGGGTAGTGACGGTCGCGGATGCTCTACGCGACGAGCGGGAGATACTGAAGGGTTTGATGTGGCCGCTGGCATCTGCGGTGGGGCAAACAGTGGTAGTTCCTATGGATACATGAATGATATTTAGAGTTTTGGTTTGAGATGAAATACGGGTTCCGGGTGCTTACCGAGCTTTCAAACTTAGCGCGCTTGCGACGGCCACCCTCAACTATGTTTTCGACGCTGATATCGGTATTTCCGATTTGGTCTTTTGCTTTGCTAGACACAGACCCAGCGGCACCATCGCCGCTGCTGTAACCGTTGGCGCTGTCGTCGTAGTTGGAGCCATGGTTCTTGCTAGGGCGACTGCGACTTTTCTTCCCAGCCGGGTTTGTGCTGACAGACGTGCTACGTCGACCGCCGTTCCCATTGGGAGAAGGGCTGCGCCTTCGTGATGTCCTCGAGCCCGGCCTAGAGACGTGGTGACCCAGTTGGGTGGAGTACTCCATCGGCGTCGATTGGAAAGCACTCGGATTGAACGGGCCAGCCGGTTGAGGCGAGTCCTCAATGACTCTGACATGAACTACCATGTTGTTACTGAAGTTCTCATACCTCGCAATCAGTGTGTTGTTTCGATCATCCTCGAAACTAATACCGGCGACACCGTGATACAAGCCATAGAAATTTTTGACAGTGGATATTATAGATTCCGTGTCATCATGGGGATATATTTGAACACGTAGTGGAAGTCGTGCCCGGTATTGAGGGGACTGAGGGAAGAGGAGCTCGAATTGGACATGTTTAGGGGGAGCAGCCTGTCTCGGAGAAGCGCTTCCACTGTGAGAACCAGTAGAGGCGCCCGCGTTCAGCTCAATCGGCGACCCGGATGCCATATTGCTTGACCCGCCTATTTTGGACATGTCCAGGACAAGTTTAGCAGTAGAGTATGTTTGTTGGGGTGAGTGATGAAAAGCGCCCGCAGTGGGCTGGGCGTTAGTCGCTGGCGGACGGGAAGAGGGCTTTGCCGTTAGGAGACTGGACAAGTCCATCACCCAGTCGGATAGACCCCCAATTGGTGTCTTCGTAGTATTGTTTGGCTTGAAGTCAGGTTGACCCCAATAGCGACTGAATGCACCGGCAGATTTACGTCAAGACGGTACGGGCGAGGACGAGGGCGGTCAGAGCCCAATCGCAAGTCGGTATAGGGACAAGGAGGTTAGCGGGCCGTTTTCTCTTCTCTCCTCTCTCTTTTTTTTGGATTCGGTGATGCTGCCTTGTGTATCTGATTACAATTAATGTTAACTCAGCTAGGTTGAATACGGGAGATGAAGAAAAAGGGCGGTTGTTGATTGTAGACGGCTCTGGTTATTGTCGGCGACCATGCCTAGTGCGTGAAAAGCAGCTTTCTCTGGCACACCCAAGCGTCCATCTGCAGAGGCAGATTTGAGCGACTATTTCTTGAGGGACGGCCGCGATTGGGACCAAGATTGGATCGCATATAGTGCCAGACTCTGAAAAACTTACTGAGACACAAAGCAGATGGTGTTGTCGTGTTAGAGATGCATGAACTCAACCTTGAGCTGCGGTGCCCCAGATCGGTCTACGCCGCAGCAGCTCAGCGTCAGGACTGAGAGATCGAGCGGTTTTGCCGGAAGTACTGACAAGATAGATGACGATGAGGGCGGAGATGTATCAAGAGGGCTTACTGGTATGAATGGGACTGGTTAGATGGGTGGTTTGGTCGAGGGATCGGGACTCGTGTGAAAGAGGAGGTAGAGAAGAGAGCGAGGTTTTGCACAGTAGGTGAGTCTTGAAAAGGGCTACCCACACAGTTACGTTAGTTAAGTTGGGAAGTGGTGGGTGCAAGCAAGTGGCCGTGCCGAATGTGTCATTCCTATCTAACAGCGCTATTACCACCTATAGGTACCTATCGGTAGCCCAGCGCAGTGGCCTCCGGTATGGCCTTCGGTATTGCCCTCTAATTTGCACCAGTAGCGCCGAACCTGCCTATAATTTCTATAGTCGTGCCTAACAAGTCGCAACAGCCACTAAGAGCATCGCATGCGATACATCCCTATACCTGCCGGCTGCCCGAGGTTTGGGGCTTTGACGGCACATTACTACCTACCAGGGAGCTAAGCAGCGTACCAAACTCTGCACAGATTGCTCACACAAAACAAAACGAGCCCAGGTCAATACGGAATGCAATACAATACGCAGCGGTTTGGGAAATACTAAGGTATCTGTCTAGGTACCAGTATGAGTCGCAACTAGCTGGGACTACCTGAGGTATGCAGGCATCAGCGATCATAAAAGGACATGATTCCAACACGTTGGCTACCTATACTTATAACGGTAAGGAAATCACTATACAGAATGCCTACCAACTACAAGAACATTAGTCTTCGCTCGGAGAGGACCTCCTAGAAACATCGTGTCACCTGTAATATAATATGCACACGCAGATAGCACTGCTACCGGTGCCTACATGTATCTACTGTGACCTCTTCAATGGTACGCGCTAATGAGGAGGCATAGGCTCACGACTTGGCCCGTTCATTCATGTAAGCAGGTACATACCGGCTACTGTACGGAATCGTTACAGCTGTACGTCTTCCGCACTACCACCGATAACGCGCCATCCATCTCCCTCCCTATACTGAGTACAGTCTGTACCTGCTCCCACCCAGTAACGAGTTCGTCTCTCTGAGGACTGAGTTGGGTTGCATGCCCGCCTTTGAGCGTACCTAAGTGAAGTCGGCTCCTGCGTTGGTGGTGCGTTGTTCACCTGTGGCCAGTCAAGCATGGAAGAGTCCGCTTAGCTGCCTTGAGAATGCAGGCCCAAGTGACTCTACACTGCTGGACATTGTATGCTGTACATTACAGTGGATTGCATCTACCGGTAGGCGAATTGGATTTGCGACCCGGCTTCTGTGCTTGCGACTAATCCCAGCAGCGGTCCCTGGATAACTGATCCCCGAGCATCCCAAAGCGTGTTGATTGATTGTGGCCAACCTACCTACAGTAGTGCCAGGCGCGGAATGAACCGGTCGGCCGTACATACGGTATTTGTACGAAGTACAGACTACAATGAGCTGCAAAGTACAATACCTACGGTAGTCCACCCATCTATCTAGATGGTGAGGTAACTTATCTTCCAGATTCAGATTCAGGCCCGGTAACCTGTCGCTTCACGTCGCTAGCTACCTGTTTATAGCCATGATAACTTCCTATTTTGCGCGACAACGCAGGTACTTGAACTGCGCTGCTTATGATGAGGACGCCATGTCATGTTATGCGCCGCCCTCATAGTGGGGGGAGGAGAAGGGGTGCGACAATGGACTCGAGCAGGCGGTTTAGGGTACCTTGAGGGCGAATATGTAGGTACCTATTCGTATAGCGCAAATCTCGCACAATACCAGGTATCTATCATGGGCCATGCTGCTGCTTGAGAAGGGTCTCGCCCATTGCTGATACAAAAATCATAATTCGCGTTAGAAATCTTGGTCTGTCAGGTGGCTCTTTACCAGTACTAAGTACGGAATAGTCTGCCATCGTGTCTAGCGCAGACCAGGTATCTGCCCACAAGGTAGAACTACACCTAGGTAGGTAGTAGTCTAGATAGATGGGTACAGACGTAGGTAGATGGGTAGATAGGTGCCTAAGGTCTGCAAATGCTTACATCGATGTAGATACTTCGTGTCTGGTTAGTCTACGCAGTTGATGGCCCTGGCACGGCCATGGACGAAGGTTCGTGGGCGAAGATCTCAGAATTCAGTCAAGTGGCCCAGCCAACGACCGATCCAGCCAATGGGGCTAATGCTGGTATGGTGGTGTACGAGCAGGGGTTGGTTTTCTCACCGTGTTGTCTGCATAGGCATGAAGGTTGGTGTGAAGCAGGTAACATGCTAGAGAACCAGAGACAACGAGCCCCCGTTCAGGTGCGCAATGATACACAGGTGAGCGGTAGGTTGATGGGGCCGTCGCATCTGAATCTCCTTCCAATATGCCAGGAGCGCCTACGTGTGTCCGTCTGGTTTGGGGAGATCTTCGCTAGTTACTACGTAGTAAGTAGATAGATAATAGCTGCCACAGGAGTCCATCATCAGTCATCAAGCGTACGGTCTGTACTTACAGGTACAAACTTGCCCGGCAAGAAGATCGGCACTCCTACCTTACCTAGTTCTGCTTGGTGTGCAGGTGTTTCGTGTTTCATTGTACCCGTTGCCACACCAGACAACCAGTTGAGCAGCTTGAGCGTCAGCATGCAAAGCTCAACTATATGTTGAACAACTAACTATCTGTAGGTACGGCAGGCCTCCATACTTACCTACCTCTTACCTGCTATAAAAGTACAAGACTCCTTACACGGTACTTGTACTTCAGCTTACATCTCCAGACCGTTTGAAAGAAAGGGACTCGGGCGTTGTCCGGTTGTGGCACGTTATCGAGAGATCTTTGACTTCCAAGACTGCGAGCGCAAGGCCAAGCCCTCCACAGTTCAGCATAGTGCGGACTTGTGGAGTAAGTACCAGCCCAAGGAAGCACCCTGATTGAGGACGGACGATGAAGAGAGAAAAGCAGAGGATGTAGGATGCGCTGGCCAAGTTTTGACTTGCGTCAAATCAACCCCCAGAATCATCATTGGCCCTTGTTCTAACAGCGCGAGCCCCATCCTCCCGACCACGTTGTCAGGCGGGCTGGCGAGCTGGCGAGCGCATAGCTCATGTTCAAGCGCAGCATCCTGGCTTGCCCCCAGCGAATCATGGCTCCCCATGCATTATTTGTTTGTTTTCGCATGCGCGACAAGTAGATTGGCGAAGACGTTCGATGGCGCACTTCGCTGGGAGAAAAAAAACAAAACCGCGCACCAACCCCCATCCCTCTCGTGCTTCCAAAAAAAAAGGAACCATCTTCCCAGATCATGCCTCTCAAGCCCGCGCTCTCAGTAAACAAACGAAGAGAAGGGGAAGGTTTAAATATGCTGTTTCCAGCGGTGCTGTTTCTCGCATGCGGTCACTTGCGGGAGAATCGTAATCATTTGTGGGCGCCCATCATGCGAAGGTGACCAACCTCCCATGGGATCCTCTTGTTGACCGCTCACTCGAGAGAAGCTTTTCATCCAATAGCAGACGTCCAAGCCTGGAGGTATTGTGTAGCACCAAGATATCCCGTACGCCTATGGCCATTTTCAGAATCACCAGTGCGTGGATCTCCCTACACCGTATTTACGAAGACCTTTTTTCGGCGTGTGCTGTGCGCTTTTCGCAAGCGCATTAGCACTAGATGGACCATGTCCGTCGCGATGAGGGAATGGGGGGATGCTGACTCTTGGGTGTTCGATCTACAGTGGCTCCGGAAAAGTTTCGTTCACTTTTGTTTTCACCGGATTAGTCTTTTGATTAGGCTTTTTGGTTGTCGAAATTCAAACCTCAGTACCTACACCAAAACAAGATATAAAATCACAATTAAAAGTACTCTATGGGCTTGATTCGTCTGTTTACATACAATTTTTCTGAGTTGGAGGCTCGGTAATCATGTGAGTGCGGTGTGGTTTTTGGTGTAAAACTAAAAGTGAACGAAGCTTTTCCGGAGTCAAGGGGTGTCCTTATACCTAGATAACCTTAAAACACGGAGCATGAACTCAATCCTCGACCCGGAGGGCATCGGTCATAACTAACAGGTACACAGTGAACAGGTGGGAAGATAGATGGATAGATCGGTAGGTAGTTAATATTAATAAACATGTACATGATCCCTTCTGAGCCGATCGTCGATCGTGCGTTTGCGCGCGCGTATAATGGTACGATGCCGTGACTAACTAACTCTGCCTGGGATGAAGCCAATTGATGTCAGGTATGTACGTGAACTATGGTGGTGTATAATTAGGCGATGTATGCCCACAGATTCGTGATGCCGGGAGGATCGAGCCGATACGCTAAGACTGAAGGCTCGGCTGTTATTGCTCAATGGTAATCACCAAGATCGGCTCATTGACTTATTCTTGTGGTACCGTGATTACTTCCAGTTGCCAATTCGGGCGCTCTCCCCGCGGATACCGTCGCGACAGTCGACTCTCTTTAAGACGGGAACTCCGCCAGTTTCCCTCATACCTTTGTCGCAGCGGCTCCCTGACAGTCGCATCCAAAGGCGGCGAGTCCACGGTTCATACTGCATCATTTCTGAACAGCCCTTTTCAAATGCAGTGACTCTGGCCTGATTCGACTCACAAATTCCGGAATGTGTGGCAATTTTAGCCACAAGCGCTGGTCCTGTCGGCCACCCCTTGGGCAAGACATGCTGAGCCAAGGATCAGGGGAGACCACCCGAAACGATGTATGAGGTTGCGCAAAAGTCGAAAAGGGCATAACCATAGGCATTCCGTTGCGAAGCCGTAGCGAATGTGTCATATTCGCCTGCAATTATGCCAATGGAGTTTTGCGCTCGCGCGAGCAGGTAGGGAAGCATTTTGGTGCCGAGCGCCTCACCAGGGTACTTACATAATATATGAGGAAATAATTATAGGTCACATGGTTTCGAGTCTTGTTCGTGATTGCCTGTCGCGTTCCGAGTCTCAACGTACATCCGTTAGGACAACAACACAACGCAATGGCAGAATGATCCATTGGAAGTTCCTGCTCGGTCTATCATGGCTCGCGATAGTATGAATTCTGCAATATTAAACTTACGATGAGGCAGCGTGCATATTTACCGATTAAAACAGCGTTGTCCGAGATTTACTGTCATAGTGGAAGACGCGACGGCTGCCGACGATCTATATACGTCATTTAAAGGAACTGCGTTGGGCGGTGTGGAGATTGGCTGGAAAAGTGGCTTGCAATTGGGGCTTGTAGGTACTCCGTACATCTTGTGTGGGATATACGGAATGACTATTCCGTATTCATGCAGTTGGTGGAGTGGCCGATATCATGATAGGCCGAGATATGAGGCAAGCAAGCTTTACTCTGTTTAGAGTGCTCCGTACGTCCGTACCTACGCCAGTACCCACTATTCAGCCCGCTGCATTGCCCGGCCATTCTACATCGCACGCCAACTCGGCCCATGAAACCGTCTTGATGACCCATCTGGCTTCAGTACTGATGTATAAAAGCGCAATCCTCATTAAATCGCAACTTCCTCACCACCACACCAAATACTCTTGAAGGCATGAATCTTTCGATATAGTGCGTAATTATACCCACAACTTGTCTCTACGAAGGTAAAAGCTAAAATATTGGGATTATACGGTTTCCGCTCCCGACGGCCGCCAGGTATGAAATCTTGACTCGACGTTGGGAAGGTAGGTATTTACCTGCTAGTATCTATTCCGTAGCGATCAGAGATTTTTGTGACAGTAATAAGCCATTGACTTAGAACTGTGCGAAAGGAGTGCGCAACGGAAACTGCTACGGGCCCTTATAGCATTATCATAGGTAGGCGCGCATTCTCTCTTATAAATCGAACTCGGACTTCTGTATTCCGTAGTCTGTAGGTACCTACCTATGGATTCCTACTAGGTGGGCTATAGGTATTCTGGCACTAACCTCTGTATCTACGCCATTATAGGCCGTCAACTTGGTCAGCCACTCTATCTCTATATGTAATCGTTGGTGCAGCGTACTACGTCCGTACTTATTAGGGTAGGTAGGTGGTAGGTTAGGTATACCGTCGCGGGGCATCACTAAATTCCAGTGTTTATGCCACTGCCCGCAGCTGGTATACATGTACTCCCTATCTAGACCCCCACCTGCCGTAAAACGCGTTGATATGACTCGGAGTTTCCTACCAGCAGCTTCTACACACCTACCACCTTACCTACGAGGATATTACCAGCGTACGTCGGTAAATAAGTGCCCATTTTGGGCCTGCTTGGTAAGATAGGTAGGTGGGGTGGCCAAGTTATCTAAGGGGGATATTGTGTACAGTAACAGACCGCCAAAAAACCCCAGACCGAAGCGGGCCGAAACGGGCCGAAACATGCTTACCTCCATGTAGATAACGATCCAGATTCGTGGGTACTCCTATACTGATGGAGTACACAGTAGGCCGCCTGGCTTCTGACATTATCGGAGTACCTCCAAAGTAGGGAGCACTTCGCATGTATCTCTGCACCTAGATACTGCCCTGAGATACCTTGGTCGATGACAAAGATCAGCTGGTAACTTGGGAGACCTGCCAACGGGTGTTATCAACAAGCTCCGGGGTTGCATTTCTGACCTGGGATCCAAAACATAACACACAACAACAACACCAGGCGCATCTCTCCTTTCCAACTCGAGGAGATACCGCCAACCCGATAACGCAACCCTTCTCAGCATCACAACATACTATTGTTGTTCCTCCGCGACCAAACATCTACATATCCGTCTTCATTCCTCGTTGGCGCAAATCGGAAGCCCCTTTTCCCCCTTCCCTATCCGAGCCTTTGCATTGCTGTCAGCAGTGCAGCCACAGTTCAGTATCATTTTAAAGATTCGGTAAGTAGCGTACGCTGGTATACTACCACTCCTTGCGCCGGGGCATCCATCATCTCCCAGCGTGGCCGTTGGCTAGGCAGCTTCACTACGCGACAAGGAAATTAACCATAACTAGTGTGTAGTCGGCGGCCCTCCGGTGCATCCATTCTCTCTCGTCAATGAATTCTTAAGACACGCCAGCGCGCCCGCTCGGTGCCGGATTACCGTCGCGAATTCTGACCATATTGTTCTCTAACTGCCTACCTGGTGCCATCCTGGTCATCTATATCCCCTTCCACCCCGACTAGTCACGTCTTATCTAGCCCGCCGCCCAGCCGCTCAGCAGCAGTGTCTTCCATTTGGACGACCGAGGCTCGGGCTAGCGGAATATGGACGCCAGAGTAAGTATTTTGTATGATTCTCCCTAGCATTCGCGACATATCGTGCGCCGCGCGGCTGGGAGCTGCTCGAATTATTTTTGACGCGGGTCCCCCTGCCCTCTAGAGCGCGGCGCATTCAACGCCCTTGTTACCTGCGCCCGCACGTCTACCTTTCCTCGCGCAGGGAGACGCGTAGCCCAATTACCCTAACAGCTTACATTGTTGACAAACGCTAATTTCGCATGATCATACAATAGCCCTATAGACCTAGTCGCCATCCACCCAACCTGGGGACTGAGAATCGGATTCCACTTCATGATCGTCACAAGTCAACCAGCAACGTCGCAAACATGTCCGCGACGGGCAATTTCAACGTCGCGGCGAAGCGAGTAGCTCTAGGCGATCGCAATGTGTCGTCTAGGGATGTAGGTGGTGCGCCGTACGATGGCAAGCTGGCAGACACACAGAATCATAGCACCGCCTCGGCCATAGCCACTTCCAGAGTACAGGAGAATCGAATACAGATCAACCCGAGAAACACGTCTAGGAAGGCCCTTTTGCAGTCTACAGCGCGCCCAGCCAAAACCATAGCGCCTTCCGCATCGTCGAGCCAACTTGGACCTGTCGCCCATAATACCAAAGGCCTACGCAAAGCCGTCAGCAGGGCCACGATGTCAACCTTCGTATACAAGGATCCGCAGGAACACGAATCCGACCCTGCACCTGCTGGGCTTCTCAAAGCCGCTCCTGAGCATTGGCCAGTCGAGGCTGTTCGAGCTTCCCAGGCACAACCTTCCACCAGTGCGCAACTCCAAACGAAGCAAGAACGACCGATTGAACCGACGTCCCTAGCGCTCGAAAGCCAGCAGCCAGAACAACCCCAGCTTCATAGACTACATCCTTCTTCTTACTCCAAACATGGGGGAGACCATCTCGAAAATCCAACCTGCTACTCTACAAATCCGCCGCACCTAATTTCTCTTAGCGACGCACCACCAGCCGGCTATCACGGTGCCGATGATGATATTACTGAATCCCTCTACGTAGATGCGGTTGAGGAGCTCACTCAGGGACATGTTCAGTTCCTGAAGAACGCACCGACACGTGTCACCACTGCATCATCTCGTTCACCCTCACCTGCCGGTTGCCCTTCGGCAGACCAGTCTATTCCGGAATATACCAAGCCAGTCGGGACTTCAAGCGCCCAGCCTGAAGTCAAGTGGATCGGCTGCCAAAGCGACGCTACCCCTCCTGCCTTAATTGACGATCAACCTTATCTATCCGACTGCAACGACGACGAGGACTATTACCACGGTGATCAAGGTTATACTACTGCTCATTCACACCGATCTCGTGGCGATAATACCACCGGCGGTGTTACCACAATCATGTTCCCTCCAAAGCTCACCAAGAAAGGCCAAGCAGAGATTGAGGCTGCGAAGCGAATCGTCAATAGTAGACGATCCGCTGAGGAGATCCAGGAGGATGCCTGGGACGTCAGCATGGTTGCTGAATATGGTGATGATATCTTTCGGTACATGAAGGAACAAGAGGTGAGATACTACGGCCTAGTAGAAAAACGCTGGCAGTTTTGCTAACAACACCCAACTAGAGAAATCTCTTACCCAATCCTCACTACATGGACCTTCAAAACGAAATCCAATGGTCGATGCGCTCTGTCTTAATGGACTGGGTAGTCCAAGTTCACACTCGCTTCGGTCTCCTTCCTGAGACGTTATTTCTGACCGTCAATTATGTCGATCGCTTTCTTTCTTACAAAGCTGTGTCATTGGGGAAGCTGCAGCTTGTAGGCGCTACGGCCATCTTCATTGCAGCCAAGTACGAAGAAATCAACTGCCCATCAGTCCAGGAAATTGTCTATATGGTAGACGGAGGCTATTCTGCTGAGGAAATCCTGAAGGCTGAACGTTTCATGCTAAGCATGCTCGATTTTGAGCTTGGCTGGCCCGGCCCAATGAGTTTCTTGCGGCGTATCAGCAAAGCCGATGACTATGATCTCGAGACTCGTACTCTGGCCAAGTACTTCCTCGAGGTTGTGGTTATGGACGAACGGTTTGTTGCGAGCCCACCTAGCTATATTGCTGCTGGTGCCCACTGCCTCTCACGCCTCATCCTACACAAGGGTGAATGGGTAAGTCAATTGGTGTCTTCAATATATAACTCCAGAGCTGACTAATCTCCAGACCGTTCCACATGTCCATTACTCCGGTTACACTTACGAGCAGTTGAAGCCTCTGGTTACCACCCTATTGGAATGCTGTCGACACGCCCGCAGACACCACGGTGCAGTGTTCGAAAAATATTCCGACAAGCGCTACAGCCGTGCATCTTCATATGTGGAAGAAGAGATCATCAGAGGCTACAGACTTCCGTTCGAACAACACGTCTCTATGTCGCTCCCTGTTAGCTTCTTCGGTGACGAAGCTACTCGAGCATCTTATGCGGGGTCCCATGCTATAAAGATGCCCATTCCAACACATGGCTAGATCATTCACAGTAAAAACTAATTAGTGCTTTCTAGTTGATTCAGCATCTCGGCCCCCTACTTCAACACCAATCATGAATCATAAGGAGTTGGCTCATCACAAGATACTACATCCGGCGGCCAATGGTGTGCTATACGGGAACTGGACCCCTCAGCAACACTGGCATTCAGTCGTTCTGGCTTGTGCTTCTTGCCTCCACTAGAATTCACGGTATCTCTAATTTGGCATTGATGCCAGTTGACGACGACTGCGTAACGAGTTATACGAGTTAGATGACCCTAATTTCTCCTCGTGATGCTTTCCCATGAGAGCTTCGCATTGATTCCCTAGGCGTTCCGGAAAAAATTCTCGAGGTATAGGTAAAGGCAATGCCGGCATTAAGGTAATTCAGGCAAGGAACCGGGCGTTTGGTCACGGACAGGACAACACAGAAATGCACGTACTTTAGCATTCGGTATTTCCTCATTGCACATGTCGGGCGGGGCCTAAATTCTCGCGATTTGTCTAGCTACTTATTAGCCTGCCAACAGAGACATTGCTTATGTTCTTGTCCGAGTAGTGTATATAATTTTTGTTGGAGGGGCGGAAACCACCTGTGCAGTTCCTATTTCTGTTGTTCAAGCATTTGAAGCTAAACAAATGCAGTCTGTACATAAGTCTTAGACAAGAAGCTACTTCATCCGTCTAATACGTTGTTCGCTCAGTGTCCCCTCCTATGACTGTGATCGAATATTCAATCATTTGGTGCTGCGCTCCAAAAACAGGCCCCAGATCTCACCAGCGAGGCCGTGGGTACACTCTACGTCATGATATTTGATGCCGCGTAGCCGGACCTGACCATTGTACCATAATTTGATATTGAAAGGGGAAGGTCGTTGAGGCACTAGAGGTTCAGTTGGCAATTGAGGACCCGTATGGCAGAAAGTTCTCAGGAAGACCTCAGCGTTCCTCGCAGCCCACCATGGAGGCCGTTACGCCTCAGTGAGTGGTTAGATTTGTAGAGAACAGCCATATGAATGTAGGTTCAACTGACTGAAATCGGTCGCATTAGGCTCGGTTTGCTTGAATTTGCCATGGGGGAATCGGGTTGGCTAACTTATTACCTACATACCTGGGTTGCCCTGGGAATAGAGTTGCCTGTAATATAACAGGCCGTCAAAGAAGTTATGGACCGAAACTAACCATGGAGCGCCTTGAGGCAAGGTTCTTTGAAAACCCGCGTAATGCGGCCGGAAAGCCCATGTAGTGCGGGCCCGCCGGGGGGACTCGATTTACTTGTGGGTAGGTTGGTGGTCTTGAGTCGCTTCTTCGAGACTCTTGGAGCGTAACGTAGATTCGGCTGTTTATATTCAAGACACATGTTGTGTCTCCTGAGTAGGTATTTACCTAAACTTTCATCGGTTAGCAACTTGAATTATTACCATTCCGAACTTTAGGCTGGGGACGTCCTATCCGAGGGATAGAGATGGGTTTGCCTTCTTCATGGCTCCGAAGTCGTGGGTTTCAGGCGACGCAAGTTTATCTTATATGCGATGTCGCGACGTCATTCGTGCTGTAATATATTCACCGCCAAGGCTATACATACCAAGGTTATGGTGCTCCAGTCTTGGCCACATCTTCTATCGCGAGAGCAAGCAGTATCGAGCCGGAAGCAGAAACGTACCGTACATACCACCTACCCGCGACTTGCCACGGCGCTTTCCATCCGGGAAGAAAGCCAACGGGCCGCCGACAGCAGGTGCGTATCCGGGGGACTCCTGCCGTGCAGGTGCGGGTGGTGTGCGCGCTAAGTACGCTATAGGTAGGTACACCCCTACTGCTACCCAGCCCGTGGAACCTTCTGCCTGGTACGCTACACGGGATGCTCGGGGGTTCGGCAAGAAACTCAATTCCATAGGGCTTAGCGCATCACGATGGGCGATAACGATATGTCGCTATCTTATCGGCGTTATCGCTGGGTTCTTCGGCTGCCACGGACGTCGCGCTGGCCAATCGCTGATTGGATCTCAGCTTTCAGGTCGGTACCGTACCTTACTTTTTACGCTGGCCCTCCCTGCACAAACCGGGGCCACGCATTGCACATCTTGGAAAAATTGGCTGCGAGCCTCACCCGCTGAAATCTTCCATGTCACGCAGAGCGCCTTTTTGTTCTCGCGTCGAGCCCTCGTGAAATCCCTCATTACCACCGCCGCAACTCATAGATGCCACCTTCTCACCTATATCTTCCCCTCTCGTTATTCATTATCCTTGGTCTCTTTAGTACTCCCATTCTCAGTTGAGTCGCAAAAGACGAAATCGGGCACGCGCTATTCCTCTTTCCGCTCCACGCCAAGGTACTATATTCCTGCACTCCTTTTATCGGAGCTCCACAATCCATCCCAAAATATCTCGATTGTGTCTCCCTTCGTTGCAATTTCCCGCCGTCAGCAGGTGAACGCTCAAACCACGCGCGGGCCTGTCCGGGTAGTACGTATTTGTTGGTCCAAGTTTTTGACTTCTCCTAGTTCGCAATTGCGCCGATATGTCGCCCCCTACAACCGTGAAGGAAGCGGTCAAGAGTAGCCTCCTGGGCTCTGAGGAGTCGACCAACCTGTCCGCTTCCTATCGCGCCACTTTCCTGAGCAATGCAAAGAAGGATGAGAAGACCGGTGAGCTTGTGATGGGCCCTGAGGAGTTCATCAAAGTCATTGCGCCTGCAGATGAAGACTACGTGGGTGTTTTTTTTTTCTTCTTCTACCCCGCCATCGTCAAGTTACTCAAGCTGGGCAGCTGCTAACACTGGCGCCTTTGCTCTTCTATTATAGTCAAAAATCCATCGCGATCAGTATGGCATTCTCTTCCGGGTTGCCGACCGTTCTGGAAGCGGGCGGGTCAACTTGGGTGACTGGGCTGCCTTCTTAAATCTGCTGAACAAGTCCGACGCCGAGTACGAGATTGCGTTCCGTCTTTTTGATATTGATCGCAACGGCGCGGTCAAGTACGAAGACTTCCGATCCCTCTACGAGCTTAACAAGGGCGAAGGCAGTATCCCCTTTGACTGGGATTGCGAGTGGGCCAAGCTGTATATTGGCGATAAAAGCAAACGACAGAATCTCACATACCCGGAGTTCTCACAGATGTTGCGCGGCCTCCAGGGAGAGCGCATTCGGCAAGCATTCCAGCGTTTTGATAAGAACAAGGATGGATACATTGAGCCGGAGCAATTCGCCAAGATCATCGTCGAGACGGCCAAACACAAGCTGTCCGATCATCTCCTCCAGAATTTGTCGACGCTTTGCAATATCTCGACGGGCAGCAAGATTTCTTATGCCAATGTTCGCGCCTTTCAGAACATGATCAAGGAGATGGACTTAGTCGAACTCATCATCCGCAAAGCAATTAGCCAAAGCTCCGACGGCAAGATTACGCGAAATGAGTTTCTAAAAGAGGCTGCCAAAATCACTCGATTCTCTCTGTTCACTCCGATGGAAGCTGATATTCTATTTCACTTCGCCAGTCTGGATGAGCCCTCTGGTAGACTCGGTCTACAAGACTTTGCCAAAGTACTTGATCCTCAATGGGTGAGCCGTGGCATCTCGAGGGATGCAGAGAAGCGCCTTAAGGATCTACAACCCGGCCAGTCTGCTCTGATGCAAGTCGCCATGTCAGCATATAACTTCGTTCTTGGAAGTTTGGCCGGCGCTTTCGGCGCATTCATGGTGTATCCTATTGACTTAGTCAAGACGCGCATGCAGAATCAGCGTGGAGCTGACCCAGGACAGCGACTCTATAAGAATTCGATTGATTGCTTCAGAAAGGTAGTGGCTAACGAAGGTTTCCGTGGTCTATATTCCGGTGTCTTGCCTCAGCTCGTCGGCGTGGCTCCGGAGAAAGCCATCAAGCTTACTGTGAACGATATTGTCCGTGGTGTCTTCACTGATAAGAAGTCGGGACAAATTGCACTCCCATACGAGATTCTGGCTGGTGGTTCTGCCGGAGCTTGCCAAGTTGTACGTTCATACGATTTTTGGAGTAAACTTGCACCCTGCCGGCCCACGCGCTAATGCCATGTTTAGGTTTTCACGAATCCATTAGAGATTGTGAAGATTCGTCTCCAAGTTCAGGGCGAAATGGTGAAGACGACCGAAGGAGCCCAGAAGCGCTCTGCCATCTGGATTGTTAAGAACCTGGGTCTCAAGGGTCTTTATAAGGGTGCTTCGGCCTGTCTCCTCCGTGATGTTCCGTTCTCCATGATTTACTTCCCTACATACAGTCATCTGAAGAAGGATCTCTTTGGAGAGTCACCTACTAAGAAGCTGGGTGTCGTCCAGCTACTTACCGCCGGCGCCATCGCAGGTATGCCCGCAGCGTATTTGACAACGCCATGTGACGTAATCAAGACGCGTCTGCAGGTCGAGGCTCGTAAGGGCGATACCAGCTACACTGGTCTGCGCCATGCGGCAAAGACTATCCTCAAAGAAGAAGGATTCAAAGCCTTCTTCAAGGGTGGCCCGGCACGTATTCTCCGGTCTTCGCCTCAGTTCGGTTTCACCCTCGCATCCTACGAGGTGCTTCAAAGCCTGATCCCATTCCCTGGCAAGGTGAAAGAGCAACAAGTACATACCGGCGTTGCTGAGGCCGTCTCCAACCTGCGAGAAAAGGACAACTCATCCCCACATGCACGCAGCCGAAACGCCCTGAAGATCATCCTCGATATCGATGAGAACTTCGGCCGCGTCAAGGTCGGCGATGCAAAGACCTGGAAGGCAATGCCGCGCATTATGGGCGGTAACTAATGAAGGATCTGTTATATCAATCCTTTTTCTTCTGTCTTTATAGACCTAGATGAGGGATAAAGACCTGCATGAGACTGGCGTTTGAGATTTGGCAAGCGAATGAAGCAGTTTGTGTGCCTTCAACTTCTTTTGTAAATTAGATGTCTCCACCAGGATTTTCGCGATTTGGTTGGTTTCTTCATACCCCCTCCGACATTCGCGAATACGTTGAGTTCTACAGGCCCAGCAGGGTCTTTAGATTTTATTTTTCTTTATCTCAGAGGAAGCCTTTGCTACTAAGTTTGCATTCGCATGAGCTAGAGATAGGGGGTTCTACATACTAAAAAGGCCGTCTCCGCGGGGATTCAGGCTGGTTTATCCGCAATCAGAAACGCGAGACGACGGCAAAATGGTAACGAAGTTAGTTCTGGCTGGGTCTCACCAGCCGCATTAAGAGTTACGATGCAACAGATAAACTGAACGTTTCCGTATTGGCCAATGTGGGTGATTATTATGTGTTGTCTAACTCGTGCTTAGACACGACGTCCCGGTTGGGCGTTGGTAAGGACGAAGAGTAAGCTGAGAATAATGAACTCCGAGGCACGTCTTTTGAGGGTAATCGTTGGATCTAGTAAAGGAATGGCGGTCTGGGCGGAAACTCTGAAGGACTCACTTGGTAACTCGCCCAAACACATCCATCCTTGGCGATCTGGTGGTTGATGTGGTGGGCAACGGATTCGAGGAAGCTTATGTCGGATGGACTACCTATTTGTCTTATTAGATACTACGTCAGTACTAAATATAGTCTCTCTCAAGCTTACCAAATAGATCCTCTGTAGTCTGCACTTATCCACATACCGCCTCTATGGCACCTGTAGGTAGTATCAATATGACAAATTGGAATAACGAGTGCGGAAACCGACAGAGAGTCCATCTATAGCGTGGGTTATAGAAACTGATGGGTAAGGCTACCTGTAGATATACGTCTCTTTCCTAGTCTAATAGTGAGCTGTAGATCAGAATGAAAGCTCCAGGCGTCGTCGACTGTGTTGATGCAGTTGAGGCCACAAATCAATCTTTTCATGGTCATAGTCGGATCGGTACCAGTATGTTGGGTGTATATCTATGCTATCTAATTCATGAGTATTATTATATATCCTCGCACTCATACTCCTATGTCCACTATGCCAATTCTGTCCCAGTTTGCGTAAGTATTCGTATCGCTAGGATCACCTCGCCAAGCCCACTCCATGATCTCGACGCCCGTATTACCCGCGGATTCAACTAGGCAGTATAATCTCCGACCTCTGTTTACGGCCATCGTGGCCTTATTAACGCAATCTCCCAGGTCATCAATAGCATCGTTGGTGACGTCCCATTTGCTGTCTTTGAGATAGGTCAATTGGACGCCGTTGGCCGCATCCGGGTCGATGCTGAGGACTTGGAAACCGAGCGGCGTGGGATTGTCCGAGTCGCTCTCGTTGAAACCAGTCGAGAAGGCAGCGAGTTGAGTTTTCGGACCGATATCTCGCCCCACGTACTGGGAGATATAGGAGTCGTTGCCGAGTCGCGCCTGTACCAACCCACTCGTCGTCGTCCGGTAGAATAAATCGAGACTGCGGCGTATAATAGCACCGCCATTATTCGCGAGCGTGCCTGAGTACGTGAGGGTTATCGACGTATTGGCCGACGGCATCGCGTCGATGGGTATAGCCTCCATACTATTGGACTCGCTCCCAACGAATTCAGTCATGGCGATGCCCGATGGCCCTTGCCAAAACAAATACGAATACTGATTACAGTTGTCGCATTGCTTGCCGTAGGCAACGATTGAAGTGTCGGGAAGCGGGTTATACTGGCCGACAGGGTTGGGATGCGTCCAGTCATCAGACGCGGTCACAGATACCGTGGACAAGTTGAGCTCGCCACTATATAACTGGGACCAAATCGTTGTTACTGGGTTGCCGCCCTGGAAGTAGAAGTTCACATCGGGGCTCTAAATGCGCAGAATGGTAATGTTAGTATCTCCTGTTTTCCTCGTGATGTCCTACTTATGGAATAGTAGACTGGGTAGAGGGATCTTACGTTCAAGCCTTGCCAGTTTGTATCAAGCGCCAGAGAGGTGCCAAGCTTGATGCTATACGTGGTCGCGTTGGCGATAGTTGAGACGACCCATTTGTTATTGGACGAGTTGAACGCGGACATGCAAATAGATCCGTCGTTCAGCTGGTATACCAATAGGAAATTGTCGTTCCCGTACACGTCACTGAAATTGGCGGAGGCGAGCCGCGTGTTTTCGAATAGCGACAACTTCGCCGGTCCAGCACCGGTGCCATCGACGGTGTCATTGCCGGCGCCACTACCGGCATCCTGACCCTCGCCCCCCTTATTTGCCGCTATGGCGGCGCGACCATTGAGCGTGCCCACGGTGGCACCAACGACCACGCCAATGACGACCAAGATAGCGGCGGCGACTGAGAACCAGAAGTATTTCCGCCGGAGACCGCATATCGTCGCCTTTTTGGAATCGGCCGGTACTAGGGCCGACTGTGAACTTGCGTTAACCCCCGTTGCCTCGGGTAATGTCGAATATTTCTGCGATGTCGACGGTTCTCCTGCGCCCAGGGCTGTCTGGTCTGTCTTCGAGGGGTGATAGTAGCCGTAGGCGTCGGGCGGCTGTGGGGGTACTACTTCAGGATATCGGCCTTGTCTGACTTGATGCTCATCCATAGCCAGTTCCAGCGTGCTATGGTCACGCTCGGGCAGCGCCGATGGAGAGGCCATCTTGCTAGCTTGCGATGGCCAGATGTCCTACAGCCCTGCCTATCTAATAGGTAGTGTGTACACATATGTGAAGTCAAACATGGCAGGCGACCAAGACTTATTACTACCTACACCACTTTCTCCTGCGTTTTGAAATTACGCGAAGAAAAGCGTGTGGAGCGTATCGGAGTCGACCATGCGCCCACTTTATTCCTTCGCGGAAGAATGTGACCTACTTTGTATCGTCGAAGCCTTTAACCCTGAAGATCTCGATACTACTATTCCGCACTAGGTAACTATTCCGTACATTGTACGGACACGCGCCCTGTCTCTCTACTAAGTAGCTAATAGCGACCCAGATATAGCGGGATAAGTCTATGAGCTGGTATTATGCCAAGGAGCTTCTTGTTTATTAACTCGGTTTCTGCGCCCCAATGTCGCCAGACCATCCGCTTCACCACCGCAGCCTGCTTTCTAGACTACACTGGTAGACTAGTAAGCAGTTCTTAGTATCGTCGTAGAAAGCCACTCGATGGGACCACTGTAGGGACCTAGGTAGTATAGATAGGGTACCATCTCTACGCAGCAGTAATCCGGCTTCCCAGAGGGAGACAATTCCTAGGAAACGGACAGACAGGGTTACGGAGTTGGGATTAACTACCATGCTCAAACTCGATTCAAACACCTCTGTAATTCAGCACCCGTTAAACCCCTTCTGCCCACCCCAAGGAAAACTCGGCACTTATGACTAGGCAGACAGTTTCACATTTAGGTAACTATCTCAACTGTTAAAAAGGCATACTCTTTACGGAATAAGTTGTCTATGATTGCTTCGATATTATGATCAGCTCTACGAAGTACTTAGTACTTGACGGTGTATATCACGTATATATGAGGATTCTGACCAGGGCCGCCTTGCTGGTCGGGCTCCTGGCTTGTTGCCTAAGAACATCTTACTCAGTATGTATTTACTAGATAGGTAGCTGCTTGTCCTCTTAGATATCTTGAACACCGGCCGCAAGCCCCTGAAACACAATCCACACCATGCGGCCAACATGTTCGCCACTGCGCCAGATCTCGTCATGGTCCCCTCGTAAATCCTTGAGTAGAATCAGTCTCTTCTCTCCTTTAACGCCTGTTCCCTCACCTTCCACTACAAACCCATCACTGTCTCTTAGTCTCCGCGCCATATTATCTGCTTCTGGCTCATCGACGAGGGTGTCATCCGGTGACCAGCCAAGTAAGACCAATCTCCGACCAAGCCATGTCGCGGCGTAGTTCCCGGTAAACTTGATGGGCGCCGCGCGGTCCCAAGCAGCGGGATCCTCGCCAAACGCAGATCTAAAAAAGGGCGCGTACGCCCCGCCAAAACGCTCGTTGACACCGGTAAAATCATACAGACCCTCGAGGCCCATGATAGCAGCGGGGAGTACCGGTTGCTCTGTTCCTACGCTTGCGTCACTGGAGGTCGAAGGGGCCAGAAGCTGGAACGCCAGGGCAGCGCCGGCTGAGTGCCCTATTAGCAGGTAATTGCTCTTGAAGCCGTAAGTCCGCTGTAGGAAGACCAAAGCCGATCGTATGTCATCAATATGGTCTGGGTGCTGCGCCCCGCGATACTCGTCCTTCGGCGTCGTCGCCGGATCCTGCGGGAACCCGGGATGCGGGCTTAGCCGGTAGTCTATGGATGCGAACCCGGCTATCATGTCGTCGGCATGAGCCGGTGACGTTCTGAGGATCTGGTCGATGCTCGGGGCAAAGGCCTCGTGGGTTACGCGCGGATCACGCCATGCACCGCCGTGGATGTAGCTGTGATATATCAGATAACTGGCACGGGTAAGGTTTTGCTTCACTCCGCGCTGCGGGGCGGACCCGGTCAGGCGTAGAAAATCATGACCGAAGTCATACACAAGTGTCGAAGGGCTGAAGGAATACGGGTTACCTTACACAACCCAATATTTGCTTCCCAGGTCTACTTCCCATACGCCAAGCTTGCATAGGGAATGCCGGGAAGCATAGCGATGAAGTGTATACTTGAGAGATGCTGCCATGCGTATAAGCCTCCGAGGCGGTAAGTGAGAATTTGCTGTATGCTTCGATCGGATAGGGCGACGATGCAACCGGGAAATCCGAGAAGATCTTTAAAGGGCTGGCGCGTTTCTTTTGATTACAACTGTGTTCCTCTTTCACTAGCAGGAGACGGGCTTCGCGCGGTCAGTCATTGTCGACCTGCCTACGTTATCCAAGGATCACGGCCCGATCCGGCCCCTTTATAGAGAGGGGCCAGTCATTCGCTAAATGATGAGGTAGGGCAGCTTTGGGGGGGCATGTGCCTGAGCTATGTAAGCTTTTGTCATCTAGTGTGCGGACGTTCAACAATACGGACATACGGCATACGGAAGTTAGATTCAAAAGCTGTCGATCAGCCACAGATGTAAAGTCTACTGAGATTTATTGTGAACGGTCAATGCTTATAAGACGTCAAACTTCGGCCCATCAAGATTCAAACAGCAGTTTCGGTCCGAAGGCTGCCCAGATACCAAGGTAGAACATGGGTTACGTTACAGGTAATTAGCTTCATTTGTGCCTGAGAGCTTAGGATGGCATTCTAGCTATATAATGTATCCTGCTCCTGCTTGCTTTGCCTTATCGATGTCCTTCATGGACCTACCTACGCATCTCGTTGGGTTGACCCTCTGGCAATGTTGCTCGTCAACGCCTTCATTTCCCGTTGGTGTATTCTTAAGGGACCACCGGACTGGTCTGATTAGACCAAATCGCCATCTAGATAGATACTAGGTAAAGCTCCAGTTTACAGGATCGAAAACCCGTATATCCAGTATGCGAAACGATGAACAGAGACAGAAACCGTCATGAAACTAGTTTTATGTTCATTTTCTCGCGAAATCCTTTGTTGGCGTGACATTTGTCATTTGATCTATTCACGCCATCTCATCCGGATGATATAATGTGCGCGCACTCGTAGTTACTTAGTATAACCCCCAGACTTCCCCGGGTGGGCAATGTGTTCCGTCGGCAGCTATCTTCGCAGAGCGCTTGCTAGCGATCCAGTCATTCAGGTAGACAGTCATCTCCGTAAATAGAGAGACAAAGTTCTGTTTGTGGGGATGTGTTGAGACCGGTACCGAGCGACATCCCAAGGTAGACAAACCGGCATTCTTATAAGTATAAGCATTCTTCGAGTGTATAGGTAGGCATGCTTTAAGCGGCTTGATAGATTCTCGGGACGGAATGGTGAATACGTTGCCCACAGATAACTGTCTGTAATCCTTTTCTCGAAACAGATCGTGGCCTTATCAGTTGAGTCCTCAGGGACCGGTGGTGCCCCAAATTAGATTGCGACCTCGTCCTTACTGAGACGCATGATTTCGTCTATGTTCGGGTCCCATTCATTCTCATCCTCACACGGAGGTGCTAGCACAAACTTACCCAAGACTTGCCCCATGCCGTAGGCAGACCCTGCACTTTCCTCCGCAGTCTCCACGTTCTCCTTCTGCTCGATAATCATTGCAGTCGTCAAGAAGTCAGTTTCTGTCGCTACACCCAGGTCGAGAGTTGTACCGCCCCAGTCAAGCTCAACTTTGCCAGATTTGCGCACATTGAGTCTACCTATGAATCCTCCATCGGCTGGAAGGCCCATGGATTCTTTTCGAATTTCTTCGATGCCGTTCTCGAGCTTGACTTTAATATCGTTCTCTGAATTACTTGGCGCAAGATCAATTGCTTCCGATCCGTTCTGGTTGTCCGAGGGTCTGATCAATGGCGGAAGAATGGGTGGGAACTGGAAAACAAATAATTGATCATCTTTTTCTTGGCCTTCTTCCCCTTCAGCTGGGGCCGAGAAACTGAGACTGCGCAATACGGTTTCAAGATCCATCGTTGAACACATGAATTCAGGGTCTTCAGCTATCCTCTTTTCTCTGCGCTTCATTTTTTCAGTAGCAGTATCTGACGCAAGACCGTTCTCATCAATAACGGCTCTCCTCTTCGTGTCAGGTGAGGTTGCCGTTGTCGGGGCTTCTGGGATCTCGGCCATGTCAACATCGGCACAGTCTTCCTCTGTGCCTGGTTCGGCTTTGACGTTAACTCGATCTTTAGGTGCTGCATGCCAGATCTCGTTGTCGTTATTCATGCCGACATCCCGGGGGTCCGCGACCGGCGCATCAACAAATAAGCCTCCTTCATCGTCAGAAGACTGGCGGTCCTCCGCTTCGAGTTCGGCCTGCGTTTTGACCTTCACCTCAGGATCTTGATGCAGTGTTCGATGCATTCCAATAGGAATATTGCCTACTGACTTCTGGGTATAACGAGTCGGCTGGTATAAAGGAGTTCCATCCGGGGCATGGCCATCCGTTAGCCCATTGAGAAGGTCAATGTTGATTCTAGCCTCATGTTCTCGCCTGGGCTGATAACGAATGCGATTCTCCGAGTCATATCGGAAGAGTGAGTATCTTTCATTTCCTTGCCAGGAGCCAGACCCAGACGCCCGGACGCCGTCTGTCTTAACATTTTCTGCATAATGATCAGTATGAGACAATGAACGGACATATTGCTTCATTTGTGGATTTGTGATGAAATATAACACACCTGCTGCAATCGCGGAGAAGGGCCCGCTTGCTGTGACAATCCGTCTGGTCAGGCCACCTCGGGCCATGCCTCCTCTTCCACGGCCCCTTCTTGCTCTGCGCTCCTCGGCCCTTAGCTCGCGCTCCTCAATCTTAACCTTGACAGCAAGATCGCGATTTCTGTCCTCCTCAAGCTTCCTCCGTTCAGCTTCATCTCTTCGAACATTTTTTGGCTTGAAGCGGCTAGCACCTCGCGATGTTGCAGCCGATGCCTGAGAAGGGCGCAAATCAGCAGGTGTGGATGCTCCCCCGGACACATTCGCTGCGGCTGTTCTTGTAACCCTAGCGGCGGCTTCTGACTTGACGCTAGCATTTTGTGCGCCGCTCTGAATGCTCTCGCCAATTTGTGAAGGAGGCCTAGGAGCGGACGCAGGTTCGCTGGCGGATGATTGGGAGGCGGTGTTCTGTGAAGATGCACCACGGCCTCTTCCACCCCTACCGCTTCTGGTGCCCCTGCCACCCCTCTCACCTCCACGCGGTGCGGCAGGCATGTTATTGAACCAAGACGAGGCTCACAAAAACACTCGAGTTTTTCGTGAGTTCGCAAAGCTGGACGCGCATGAGATGTGATTTAGTAGCGTTTTTGATCAGAATAGAAAAGTTTATAGTGGAGAAAAAACGTTGGAGTGGACGGCCGAAGTATGCCTACTGAGAGCATTCACGGAAGGCGAACCACAGAGTCATCCAGACACGCTTGGACCAATGTCAAGTCGCACTACAGTACAATATATTAAGTAATACTGTATTATGAGCAGGCTATAGTGTAGTTATAGGCACATAATCACTAAAAATGATCGCATAGAACGCTATCAGCCGTCTTCTGGTTTGTAGGACACTGTGCTGAATAGGTATCAGGTAGGTAATTACCACTGTGTACGGACCACCTAACTACCAGTTAAAAAGCATAGAGCCGCTAACCTTCTAAAATCCACTATAAGTCCACTGTAAAAACTCACTGTAACTTTTCTAGCGGCTCTACTGCGTACCATCTATCCACTTTACCCAATCAGTACTAGTCAACATATTATGTAACCCGACGCTGCCAGCTGTACCAGGTTAGAGAGCTTGATGTGTGGCTTTGTCCTCAGTACGGAATACGTATATATTCTGTAAAATACGGAATATTGCATTTTATAAAGGGCCGCCCTATTCAGCACCCCCTTCTCAGTATCCAGCACCCCGAAAGTGGGTCCGAGCTGGCAAACACTCCGACAGCAGCTGCCGGTGTTGATTATTTGGACACAGATTGACGTGAGTAGGTACCTATTATATGTCTTGCACATATAAAAGATACTTCCTGCCTTTGTAATGGATCAGCGCGTCCGCATCTTCCAAAGTACCAGTTCTATGCTAGGCCCATACAAAAGATACCTCCCTGCCTGCATTTACACCCGCATTCAAGAGGTACCTTTTATATGTCGCGCACATACAAAAGATACCTGCATCTGTGCCTGTCGCGATGTGCGTTATACACCGGGCGTATATAGAAAATACAGGTACAGTTGCGATGTATCTATTATATAGCACGCGCATACAAAATGTACATACTTGCACTTATGTCACACAGCGTCCGGTAGCTGCGAATTGGGCTGGACAGCTGCTGTCGGAGCGTTTGCCAGCTCGGACCCACTTTCGGGGTGCTGGATACTGAGAAGGGGGTGCTGAATAGGGAATCCCTTTATAAACCTACCGTCTCCCTTTTATCTTCATCATCTTCGACTACGCTTAACGTCCATATCCAAGCCAGCATTGAAAACGAACTTGGACGGCATGTGCTCAAGTAATTGACGGTGGATGGTTGGCATTAGGAACGAAGATATGGGTGTTGCTTCATAGTTCGGGCGAAGATGAGAACTACACATGTTTATCCTGTCTCGCCGTTGCCTATTGCATCGGCGGCCTATTAACTATAGCTTTGACAAAGTCGCGCTGTCGTCCATATTGCCAATTGCACGCGTGTAGTCTATTGGATCTTGCTCAATATTCTCCGGGCATCCAAGCCAAAGACGTCGATGCAATCCTGTCGTGGCTTGCCGAAAGTACAAGTTCGCCCTTAATGCCACCCAGATACCGACGGCCCGTTGGCGTACAGTCTTCTATGGGAACTGAACGTCAACTTTATATTCAGTTTGGTGTACATTCAGAGAATCCCTCGAGATTGAATCTAGCGGGAACGCCTCAAGACCCTGCCTAGGCCACCCCATCTGGGATCATGAGTGTCTACTTGCGTACGTCAACATCCAGATGCTAGGTATTCCGTAGATAATCCTATGTGCATGGATCTAAACCATTTCACCGAACGCACATCAACGCTTGTTCGCCAAATTCCCTCTCAATGCTTCCTTCTTGTAGCAGCATGGAGCCAATCCAACTGCGACCCCCTTCCACCGTAGCTGCACCGAACTTTACGATCACGCAGCCGCGAACGCTGGCGGCTGACCACAGAAGATTGGACTCCTTCTCCTGAGCAAGCCTTGTTGCCCGCCAGCTCTCTATAGGCAATAGAGTTGCTGCTGCGTCTTTCTCACGTGTTTCTGTATTCCGAAAATCTCGAGCACCCAATCTCGGCTGGGCCTCAAATTCAGACAGGAAGAACTCGCCGACTTTTCGCATCATTGGTCCTCGCAGGATGAGGGTACCTACAACGGCGTGCTCATACATGGACGCTGGTAACGTCTGTATTTGGGTGGATCGTGTCTCACCATCAAGAATAATGGCATCACGGATGAGAAGCCGGGGTTTGAGTGACGTTGAAATATCCGAGGCCCAAACTTCGTTGCGTCCAACCCATCTTGTTAAGCTCCAGTTCTCGCCTCGAGCCGAGCGCCCATGAGTAACCCAATCTAGCATACATAAAGAAGCGTCAAGCGCAACGTTGAATATCTGGATCTGTTCGTAGATGCTACCCTTGAAAGGCTGCACAGGGTCCGGAAGTAGGCAAAGGGCAGCTCCCTTTTTTATATCCACCCGTAAATTTTGCCTCGTGATGACGTCTGGCTTGACGGTTTGGAAAATCTTGGTATGACCCTGCGTTACGATGCTTAACTTCGCACAAGATTGGACCTCGATAGAGAGGTTCACTTGGTCTCCACCGACAAGACCGCCTCCGTAAGATAGGATAAACACCAGAACGCTCGCCTGGTTCAACTTGGGCGATGGCGAAATTAGTTTCAGGGGGTACTGGTAGCTAATATGCTCAATAGAAGATGATTGCTTTGGCAGGTAGTTAACAACAATGCGGCCCTCTCCGGGAGACGATGTAGATTTTGGAAAAGGGGAATCCATGTTTGACAGCGTCAAACCATGATAACGACCCGCGAAATAGGTCGATTCTAATTTGAACGGTAAGAGTGCGGATGCTCCAGATGGAAGACGAAATGAATTCTATATGTCGGAATAGTAATTTGTTGGACGGCGAGTTTAAGTTCCAAGACTTGGGCCTGCGTTCACGCTTTGACGATCTGTCTGTCGGTCATAAAAGCTCTCACTATTATTAATGAGATTGTGAGCGGAACAATGGCCTTGATAGCAGATTCTCAAGCAGCCGCTTGCCTCTGAAACGGAAGTCGAGAGATTCCATTCTACCTGACCTTATACCCAAGGTAGCGACAACAAGGGGCGGACCAAAGTTAGGGATCCGACGCCCCAAATGTGGGTCCATGTGGCTTACGCAGGGGTAAGACCACCTACAGACCACCGTCTAGGTACACTACCTACCTAGCACGCTGTGGCACTGCCTATAGGTAGGTGGTGGGCACCTAAAAGGCCTAGGAGGTACCTTGCGCCCACCACGGTACCTACCAGGTACTGTATTTGCCCACTGGTAATTCAAATCCCCCGTCTGCACCACCAACAAATCATTTAAACGCGCTCCCATTATCATCACCATCGAGTGCACTAGCATCAATCATCAACGTGCCCAATTCTTACTATCGTCTATCGACTCCTCCTCAACCCTTTTCCCTGTCGTTTGCGACAATATGAGCGCTTCCCAATAAATATCTCCTTATCTTACTACCCCTCATGGAGACCGACAACAACACAGGCTCGTCGCCTGCACCGCGCCGGTCGGGACGCGCCAGGGTCGCACCCCAAAAATTCAGCCCTGAACTTCATGGTTCCTCCCAGAACGACAGCGCCATCCCCTCAAAGCGAAAACGTGCCCACGATAACGATGATGATGACAACGACAATGGTAACGGCACCGGCACCGGCAATGATGGTGACGACGTCGACAGCCGGGAGCCCAATGAGGATGACGATGCGCCGACTGACGGGAATCACGACGATGATGCGGATGACGATGAACCCGTACCTCAATCTAAAAAGCCTCGATCAAGCCAGAAGTCTCGCTCGAAAAAACCAGCAGCAAAGCGCACCAAGGTCAATGGCTCAACGCCAACCGGCAGCCCCGCCCCCCTCGCCGCCCCCGCTGTGAAACTGCCAAACAGGCCCAAGAAGACCACCAAGATCGCCCCAGCAAGTCTAGCAAAACGCAGTGACAACGATCTATACTGTGAGAATTATACCCAATGTTTTGGCCTTGCCTCAGTGACTGTATATTGACGCCGCCTTAGCTGAGATTTTCGGCTCTGGCACTGAGTCGGATGACATAGCAGCGCACTGGTTCCGAAGCTACCAGGATAATGATGCCAAAGCTTTGACCGAATTGATCAATTGCGTCCTCCTTGCAGCCGGTTGTGAACATCATCTCACAGAAGATGATATTCGGGACCCCGAGAACTCAGCTAATAGGCTGACGGAGCTTGAAGAGGCGTACGAGCAGGTACGGGGTCATTTTCACCCTCTACACTTTGGAAGAAGCTATGCTCATCTTACTTGACAGACTGGCATCTCTGACTATCCGCTTATATCGAGAACAAAAACCAGCAAGAATTTCCGCGAACTGCTTGTTGGGTTCTTCAACTCACTGGTGAACCTACTTCATCAGACCGATGCCATATACGGCGACGAGGAACTTCTAGACAATATACAACGATGGGTCGGAATTATGTCTTCTTCGGCGCTCCGCCCTTTCAGACATACAGCTACCACGGTGGCTCTGTCCCTGCTTACAGCGCTGATAGGTGTGATGAAACTCCTCGACGAGCGAATCACAAGATTGAACCAATCTTTGCAGGCGGAGTCTAACCGGCGTGGTAAAAATAAACAGCTTATCGAAAACACTCAGAAGACAGTCGACACTGCCAAGGAAAACCGCGAGTTTATTGATGCCAGAGTAAAGGATCTTTTCGACATAGTTTTCGTACATCGCTATCGTGACATTGATCCAAAGATTCGAGCAGAATGTATCGAGGCTCTTGGCACGTGGGTTTGCAATTTGCCTACCGTGTATATGTCGCCAGAATATTTGCGGTATCTAGGATGGCTGCTCTCTGACGTCAATGTCACAACGCGTCTTGAAGTCTTGAAGCAGCTCGCGAAGGTTTTGAAGCGAGATGCTGAAAAACTGGCACACTTCATTGATAGATTTCGACCGCGTCTCGTCGAGATGGCCACACGAGACTCTGAAATTTCGGTCCGGGTCGCTGCGATAGCAGTTGTGGATATTCTGCGAGGTTCTGGAATGTTAGAACCTGAAGAAGTTGATTCCATTAGCAAACTGGTCTTCGATTCCGAGGTTCGCGCCCGTAAAGCAGTTGTTGGATTTTTTTCTGAGCTGGTCCAAGAGTTCATTGAGAACAAGGTCGACGAGATCGGCGGTAACGAGGTGCTAGAGGAAGTTTTCGGGGATCAGGAAGATGATTACGACTCCGTGAGAAAGGATTGGATTAACATTAAAGCTCTGGCCGAAAATCTCGCGGTTTATGATGCGCAGCTTGATGCCGAACAAGACGAGATAAGACATGGGCTTGATGTGGCCGCGGATGTTGTTAACGCGAGTATACCCGAGAATCGAATTTCTTTGGCGGCACAAGCCCTCTACGAGAAGATGCCGGAAATTGCTAACTGGCAGGTCATCGCTGGCTATCTCCTATTCGACCATACTACAAGTTCAATCTCTCGGAAATCGAAGAGCAATTCCACGGAGGTCGCCGTGAGAAAGGCAGTAGCGCCAGAATCTCGCGAAGAGGCTATACTCCTAGAGGTTCTGGCTACTGCGGTGAAAGAGAGTCTTGTGCCATCGGCAGAATACGATAAAAATAAGCGACGGCAAAATAGGCTTGATCATGAAGCCCAAGAAGATGCCGGGCTGCAGCTTGCGGGATTCATACCACGTTTACTAAACAAATACGGTTCTGATCCAGCTATGGCTGCGACTGTCCTTCGGTTGGAGCATTTCTTGGACCTTGAAGTTTTTCAGCAGCTTCGACAAAATTCGGCAACGTATAATCAGCTGCTTGATGAGATAACTACCCAGTTCAAACGGCATGTTGATCAGGCGTTGCTCAATGAGGCGGCAGCGTCATTCCTCCATGCCCGTCAATACATCGAACTTGAAGAGTTGGTTGACAGTAAAATGACGGTACTTTGGGAGGATTCGATCAATTCTCTACGGAGTCTAGATAAGATCTGCGAGCTTTCTCTGCGAGGCAATCTTGACAGACTAACGCTCGCAAGTCTTAGTCAGACTTTGATGAAAATTAGCAAGCTGGTTACAGTTTCAGACTGTGTTGACGTTCTCGAAGCCCCTGGGACATCAATCGATTCAGAACAGCCACCCATTAAAATCCTAGTAGGTATTGTCGCTCGAGGGCATCTTACAGAATCAGACGATGAACTTGATGATCCCGAAGATGAGATCGTGGCTTTTGCGATAAGGTCCTGCCTATTCTATTTCATGTGGAAAGTACAACGATTACGGAAGGCTATTGAAAATGACGAGGACATTCCTAACGACGATCTGGACAAATTTTGTGTCTTGCGCAAAGATTTGATGAACAACCTCATTCAGACATTTTCATCACGCGGTTTTAATGATGATCTTCGTTTGTACGCGGTTGGAGTTGCTTGTGATACGACTCAATTGTTCACCTTCTTAAGACAATATATCGAAGGGCCGCAAGCCCCCAAATATGGAAAATTGCGTCCTCTTCTGGACGATTTACCGGCAGGTTTGATCATGAAGGAAATTATTCCAATACTTGATGCGGCCGAACGAGCATACGCAAAGCGCATAAAGAAGACACTCAACGATCCTGCGGATGATGATGATCCCGTTGACGAACTACCACCCGAGGACGATGAAGAGGAGGATTTAACTGAGCAAGCCCAGTTTGCGGCCGAGCTAAAAGCGGAAAAAGTTTTATGTGAACTTACCGCGAAGCTTGTCATGGCTGTCCTGGCTAAGACCATCGATCATACTGGACCGGATGCGGGTAGGCTTCGAAAACGACTGCTCCGAAACAAAAACAAGCTTGGACCAAATTTCAAGGACGTCGTCGCGTATCTAGATGAAGATTACCTCCGTGAATTACAAGGTGGCAAGAAGAAGCCTGCAGCCAAGGGTAAAGGAAAGGAATCTGCGAAGAGGCAGGTTCTAAGTGCAGAAATGGTTGCTGATGACGATGATGAAGGCGATCTTCTGGAAGAAGCAGAGCCCGAGGAAGGCACAGCTGAAGATCTGAGGCGTCGTGAGTTGATAGACGATCCCATCGAAGATGACGAGGAAGAAGTAGAGCAGCCCGCGAACCAGGCGGACAACGATGACGAAGTGATTGGTGACTAAGGTACTCTACTCTACGCTATATTGCTATATTATTTACTCTCTAAGTCGGTTGACAACGGTTCGAGTGCTAGGGTGGCTGCATTTCCCAGAGCCCTTGTCAGGCAGAACCCGATAAAATTATGGAAAATATGATACATTTGGAGGCGGGTGGAGAAGGAGAGCGCTTTTTAATGGGCGTAAATGGGTGCCGATAAATTCTTTGTTTCAAGAGTTTTGTTGGCATGGGTTCGTCTATTTTTCTCCTTCGAAAGGTACTGACATAGTCTTTTGATGGAGCAATGCTCATACCCCTTTTTTTTCTTGCTATGTTGATGATCCCTTGGAACGCAAGTTGTAATTCTATGCTGGCTCTAGGTATTTATACATAGGTATACATAGGGCCGGGCCCTTCGCACGGTTCGCTATACGTGTAGCCCATTGTGAAAGCTTCTTCCTGTTTCCGAGTCTTAATGTCTCTTTGCAATCCGGATTAGGTGGTGTCTGTCTGGTTGGTATCAGGCAGTTAATACTTAGGGGCATGATTGTTTTGCGCTATATCTACGCTTACAACAACAATAACACTACGTGTGTCTACCTTTGCTTATTTGCCTCGAATAGCAGCAGCGTGCGCGTGTCATATTCGACCTCATGTAACTACGCGCGGCCATTATTGTGTAGTTGGCTCTTTATAACTATTAGGAGTGCGGTAGACGACGTATGGAACAATCAACCTTCGGACCAACGAGAGGTGGTGGAAGCATTCATGTCTCTGTAAGGGCATACCTCAGTATCAATTGCCTAAGATTATATATCACTTTCTCGTACACGTACGGACAGGGCAGACGAATAAGATACCTACTTAATACATATGTATCTACGCTGGGTGTAGCTATCCCGTACTCTAAGGTACACCTCATACTTGCCTGTGGGCTCGACCTTGTTGACACGGCGTGTGGGTTCAACTAGGCATGACTAGGAAAGGATAATGTCCCTATGGCACTCGGCAGGCCGGCTATCTATGAGCGGCTTGACTACGAGGGTCATACTGAGCCTTTCGACGTCGGCTAAGACATCGAGGATGTCTTTTTGATACAGGACGTGTTACATGGGATGAGGCGTAGTAGAAGGGTAGCGTGGAGTCGTGTGTTGCAGAGAAGAGATGGAGCCCTAACCACTGATCTTGGTTCCGTAAAGCCCGAATATTCTCGCCCACCGAAGGCCTTCGCCAGCGTCCGCGCGGGACGGATCAGGTTCTCTTATACGCACACCGTACTGGCGGATACAGCAGGCAAAAGGCTTATTGGATACACTGGATGCATTCTGGTCTCTTTGTTTTGCAGCGCGAATCTCCCGTTCTTGATATTCTTCAACATCGTTTGGAGAACTTGGGGGTGGCTGATGGGTTGCTACGCGTCGTTTATTCATGATCTGGCGTTGCTGCTCGTGCAGTTTCGCCTCTTCGAGATTGCCCCAGAGCTTGAAGAGTTTCTCACGAAGAGCGGCTAACGTATCTGGTCGTTCACGGAGACTTGCACATGTTAGCACGTTATATTTGCATAGCGAGCATGAAATGGGCAACTTACTCGCAGGCGTCCAAGCCGGTCAGTTGCTGCGCCTCTGTGTTGTCAACTACGGCCCAGAACTTCTCCTTCTCCCCTTTCAGAGTGGGATCCGCATCTTCGAGTTGGAGCACAAAACGCCACTCCCAAACTTTTTGCCCCGACGATCGGTCTTGTGTGCTATTTTGGTCGTCAAATCCCGAGTCGGAGCCGCTACTGTAGTCGGAGAGGACATCGGACTCGGTACTTTTGCGCCATATCGCGAAGTTTTCGAGTTTTTGTGGGCGAAAGTCCACGACGCGAGCGTAAATGCGATATTTGGCGCAGGTGAAGGGGAGTTCCAGCGTCACCGCCTCACCCTCAATCGTAGTCTCCCAAAGGACTGGCTTCATGAGGGATGGCACGGGGGTTACAGGTTGCTCTGGGCTTTCGCATTTGACTACGTCACGATCAGTAATAGTCATAAGTAAACAGAGGGCCCGGATCACCTACTGAGATCATTCAAGCCAAGCCTGCTTTCTGCCTGTTTGTCTTGCTCCTCAACCTTTTTTTCTGCGGCCGCACGCCTCTCTTTCCGCCTTGCCTTCGAGTTCAGCTTCGGTTCCTCGCTATGACCTGGCTTGCCCTTGGAAGTAGCATTGGCTCCATTTTCATCCGCTACAAAACTTCTCAACTCTGTCTTCATAAGCTTCTCGTAATTTTTTTTTCGCCGAATAGCTTCTTTAAGGTGCAAGTCGCAATATTCTGCTCCATCATACTTTAATATGTCGATTCGTTGATGTCTAAAATCAATCTCTGAATAGCTCAAGCCACGGTTTCCGTGCAGTGCCCCCTCGAGATTAAGGCCATTGTTTCCGAGCTTGATGCGTAGATTAGGGATACGAATCCATTGGCCTAACTGCACTTCTGAGTTGACATGAGAAGCATGTGGTTCGAAGCAGGTAACCTGCATTGAGCGTTTGCCGAAAGGCCCAGCCCATTTTGTTGCCGTAGGGACGTGAGTGTTAAGGTAGCCACCTGAATCTCCGTCATGCGGCCGCTTTCCGCCATCCCAGGAGAACTTGTGAAAACCCTCGTTCTCAGTATAATCTGAAACCCATAAAGTGGTCTTTTCGACTTCGCAAAATGGTTCCTTCACTACATTTACAATGACATCGCAGAACATACCCTCTACAACGTTTTCTAACTTGCAGAACTTGTCCTTCGTGTGGCCGGATTGGCCGACCTTTTTCTGGAATGTGACCGCATCTGGGATAGAATCTTTGTTGACATGGTGCCAAAGCCAAGAAACGTATTCGTGCTCTTTTTCTCCGGGCTTTCGAGAACCATATGAAAAATTAAGGGCATCCTCGGCAGACCGCGGTGGCCTAGGGATATGCGAAGCCGAGTAGATGTGGATTGACATTGACTTGTTGGAGATCAATGATACGCTTCCACGGAACGACTGAAGCTTTGCCGAGCTAATGACTAGAACATCCCCGGCGGAAGGCTGAGGCATGTCATCTTTCTTGCCAAACATGCTGAAAGTAAGGTCAACCTGGTTGTCTTCCACGGAATCATCGTAGATTGTATAAGCACATTTGTAATCTTTCCAATGTTAGCTTCATCTGCGTAAGGGTCTAAGTCCGGGGGCACTTACCATTTCCCTTGGTTGGAATGGGCGCTTGATGGTCTTTTACCAGACCTATGACACTGACAAGCCTCCCCATGGGCACCTTTTCAGCAAGGATGTCATCAATGCTTAGATATCCTGACGGCAACTGCCTCTTGCGCAATGCTTGCTGGTAGGAAGGCATCTTGTGAAGAAATGGATGTTAATGTCACAAAATGGCAAGCAACCCTCTGGGGATGAGGTTGGCAGATGTGACCTGGAATGCTGAATTGCTATTCCGATAACTGAAGTGCTGGATGGATGGGTGATGGTGATTGTTGCGGCCAGCGCGTTAGAGGCGCGTTAATGGGTACGAGTCCGTCCGTGATAGTAGGGTACGTCTCGATATGCACTACGCACTGTACGCCTATCGTTGCACTGGCGTGCCCTATACAGTGCCGAAACTGCTATGCTAAGTACCTGCACAGAATGACATCATGTAGGTACCTAATTGGTACGAAGCCTCACCTGCTACCAGAAGGCATTACCACATGCCAAGCAACGTGCACTAAGAATATACACACTGTATCGACTCCATATCCGCTTGCCCAAAGACGTTAACCACGGTCAGTTGGCCCAAGCGTTTTTACCCCTCGCGGTTTGCGGTTTGCGAGACTTGACTCGGAAAGGACCCACCTAGACCGCCGCTAGCAGGTTGGAGCAGCAACTGAAATTCACTGAATCCGGCCCTGGTCGGAATTCTACTGGCGCTTCCAGCACGTTATCCTCAGCCACATTTCTTCTGGTTTCTTCCTCGGACCTTGCTCGCTAAAACCCAGACAAAACCCCACAGCACCACGCAAATCTAACTTCTTCAGGCACTGTTTTGAGAGCTGCCCCTCCTCCAGTCCCGCCTACCTTTGGGGCCCGTGTACTTTGTACTCCAACGCAAGCTAACTTTGACACATCCTTGAATTTCTTTCTCTCTCTCCTCTCCCTCCCTCTACAAAGAAATTTCCACCACTTTTGCTAGAGCTGCCACTACCATAATCCGCTCTACCACCCGACGCCTGCGCATTTGACGTTCCAACTCATCTGCGATAACTTCATTATCACTCGGCTTACCGTCCCCCCCAAGCCTTGATTTGGCAACAGCGCCCGCATCAGGCGCTTCTTGGCGGTATTACTGGGGTTTGGGCTGAGCTTGTCAAAACAAACCACCCCGCCCCTGCGACTTTCCATCCTCTCCCCAACCACCACATAAGCAACCAGAACCCGTCATCGACGGTCAACCGCCACCATGTCTGATAAATACATCCCCGAGCATCGCCGCAACCAGTACAAGGCCAAGAGTACATTCAAGCCCGATGAGCTGCGTCGTCGTCGCGAAGAGGCCCAGGTCGAGATCCGAAAGGCTAAACGAGAGGAGAACCTTGCTAAACGTCGAGGCATCGGCACAGGTGCTGATCGTCCCGGTGCCTCCCTGGGTGCTGCTCCCGATAGCGACGATGATACCGCTCCCACGGAGAGCCAGGTAAGTCGATTATTTCTCTACATGTCTAGACATTCACAACCCATTTCGGGAGCAATCTGCGAGGCTCTCCTCAGCCTCAGCCCATAGTCGAAACATAGGGGTCGGCAGGTTTTATTGCATATCGTGATACCCATATCCTCCCTTCAAGACTCCATCACATGGATTGAGAAGCGAGTTGCCCCCTTTGAAAATGGATGTCGCAGATTCATGCGTCTAGCGAATATGTGCGCTTTATCATGGTCTCTAACATGATATCTTCACTTTAGCTCAACGAAGACCTTCCTCAAATGGTCCAGGGTGTTTTTTCAGACCAGATAGATCTACAAATCCAGGCGACAACCAAATTTAGAAAGCTCTTATCCAAGGAGCGCAACCCCCCCATCGAGGAAGTCATCAAGACCGGCGTTGTTTCGCGATTCGTCGAGTTTCTCCGATCTCCCCACACTTTGGTCCAATTCGAGGCTGCCTGGGCTTTGACCAACATTGCGTCAGGCAGTGCCGCCCAAACACAGGTTGTTATCGAGGCCGGCGCTGTTCCCATCTTTGTTGAGCTACTGGCTAGTCATGAGCCTGATGTCCGGGAGCAGGCTGTTTGGGCTCTTGGCAACATCGCCGGTGACAGTCCTTCCTGCCGAGACTATGTTCTTAGCTGTGGTGCTCTTAAGCCTTTGCTTAATTTGCTAGGTGACAGCCGGAAGCTTAGCATGCTACGCAATGCCACTTGGACCCTGAGCAACTTCTGCAGAGGCAAGACCCCTCAGCCAGACTGGGCGACTGTAGGTGTCCTTTCCATAAAATCTCTTGTGCAAGCAGAAAGATATACTGACATCTCTTAGATCGCACCCGCTCTCCCCGTCCTCGCCAAACTCGTATACTCCCTTGACGACGAAGTCCTGATTGATGCTTGCTGGGCCATTTCATACTTGTCCGACGGATCCAATGATAAGATTCAGGCAGTGATTGAGGCGGGCATTCCCCGCCGATTGGTCGAGCTGCTGATGCACGCCTCGAATAGTGTTCAGACGCCTGCACTTCGATCAGTTGGTAATATAGTTACCGGCGATGACGTGCAGACCCAAGTGATTATCAACTGCGGTGCATTGTCCTGCCTACTGTCTCTGCTCAGTTCTAATAAGGATGGCATCCGAAAGGAGGCCTGCTGGACAATCTCAAACATCACTGCTGGCAATTCTCAGCAAATCCAGGCCGTTATCGATGCCAACATCATTCCCCCTTTGATTCACCTACTCTCTAACGGTGACCTGAAGACTCGGAAGGAGGCCTGCTGGGCTATCAGTAATGCCACTAGCGGTGGCTTACAGAAGCCGGAACAAATTCGATACTTGGTATCCCAAGGCTGTATCAAGCCGCTCTGCGACCTCCTTGCATGCCCTGATAATAAGATCATTCAAGTTGCATTAGATGGCCTGGAAAATATCCTAAAGGTTGGAGACCTCGACAAGCAAGCGGCTGGTGAAGGCCCCGATTCGATCAACCGCTATGCGCTGTATATCGAGGAGTGCGGTGGAATGGAGAAAATCCACGAATGCCAGACGAACGCCAACGAAGAAATTTACATGAAGTCGTACAACCTTATCGAGAAATACTTCTCTGATGAGGATGAGAATGCTGATGATGGAATGAACACCCAGGCCACGTCCAACGGCACATTCGGCTTTGGCACCCAGGGTGCTGCTTCTCAGGGTGGCTTCAACTTCGCCAACGGCACCGATACCATGGATATGTAAGGCGTGTATATGTAGCTTTACATATCTCGCAAGTCACAGACCGTGTTCGAATAGTCACGGTTCGAGCCTGGCTATTGTTTGAGCAGTTTACGGTCACTTCCTTCGGCAGATTGCAACGTCACTCAGTACTCATACCCCATCCCTTAAACCCTTTAGGTCGTTTGCACAACACCGCGATGCCCATACCTCAGCACCCGGACCCCAGCACGAACCCCGTTATCTGCGTTAATGAGTATGGCGATGTGGCCAACTAAGAGGACTTACAGGCGCCTTGGTAGCTTTAAAGCTCCAGCGCGAGAAGACGAGGGGGAACCCAAAAAAAAAACCTCACATGGAGAATTTATCGTTTGCATGAAAAAAAGGGTCGTCAATGGTAGCTTGAAAGCTCCAACCCTGTCAGCCGGTACAGGCGTGGAACCCGTGAAGAGATCCCTCCAGGGTGTTGATCGCGACTGGCTCAATCCGTAGGCTTACATCTGCCTAACGACAAATGGAAGCCGGCGTTGAACACTGTTTTTGTCCCAAGTGGGTACAGGAAACAAGTTTTAAGCATGCTGCGAACTGAACATGTCGTTACTGTAGTCTAGCTAGGCTAAGTGGCCTCTTGACCGTATGTTGCATGTAATACAAGTTCAGATACATACCTGGCTTTCTCAAGGAGCAGTTTGCAGAAAGAACGCGTGAAAGATTGCGCTCTAAAATATGAATTGCATGTTCATAAACGTGACTTGTCTAGTTGACTCGACGGTTTACGACTGAATCGTCGAGCTTCCTTTGCTCAAAAGTAAACCTCTGCACTCCCTTCGGGAGTGATCCCTGATGGCTTCTTTCACCTGGTCCAACGGTCATACGTACATAATGAT
This sequence comes from Xylaria intraflava, assembly GCA_022385655.1. Classification (NCBI taxonomy): domain Eukaryota; kingdom Fungi; phylum Ascomycota; class Sordariomycetes; order Xylariales; family Xylariaceae; genus Xylaria; species Xylaria intraflava. The sequence continues at coordinate 586,579 of MU279742.1, forward strand.
TAGGTAGCTAAATATATGCCCATTATGCAGCTAGGTTCTAATCCATGGTCCCCAGGCTTAGTCCTCATCGGCTATCTTGTCCCCCACGATGTTCACCGGGGTGTTGTCGATACCCGGGGATTTCGACTCTCCTGGGTTTGAGAGTTCCGGGTCGGGTAATAGGCTAGGTGTCTGTATGCCGCTGTTCTCAGCGACAGGAATGCGGATATCCTCCGGGGAGCCAGGGACGGTATTGGGGTCTAAGCCGGGAACTTCCCATTGAGACATAACGTCAGCGTTGCCTTGTTTTGGGGGTTACGGGTACATTTGAGAGGATCGGAACTAGTAACCAGACTGGGAACCGACGACTTTTTGGAAATTTCACTTACTGTGAATGCGCTTGACCTCGTTTTGATAAGCGGCCGGGATGATCTCGATGATCTCATTGCGTGGAAAGGTGAGCTTGGGGATATCCATCGCGCTGCAGTGCATGAGATACCCATACAAAACACGTAAGACGCTCTCATGGGCGATGATGACCAAATCGTTCTGTTCGCGCTCTAGTTCCAGTATGATAGGTTCCATCCGTACTGCTAGATCGTGGTAAGACTCGGCCCGCGGATATCGATGGTGGTACGGGTCCAGCTCATGCTTTTCAACCTCTTCAGGGTACAGACGGCGAATGGCGCGCTCACCTAGTCGCTCGCAGACACCTGGGTTTAGCTGCGACATCTGGGTGCGCTGGCGAACTCTGAATCCCCGCTCTTTAAAAGCATCGGCGGTTTGAAGGTTCCTAACTCGTGTCGAACACCAGACCGTGAGCTGGCGCATGGGGGTGACCGCCCCTCCCTGAGAAATGAGCGCGGCATGAGCCTGCTCGCGGTGTTTCAGTAGGGTCTCTGTCATGACTCGGGCATATTTGATGCCTTCCTCGGATAACGGGGCGTCTGCCTTGTAGTCCTCCTTGCCCCCCGAAGCTGCGCCGGCACGGACGAAGTAGGTGGCCCGGGTCTTAATGTGCGTATTGGTGAGATAGAAGACGATGCGATGGGAGAGATAATTGAAAGACACGTTATTGTAGAAGAACTTCTGCCCGGCATTGGTCATCTTGATGTAGTTGAGTTCCTTCTCGTCCATAGTCTCGAAAGTGGGAATCTTTGTCCCTATTCGTCGGATATAGAGCTTAGCTGCCTCGTCAGGGTCCATGTTGGCGAACTACTTCTGTTAGTAAATAGGTAAGAAAAGCGAACTCGGATCTCAGGTGAGGTACATCAGGTGAGCCAATCTTGACGTTTCTCGCATTATCCCGAAGAATATTCTCATCGTCGACATAGGATTCGACAAACAGAGTCTGATATCATTATTAGTAGAGAAGCACTATGCATACTAAGCGGACTACTGGATCATACCTGGACATCGTGCTTCGCAAACTCCTTGGCCAGCGAGCGGCGACCAGCAGCTGTAGGGTTTACAGCGTCATAAATGGCCACCTGCCCATTTTCGTGGTTGAGCCAGCCATAGATATCCTCACGACACTTCTTAAGAATCTTTTGGCGTAACATGACGGAGGCAGGGGAAGCATCGGGGTAGAAGTAGTCCTCAGGTACATCATTCCCTTCACCGACGGTGGCGCGACGATAGTCACCTAGGTGGAAAATACGGGTTTTGACTCCCAGCCTGAGGCTAATAAGGGCACTGTGACGGGGGCTAGCGTGGGAGAGGAACATACCATTGTAGATACCGTGCCATAGAGACAGAGATGTGCCTACGATGCATTGGACATTGTATTTAGTGCCGGCACTGGTAGCCATGGGTGCTCGTTTCTTACGTTTTACCTCTTGCAGGGAGTCCAACCATGACAATGACAATTCGGCCAGAGTGGAAGAGTCTGCCGGACATGGTACTGTACAACTGGGCCGGGGCCATGTTGGCATCTTCGGGAACATCGTGGATGCCATCGATAAAGGTGCTGCTCTTGCGTCTATACCGGGGGGCATTTGCAGCAATATCGGCAGTACTGTCATCGTTGTCAGTATCGTAGTCGGACTGGCGGCAAACGTCGCCGAGATTGAGTTGCTTTGGCATGATGGGCGGGCTGAAAGGGACGCGAGGGACGGTGATATAGAGGTAGGTAGTAAGTATAAGGTAAGGTAAATAGTAGAAACAAGCACATGTTCTTTTTAGAGAAATGAACGAGGCCATCAAGCAACGCTCCTTTCTCATGTTCCTCGGGGCTATCACCAACAACGGCAACAACGATACAAGGGCCGCAAGCAACAACGGCAGCGACAGAAGCAACGGCAGCCACTTAATACCGTTTCTCATCGTAGAGGCTGATTGCCATGGACAGCTAGGAGGCAACGGCAGGCAATTGCTTACACCCCATTACGTGCACGCTACAGCAGCAACCGCGCGAAACAAACAGCACCGCAACACTTACAGTAACGTATCCATTGAGACGGTCCCTGATGGGGTTCTTTCTTCCTGGTAATAGGGGGTCTGGGGGGTCTGTCTAGAGGAAACGGCGATACAGAGAGCCCTGCTCGAGCACGAAAGTGCTGTCGTGGGCTTCGGGCGAGCGTGGAACCTTGGAGCAGGCGCAAATATATAAAGGAACGTCGCCAATTTGAATCCTCTTGAAGTTGAGGCTGAAATTCATGGATGACACAATCTCTGAGTCAAACTCACCGAGGCGAGTAAATCTCACCACTTCGCGATAATTGGAGAAGCAGATATTTCGGCTTGAGGCCTCTTTTTGACGAATGAGATAAAGTGATCTAGGCGGAAAAAATGAAAAAAGAGAAAGCTTTGTGACCCAAATTAAAAGCCAACAAGCTGTCGGATTCAAGCTGTGTGTCGATTGCCCCGTGGTCTGGAGAGGGACTCGCGATGTACATAGCTTGGAGCGATAAGATTCCGGGAGTGGATTGAGGGGGATCCACGTAGAAGGGAAGGAAAGAGAACAGAAAATAAAGGAAAAGCAGAGGGCGAAAAATGGGCAGGTGACTCCTGTTGAATGATGACCTGAACCTAAATATGACCATGAGAAATGCGACCAACTACCACCTAATACATTTACATTATGTATAGGGATGGGAACGGACAAGGCCAGCTTTCGAGTTGCCGGTAGGATAGTAAATGCTATTATTGTTGAGAATTGCGTTGAACTGCCTCTTATTCATCGGCAACCTTACATTCGTGACATTTCTGTGCTCTGCCGAAGTAACCTCCCGGGAAGAACCGCCTGTAGGGAAAGGATAACGTGCCGGTCAGGCGCAAATCGCCTCTGCCATGAGACGGTGCCCTTTCGTCATTCCGTGTACGGAATACTTTGGCGATGCCCGGCAATGTACCGATGTCTCCTTATCCAGGGCCGAGGGGCTGCTGGCATACGTAAGGAATCCGGCCAGGTACTTGGATGATAGCCGCTTCAGGTACCCCTCAATTCCCCTTACAGTATTCCGCATTCCGTGCAATGCCATAGGTACAATGCACGTATGGAAGTCCGATGTGGAAGAAAATAATGCGCGGCTACACCGAGGTTATAGTGGACTATAGCGGTCTCGGCGGCGCATCTGTTTTGAATCCGCCTTCTGTACCGGCCTGTACCGGCTTAGGTGGTATATTGCATACCCACATCCGGGCAAGTACCGCGTACAGCGATACGGGCGTACTGGGTAACCATTACCTAACTCATTAATGGACCAATCGGGCTGACTAGGAAGCCAGACTCTCTGCGCAAAAGTGGGATTTGATTTTTTTTCGCGGCTCTCCAATAACTACGTAGTGTGGATATTCAGAAACAATCTTGAAGCTATCTACATGGAGTAGAACTTTGAATTGCCAACCCAAAGTATCCGGAAAGCGCCTCGACGCCGCCTTGACCGAGTATTGACACAGCTGCTTGCCTTGTTGACAATCGAATCACTCGAAAGCCTGCTGCTGCCCGTCTCCTCCCTAACGTCGGCTCCTCTCTCTCCTCTCTCTCTCCTCTCCCCTCTCCCCTTGTTCTACCATCCGACTCCCCTGTGGTTCGCGCACTTGTCATCATGACCTCCAGCCTCGAGGTACAATCGTCGTTGCCTTTGGGCTTTCTGACCACAAACCCTATCGCCAATGCTGTCGGTGAAGCTTACCGGTCCTTCTCGGACCGGCGCGCCAGGCTTGGCCTCACAAACCCGGGTACCGTTGAGTCTATCAGCAAGGAGGTCCAGCGTGAGGTTTCGCTCACCAACTTTATGCATACCGGTCTTCGTGCCGACCTCACAAAGGCTGTAAGCCTATCGCCGTTGTTCCAAGTATCACACCAGTTTGCTATGGGTGAAAATATGAAGCCGTATGCGTTTGCCGCACTCTATGGTACAAACAACGTAGGTCGTTCCTTAACTCGAGCTTGTTCACGAAGAAGCTTGGATCGCTCACGCATCTTTCAACACTAGGTTTTCTTGCAAGGCAGTTTGGATAACGACGGCGTTTTATCCACTCGCGCCAACTATCGATGGAGTCCTTCGCTTGTGACTAAGTCCCAGTTCCAAGTAGGATCTCCCCAGGATATGACATCGATCGAACACGAATATACGGGCAGCGACTTTACTTCTTCGCTGAGGATGTTGAACGCTTCATGCCTTGAGGGCGGTCTGACGGGTATCTACATACTCAGCCACCTCCAGTCCATTACGAAAAGGCTTTCTCTTGGTGTCGAGTCTGTCTGGCAACGTGCTGCCCTGAGTCAACCGCCCGATACAGCCACATCTTATCATGCTAGATACAAGGCCGATGATTGGATTGCAACAGCACAGCTCCATGCTGCCCAGGGTGCTTTGAATGCGACATACTGGCGTAAACTATCCGACAAAGTGCAGGCGGGTGTTGACATGACCCTTCAAGTTGCCCCCAGTCCTGGCGGCGGCATGATGGGCGGCCTACAGAAGGAAGGTGTTACTTCAGTCGGTGTCAAATATGACTTCCGCATGTCTACGTTCCGTGCTCAGGTTGACTCCAAAGGCAAACTTGGCGTTCTCCTCGAGAAGCGAGTATTGCCTCCCGTCATGATGTCTTTCTGTGCCGACGTCGATCACGTGGCTGTAAGTGTTAACGAATCCCCCGGTAATCCGTACTAGACGCTTACAACCACACAGCAGAAGGCCAAGGTTGGCCTGGGTATAACGATCGAGGCTGGAGGCGAGGAATTGCAGGAACAGCAAGAGGCTGCGGGTGCTCAGGCGTCGCCTAACATACCCTTCTAAACGCAGGCTACAACGAGTTGTGCTCTAAGCCGGCTCCCGCCCTTCTTATATTTTATTTTTTACCGACGTAGTCAGCATACATTAGCCGTCGGTTTTCCCCAGGCTCCCAGTTGAGCACTGGAACGATGAGCACGAAGCTCCTTGGTGAAGAAGATCGACAATTTTCCTCACCTCCTGTTTTAATACTCCACTCGCCGACGCCCACTACCGGCGAGCCATTCCACAAACCATGACGATTATAGAGCTATATCCCACAGCTTAGCCACCGCTTCGATCTGGGGCTGGAGCACCGGGCGGAAAGGGTGGTACTGTGTATATTAAGGATCTGGCAACTAGAAAGGGGAAACGGCTGCATGCATGATGATCACAGACAGCAGGTTTGGCGGACTATTTGCGTGGCATCGGCTCTCTATATGATGTTGAGGTGCTCCGCAAGAGGCCTGTGACTTACCCGTGTACTTGCTTCGGGTATTTGTATATAGGTAGCTATCCTGCGTGTATAACATGAATAACTAAACACTCAAATCATCTGCCTCTTGCTGCTGTGTAGTGGCAAATCTTCAAGTCATCATCACATCTACATATCTTATGGCAAATATATGCCGTACTTTGTGTGTAGGGAAGTTCTTCGCACCCACCGACGTAATTTGGTTACCTATCCGCATTATATACATAATTTACATTATAGTACTAGACTATGTGAACAGGCCCTAATATTGCTATAGCTAGGTATTGAATTAGGTAATCAGAAAAAGACACGGAGCTGTCGCAGGGTGGAGGTACCTAGCTGGCCTCCAAGACCACGACGTGTTGGACTTGACCAACCAACAACGTGGCCTCTGAACCAAGGAATCTAAGACTAGATTATCCCACGCTGAGAACAAGAATGCGTGGACAGGGCAGCAAATGAGTTAAAGACCAGCAAACAAACAGCAGAAACTGAATCCCGTCGTCAAACACATCCGTCAACTAGACGGGCCCATTTCGCCCAGGATGTACAACTCTCTCACTCGTATCCAGAATGTCTTCGGCCTCTTCACGAGCGTGGCCTTCATCGTAGCAGCCATCATAGCCGCCTCCGACTTCACAGCACCCCGGACCCCGAGCGCTACTATAAAACCAACCAATGTTCAAGTGTACGTAAAAGCAAAATAGCTTTCTGAAGTGTCGCTCGTTTGCTCCCTCCCTTTCCCCGGGCGAAGCGCGAGAGAGAGAGGAAAAAATGGATAATAATACGAGCGACGCAAATGAAACAGAGTCAAAGGCCGTCCGCATTACTATAGCTCGAAGAAAGAAGAATATGCCGTCATCAAGTTCTCGCTCGACGCCGACCTCTCGTCGCTGTTCACGTGGAACACGAAACAGCTCTTTGTCTACGTTACGGCAGAGTGGCCCGCGGCTCCGCTCGACAACGGCGATGGCATGAACCAGACTAACAAGGCCGTCATCTGGGATACCATCATCACGAGCCCGAGCTCCGACCACCTGGCCAACATCGGGCCCGCCACGCTCAAAAAGCTGCGCAAGAGCGCCGCCGGCAAGAGCATAGATCCAAGCCGGTACGAGCATGCATCCCCCGTCCATCCCTTTCATATACTTGTCGTGTATGAAGAGGCGAAAACCAAGTATACAGAGAGAAAAAAGAAGCAAGGCCAGAGACTGATGATCGTGACAATACACAGAGGCAAACTATCGCTCAAGAACCAAAGACCCAAATACCAAATCACCCACCCAGCAGGCAAGGTCGCCAAGACGGAAGACGTGACCCTGCACGTCCACTACAACGTGCAGCCCTGGGTTGGCATCCTGACGTGGAACCAAGACGTAGATTTCGGCCTGTGGAAGAAGATGGCCAAGGGAATCAGCAAGGCCTTTGAGCTCCCGACCGTCAAGAAGGATGATGCCAAGGGGAAATAAAAATCGAAATAGGGAAAAATAAAAAGAGAAAAATCCAAACAGATATGTATAAACAAGACATCGGAGAAATGAAATGGCAGTGAACCTAGGCGCCCCCCCCCCCTTTTTTTTTCCGTTAGCGAAAACAAGAGAAAGAAATTGCATCCCCGGTGACAACGGCCACGTCCCTCACCTGAGTGAATTTCTCGCCTGACTGACAGGTGGAAGCATAGAGGTAGTTCCCAAAGTCAAGACATTTCACAAATAGCGATGCGGCGTCTAGGTAGCTCATCCATCCATAGTCAAGTGTAGTGGTGGCCCGAGAGGGCAGAGAAAGAATAACTTGGAAACAAGTTAACCGTATCACAGGGCTAAAGAAGTAGCTCGTCATTGCCTACCTAGCCAACACTGGAAAGCCAGGACGAAGCCCCCGTCTCGCGTTACGGGGTACACGGAGTCAACTTATATAGATATCATATCACCGCTCAAGAAACCGTAATATAGATAGGCCAATGCTTTCCAAGCCGACGTCCCGGCGGCAAAGTCATAGGGCAATCCAACGATCGCGAACAAACGAATACATCAAAATCAACAAGCGGAGTGAAGGTACGAATGTACAGGCGGAGCAGAGGCGGAGCAGAGGCGGTCCGTCGAGATACTTGAGCACCTTGTCCCCGATATGGCGAATTGAATACCTCACAAGATCTGCGTTTCCTACGTTGCGGCGGAGCTTTGTTGAAGACTTATTTTCATGCTACTAGAGGGGGTATAGACCGAAAACCAAACGCAAATCGAGCTACATGCCTGGATGCACCATCTCCTTACTCCGTACCGTACACATATTACCTTACCCCGTGAGGGATGTACCTAGCATCGTCTGCTCGATGCTTCCCCGTGCCCAATCCAGACCCCAAATACATAATAATATTTATCATTGCTGGTGAATTGCCACCAGGCCGAATCAAAACGGATTGGGAATAAAAGCGAATCCCTAATCGTCTGAAAGGTCAATGACATGGTTTTGAGTTTTTTCTCGTAGTCTGGCGGAAGTCACTCTTTCTCCGTCTTGCCTGTTAGTAAAATATGAACTCAGCTCCCCTGTTTGTTTCTGGCAGTGCGTCTCGTCAGCACCGTCCCTAGACCCACCACGGCTGCTCTTAGTCGGTATGGCTACTACGAGCTGACGACCCCCTCGAATGTGCATGTGCTTTTGGGCATGCTGGCGTGTCTCATCTTGGCCATTATTATTTCGTTCATCAAGAAGCACGGGGTCAAGTGGCGTCGCACCCCGAGAACTCTTGGTTGACGGTGTCTCTGAGACAAGGGGTGGGAGAAAAGTGGGTTGAATATTAACACTGCTTTCTGTCTCTGAGAAGGGGGATGATCGTTGGACAACCTGGCGTTGATCAGGGAGCGCGGGTTGTGCATCGATAATTTGGTGATTTGTCTCTTTGTCGAACTGTTCGGGTTTGTGAGGCGAGACGATCTTGCATGGATCCGTTTCCGGCTTGGCTGGTGCTTCTGTACTTCCATGGTCGCTCGCGTCTAACCGCCGCGTGGCTTTTGAATCATCATCCTGCATACTAGGTGCCGACGACTGTAATGTCGTTTTAGGACTTGACTGATGCTCAGAATCCATCGCGCCGCCACCTATAGCACTGTTGCCCTTTGAGCTAGATGGCCGGGAAATTGGTGGAGCTGGTAAGCTTTTGCTTTCGTCTAATTCACTGCTGCTACGATCTCGTGGTGTGGCCAGATCCAGCTTTGACGAACTAGGTGAAAGTTCTGTTGCCGGTGCAGCGGTACGACGCGAAGTCTCCAGCCTTGCCTGTGCTATTCTCCTGGCTTGGTTTTTCCGCTCACGAATCGCATCTTCAGCCTTTTGTTGCTGCTTTTGAAGATCAAAAATGAGGTTTCTTATGTTATTTCGCAGCTCGGATGGATCGAGATTCCAGGAAATCTTGCGGTCCCGCTGAAGGAGGCTCTTGATGAAAGCGTCGGGTCCGGCAAGGAATTGTTGAATGTATCCTAGTAAGAACAAGCCGCAATCGCAATGATTGGTTTGTTCAGGCACATCCCTAGCCGTAGTCCCCTTGGCAACAGAAGCTATTTCGATTCCCCTCTTATCCTGAAGTTCAGCAGCGAGATATTGCCTCAAATAGCTGCACGTGGGCGAGTGAGTTGCGCCCAAGGAATCCAGCGTAATTATCCTCGGCTGATCTGGATCATATTTTCGAGAGCCAGCATTCTGTCCTTTCCTCAATTTTTTGTGGTCTTGTGAACCAGTCATAGTGACGATATGTTCCACCTCGCCTTCCGGCCTCTCCGAATCCATGATGAAGTGGACATCGTGGCCATCTTTGGCCGTCATTGACTCAACTTTTTCACTTGAATTATTTTCCGTATCCTGCTTGGCCTCGCTTTGTGACTGCCCAGTGCTGTCAATTGACATACGCCCTAGACATTGGATGACGTTTCCTTGTGCGGGAGTGGTTATATGCTCGCCATTGGTATAGACATGTGATGTATCATTCGAGGAAACCTGAGAGGGTTTTTGAGCTATGTTGATGTCATCGGGAATTGCGATCGCATCGCTCTCAGTACCGTCAACCTGTTTGTGTGCATCGGGGGCGAGGACAAGCTTAGGCGCGTTGTATATGATTGCAACATACCAATGGGCATACTCATTAATGGGAACAATGATGTAGTCCTTGGAGAAAAGGTCTACTTTTGAAGTCCATGCTTTGACACTATCGTAGTTGATTCCCTGACCAGACCTTGTGGGCTTCAACTTATCATAAAAAAAAGTATTGAGGAAATAAACTCTCTTCGCCAATTCTGGCTCGTCATCCTCCAACTTCTGTTGTAAATATCGGAGGTAGAAAATGATGATATTGTCATTCAGGAATTGGCCCTCATCAAGGCGTTGAATATCATCCTTATCGACAGTCGCTCGGTTTCTTCCTGTGGCGGGATACACAAGTGAGTTCCGCCATTGCCTTTCCCAATTCGGGTTGAGTGAGGTCCAACTTTCCGGCTCAGGCTTACGCGGTTCCGGTGAACCGGTGGACGCGGATTCCGAGCGAGCCGTCCGAGTTCGTCTTTGTGCTGCAATCCGCCTATCATCCCACGCTTGACTTGAAGTGCCATCACCTCTAAATCGATACGTCGGTGAGGATGCTAATGCGGCTCTCGCTATAGTTCGGACGCTGGGTTCGATTGCAAGGCAAGGATTTGGCCGGACCCTAGTCACACGATTGTTCCGATTTTGCTGTATGACCCTGACATCGTCGCCAACTGGAGCCGGGGCTCTTGTACCCACGGTATGGTATTTAGTTCGTCGGACCATCTCATCAAAATCTCCCTCGAGTTTGGCTCTACCTGGATATTAGCCCTATCTTGAAACATTCCGAGTCGGCCTTACCTATTGCACTTTTTGGTGGCGATCGATGTGCCATTTTCCTGCTGAAGAGCAACCCACTGCATAAATTTAGACAAGTCGTTCTTAGAGGCGAATTCGACCATTAATTTGGGACCTGCGCCGGTAGAGAGGTTTGTATTTGCAAAAGTGACGGCGATTATACAACTTCCTCGATCCTCATCGGGTATTACGATAGTTTTCACTCTCTTGATGTCGAGTGTCAGATATTCGTAGGATTTCAAGAGATTGTTGTCCTTGTCAATTGGGAACAGTATATGACTGGCTTCGCGAACAGACAAAAAACAACGATCCGGGTCGTCTTCGTGGTCCGTTTGGTATAAAGATTGTCCACAAACACCCCGTACAATACGCACGCCGTGGTCAATGATTGGATCGGCATTTCTCGACTGGTCTATTCGACTGTGCTCTACTTCCCCTGCGATAGATGATCCGGTACCAGAATTATCAACGAATCTCGTAGATAGGATATTGCCTCTTCTCGATAAGCTAGGGGAAAGGTGCCTGGGCCGTTTAGCAGGCCGAGTCGCTATAATTTCCGCCTGGCTTGGAGCTAGTTCATCTGGGCTTGAATCGGGTTCCCGGCACGGTTTCTTTGTATCCACAGAGTCGACAATTTCGTAAAAGATGCGTTGTGGAGGGTCATGGTGAGTTAAGGTTTTGCCGCCCTTAAAATTATTTGATATCTCTAACATCGGATGATCTCCCGGTTGTTTGCGTTTCAATGCCGTGTACGGAGACGGTAATGCCTTCCGGGATCCGACCAAGTCGACATCGTCCTCGCTGACATCCTCGCTGACATCCTCGCTAACATCCTCTCTGATTTCCTCGCTAATATCCTCATTAGTCCTCGAGACAGAAGGAAACATCATAATGCTTTCTATACGCTCGTTGTGTCCGCAGGGATTACGGCGTTTGCGGGGCCGTTTATGTTTAGTCCAACGGTCCACGCTGTGGTATTCAGCCACCCTGGTTGTAATAGGTAAACGCCCAGAATCGGCAACCGAAGTACTCCCCGCTGGCTGTCTTTGAGGCGCTGACGTGGTAACCGGCGAAGATGTAACATGGCCACGTACAGGGCTTGATTCGCTTTCGCTGATCTTCAGGCGCTTCGTCGGCCGGGGGCTCAACTCACTCCGAGGGCTTCGAGGACTTGTCGGGGGAGAGCTCGATGGGATAGTCAAAGAGGAGGGCGGGATATTACCAAGCGTTCGTGGGGCTGGGCTACTGTTGGAAAGGGTGTTCACGGGGTTCGGAGCACCCAAGTTCCCTGGTCTGGGCTACGAAAAGTCAACTACTGATCAGGCACAAGATAGAAGGGAAAGATAAATAGGCTGACCATATCGTCAGGCCCTCTCAGTCGGATAGCTGATCCCACACGCGCTAGTACAGTCTTCCACCACCCCGCTCCCACAAAATTCGAAAAGGGACGGCGCGAAGGATAGGAGGCCGAAATACCAGTTCCACTTCTGGTCTCAGCAGATAGACGTTGTTCTGTAGAGGGCATGGCAAGGCAGACCAGTCGGCATGTTGATCGGTGATATTTGATCAATGAGACGCTCTTTCACTGCTTTCGAGTGCCGCCATAGGACGACGTTCCACCGCCCGTGCCTGGCTGGATTACCGGCTTAAAGAGCGCATAGAGCGCAAAGTCGGTGTGTCCGTCTGCAGAAAGGCAAACCCAGGATAAGCATGTGGCGTGGCGGGGCGGACGCTTGCCGGCTCTGTCAAAAAGGCAAACGCAAATGTGACTGCGCAGGATGCAGATATTGCAGACGTGGCGCAAGAAAAGCTGGGTTTTTCGCCGGGTGGGGTGGCGAGGAAGAGCGGCGGGCGGGAAAACGTCTCGTGGTCGTCCGCGTTGGCTTATATAGTCCGTCAGTAAAGGAGAGACTCAGTCAATGCTTGACGGCGAGAAATGGTGCGTGGGTAAGGTAGGCAGGCAGGCAGGTCGGCAGGTTGTTCACAGAAGTGTAGAATCATGTGCGCGTACAGTACGGAGTAAAAGCCGTCGGAACTTACCCAAACCAACGTTATGCTTAGTATGAAGTGCCAGTTATGTAATTAGCCGACGCAAAACCAGGCCAAGAAGATGGGAGTCTCGTTGACATCGTCGCTGGTCGGCCAGCTGGGACAGTTGTCAGCTGGGGATCTCGGTGCGTACATACTGGCTAAAGCATACCGTAATTCGAGTTGTAATTCAAGTTCGCAAGTGCTGCGTGCTTGAATTACCACCAGCCCGCGGTTTGTTGTTTGCAGCAATGATTCAATTTACGCGGTAAACGCGCCGGTCAACTGCCTACCAGGTGCCTATAGGTAAACACAATAGGCACCTAATCGGATGGTCGGGCCCTACGTCTGGCTCTGGAAGTCCAGTCGCAACCCTGCTGTTCGGCCGACCGCATTGCTCGGCCACCCTTCCCACTCAAACATGATGCAAGCGACAAGGGCTCTAGAATCAGCAGCGCCCCCTGGGTCGGCCTATATACCGCACAGTACGTATTCTCGGCCACCTGGGATGCCCATTCGCGGCCAGGCGGTGCAGTCGCTGCAGTGAGTCGAACAATACAGTATTTATATAGTGCGAAGACGTGGATAGTCCGTACAGTACGGAATACAGCTTGAGGATTCAGATGCGAGACATGGAACGACGTGTACATTCGTTCATCACGAAGCGAACAAAGATCACAGAAACGTCTAGTTATTGCAGCAGAGGGTACAAAAAGATTCTTGTTGCCCCCCGCGCCATGGCTGTCATCCAGTGTCTAAGTACTTCGTACAATCTTCTACATACATATATCACTGCTTCGACTTCTCCCATCTGACACGCCTTGTTTCCGGCGATGTGTCCGGCTCGTCACGTCCCCGGCGTACCTGGCGTACCCGGCGTCGTCGGCGTTAACGCGTAGACGCTCAGCCTGTTGCCAGCACCACACAGCTCCTTTGCGTTGCCACTGCAGGCCATGGAACAGTCGCTGCTCGCGGCCGCCACGGAACCCTCGCTGAATGCGTTTCCACAATAGCATTCGTCGCCATACTCGGTGCCAAAGTACTTGAATCCTGAGCAGAATGCGGCACAGACCTCGAGCGACACGGTGCTATTCACAAGAGACCCGCCAGTCAGAGCACGGACTCCTGTAGCCTCAGTCCGGCAACCATACCAGGTGTAGTTGCCGACCGTGAGGGGCTGCGAGGGACCGACTGTCGTGCTGGAATAGTAGAGGTTCAGCCGGTTACTGGCACCGCAGTACTCTGACGGGTCGCCCGTACAGGGCGTGTTGCAGTCGGTTATATTTGTCTGGTTACTCGAGGCGGCGAGGGCGTTGCCGCAATGGCATTCGCGACCGAACTCGGTCCCAAAAAAGTGATAGCTCTGGCAGAAACTGGCGCAAGATTCAAGCGTGACGTTTCCTGCGGTCTCTGCTGCGTCGAGTGCGCGCACCCCGTTGGTCCCCTCAGTCCAGCAGCCCTGGAAGGCGTAGCTGGAGACGGTGGGCTTATTCTTGGGGGTAACAGTAGGCGTGGGGATCATCGAGGTCGGCGTTGGCGGGTGAATTAGTCGATACATCTCGAGTCGGTTGCTTCCACCGCAGTATTCGGTCTGATCACCTGCGCAGGCCATATTGCAGTCCGCATCAGAGGTCACGTTGCTCCTGGGGTCAATGGAGTTGCCGCAATAGCATTCGCGACTATACTCTGTAGCGAAATAAGTGAAGCCGGTACAATCCTTTGCACATAGCTCGAGCGTCATGGAGTCATTCGGGAAGTCTCCTCCAGTGAGCGCACGAGTAGGAAGCTCCTCGTAACAGCCGATGCGTAGGTAAGGCGAAACCGTCGGCTTGACCGCCAGAGTGCCGGTAGGGGTCGGGATGGTGCCCGTCGTAACATATAACTCAAGCCTGTTAGCAGCGCCGCAGTATTCTGTTGCGTCTCCGGAGCAAACCATGTTGCATTCCGCAAGCGTAACGTTCGAGCTGGATGGATCGACTTTGTTACCACAATAGCATTCGCGTCCAAACTCAGTGGCCCAATAATAAAACCCCGTGCAGTTCCCCATACAGCTTTCGAGCGTCATTCCATCATAAACAAAACTAGCACCAGATAGAGCGCGGACTCCGACGACCGTCGACTCCGTGTTGCATCCGACCAGCGTGTAATTACCCAAGGCTTTTCTATGGTACGGAGTACCCACCGCTGCGGTTCCCGTCACTGTCCCCGTCACTGTTCCTGACGAGGTCACTGTTGGTGTTATGGTAGCTGACGTTTCCCCTGGCGGCGGGGGATCGCCTGCACGAGAACAGAGACTGTTCTGCGGGTAGTCGAAGGGGATACAAGTTGCTCCTATGTCACTTGCCGCCTTGAAGTCATCTCGTGAAGCCGATTCACCGCTTCCACTGATGACGTCGATCTTAGTGGCATAAGCGAGGTCTCCGAGATCTTGGTATGTGGCCGTATAGAAGGTGTAAAGGCCAACACAGGCGCCTTTTACCATGTTCACCGTAGCAGTGTTCAAGACGGGAACTGGGCGATTAGGGTCCGCAACGGGTGTTTTGTATGAAATATTCATACTGACCGGCAGCGAGCCAAGATCGTTGCGTACCTTTTTCGTAATATCAGCACCTTGAAGCTAAGTCAGATATAGGTTAACTTACAGCTGCCACAACTGTCAAGTTGTCATTTAGCAGACAGCTTTGGGGCTTTTGCATGAATATACCGTCTTTCAGAGGATATGACTTTCCATTATTGTCATAAGCCTTCGACGTTCCACTGGCCATATTGACTGTCAGGGTGAAAGAGGAAATACCCGAGGAGGCCGGAATCTCAAAGTTAATAGGGAACCACTGAAACCTATGTCAGAATAAAAGGGATACTAGGAGCCGTCTGAAATACTATGATTGAAACTTACCACAAAGGTATCGTCGAAGCCTTGCGTAGCACCTAGGAGGTCCGCGGTATACGTACAGCCCAACTGGCCACAATCGTTACCACCGTCTCTATCCTTGTAGGTGAGCAAAACATTCTCAGGAGAGTCGTTCCCGAAGTCGGTGGTGCGAACTCGGATCAGCCCTGAGAGTTGCAAGGTTGAAGCTGCGGAGTTCAAAGTCAGTTGCATGTCGACTGGTTTAACCGCGTAGGGTTCAATAGGATCCGTAAGAACGACATTGTCAGGAACCACCTCGATCATCTTTCGCAAAATCGTAGCGCAGATACTATTATAAGCTTTGGGATCTGCCATGCTGTTGACTGTCACGTTTCCGTCCGAGTTAAAGACCTTAAAGTCGGAATTCCTCGTGGCCTGTACCGAAGGCCCTATGACCATGGGATTTGTTGTGTTGCCCGAAATGTATTCAGTAACGACTTTGTTATCGAACACGTCTACCGTAGAGTCTGTAGGCGCTTCTCCATCTGCTGTACTGCCCAACGGAACAATTTGAGGGAAATTGACTTCGTGAACTCCGCCAATACTGTGACCACATGCAACAGCTTGAATCATCTCAGTCGGACTAAAACCCATTCGCGCGAACTGTTGCTCGAAAGTGAATGCTGAATTCTGTGGCAGCGGAACCCCTATAGGACCGGCGGCTTTGGCATCGATCCTGCCGGCAGCAATCGGAACGACGGGACCACCACACGACCTCACGGCGTAGTATACACCCAGAGCAAGTAGATCAGCCACACTCGATCTACTTGTGTAGTAGTCGGCCATGAACGTGAGCGTTGTGTTAAATGCAGAGCCGATGTTGTCTGAGCTGGTCAATTCAAATTGCAATGACCCGTCCAGACCACCCTGTCGTGGACCACCCGCTATAGTAGAAGTTGCCATATCGTGAAAAGCAGATCTCAACCACTCTGCGGCATTGTGACGTCCAGGTCCCGAAGCTTGACTTGAACACGGTATTACCGTTCCGCCGAATTGCCGAGAGCGGTAGCCTTGGACTTGATACATGATTTCTTCTAGCTCATCAATACGAGAAGGCCATGTTGGATCTGCTCTTGTCAGCGTGCTCACCGAGAGCACCGCAGATAAGAAGGGTGTATCCCACCGCATAGCGAGAGACTATCCCAATAGGAGGCCGGAAAGTAGGGTAATTAAGGAGCAAGAAGAGTGAAAGGCAACCATGTAGAACTATCACACCCGGATTAAAGAGACGGATGCGGGCAAAACAGAGGAAAATTCACATAACATAGCAACTCGCCGGTCATTTATAGATTTTTGTATCCGACGCCCCCCTCTCCCTTTTCTTTAACCGTTAACCGCCATTCTCAGATTGTTGGGTCGAAAATTGGCAGCCCAGAAGGGCTCCGTCGGCCCCGGCTTGGGTTTCGAAGTAATAACGTACCCGGCCGAAGTGCAATACGAGAATCGAGAAATAGATGCCATAGGATTGGGTGATTCCGATCCATAATGTCTCCAGCCGCAGAGGACTACAGCAGATAGTCCAATGCAAGCCTGACAATGTGGGATGGGAATCTAGACAACACCTACACTGCATGTATAGTCACACCCCGTTGAAAAGGCGTAGACGTAGTATCGTATCTATATACATTCTACTTACGGAATACGCCTTGACGATCCACACGTGGGATCCCCAAAGTTCACATACCGACCGTTGACACTACTACATTACCTACATACATAGGTAGTTAGCTAGAGATCGATCTGAAATTTTCCAGGTTGGATAGGTAGTCCCATCAAAGCTTGGCTATTTGTAGAAAATGTACATTTGTGAGGTAGTAACTGGCGTACTATGAAGCATCAACGTCCGGGACTCTTTCAATCACCACCATCCAGTCTGGGACCCTGGGTCAAGAGCCATGGGTGCCATGATTTTCAGCCGGCCCGCTAGATAGTCTAGCTCACAACAGACGCATGTAGGCATCGCTAAACGGTTCATGCCGGAAAGCGATCAGACCTGGGGCCAGTATCTCAGAGCACGATCTCGTTAAAGAATGGTACGTGCGAATAGACTGTGTAGCAATCAGTCAGGCGACGAGAAAAAAACATTTCTAATAATCATGACCGTCCTTTCAGTGTCACGACCAAAATTGTGACAGAACGTTTCTTGCCTCCGCATCTCGGCCCAGAACATAGGTGAGTAGATACATCGCGCACAAGACACCCGGATAGGTAGAACGTCGCATCGGGTACCTGAGCCTACGCCGGTCAACAGTTGATTGATGGCTACTGTAACTGTTCGTGCTTCGTACGTATTTTTCTCTGTACGAAGTCATACTGGACGTACGCAGTATTGCCCGGTACATACATACGTACGGACGTACGAAGTACACTTGGCGATATCCTGGAATCCTGGATAGGATCTCGGTTGCTTACCCCTGCAGACTGGCGTTCAGCCCACACCCCAGCCGTTGATACACGTGTAATTCGATCAACATACCTATTGTACTAAAAGCTAGATACCTACCCTGAAGTCTGAAAGTTGGTCTCGAGCGGAGGCTGTTGACAATACCTACCCGGTCCCTGTATCTGTCTTCGCCCAAACGTAGCTGGCAGGCAACCGCTCACGATCTGAAGCGTCGAGGTCAAAAGGTATGATACAAGTACGGAATAGGATCTTCTTATGTGACTACGTAGTGGAGGTAATTCTTCCCGTGAGGTCACACTACCTATATAGTTATCCAATTGGTTCGCCTAAGGAATTGTTCGGTCATTCAGGGGCGTCGCTTGCCTATAGCTAAGACACAACCCTCTACCGACGGATTTGAATACGTAGATATTTTATTAGGGCGGCCGAGCAATGCGGTGATGGAGTGAAGATGTTACCTACCAAAGATTATATGGCTGTGGTGACCAGTTCACGATAAAACCAAGGGTTCCATATATAACCGAGATCTTACACTACGACGTAGGTACTTTTACATCGTTAGGTAGCATTAGTGTACGATGTGGCCATACCTAAAGGAGGTTCATGTGATGATACGTAGTATGTAGCCATCTAGGTAAGATCTGGCGTCAGAAAAACCGTTATGTATGTGGCAAACCAGGTACATATAGATAGGTATCAACAGTCTGTACATATTATAGACTGTATCTAGGTATACTCAGTAATACAGTATATAAGTGTCGTCAGTGTAATCCGTACGGGATACGTTGACAACTTGACTCCCTACCTAGTATACTGAGATCTAGGTAGTCTGTAGGTATACCGTCTATGGTGCGTTACCATGTACATACTAGATGGTGAAGACCGATTTGCGCGTAAGTTGCCGGCCGTCACATTTTGGACGAGGCGATCAGTGGCCCGTATGGTATCTTGATGAAGGACGTTGAGTGCAGCCGCCAACAAGGGGAGGGAAAAAAGAAACAAAAAGACGGGCTGGCACGGTAGGTCTACTGGCGGAGCTCTTGATTACATGGAAACCTACAACCTACCACAACCCAGGAGACATCTAGACTCTCATCGCTTGCCACCCTGTTCTCAACATTATAGGTAGGTAGTAGCAACCCATCCCAAGCAGGCCATGCGCTCGGTGAGTTTGCCAGTTTTAATCTTGGCTGGGCCGCCGTCGGCGACTGGCCGAGTGATTATAACTGCAGTACACAGTAAGACGACGATGCATCCCCCACGACTTTCAACGCCTAGACCGCCGTTAACGAGTTGAATACTACGGTACGAGCAAAGATATATTGTAACCTGAGTCGGATGGCACTCTGGGAAGCGAGAGGGAAGTCTTCGGTGTTGACTTCTTAAAACGTTCATACAATAATACATATGAACGTAGGCATCGAGACTGCCAACCTAGATTGATCTAGAAGAGGTCGTGCGGAAAAAGCTACCGGGAGAACTGGCAACCAACTTCCATGCGTGCGATGCAGCCAACGGACAGTATGACCAGTCACGCATAGGCCTGCTATCAATTTAATATCCGCCGCCAAGGTGCAAGGTCCCATTGGGCTGAGAACTGCCCTTTTCTATACAGCACTGGAGGTCATCCGTACGCCCCAAGTAGAGGTCCAATTCGTACGCTCGCAAATTAACAGCGTGCTTCTTTATGCCGTCTCATGATACCTGATCTATACCACCGCCCATGTATCACTGCCCACGTCTCTCGCTGTTCACACCTTAAGATAGAAATGTGAGTTTGTATTCTCGTCTCCGGGACACAGTGTTGAGCTGTGAGTGTAGAACATGGCCGATTCACTGACTTACTCGGCTCGTCTACGGTAGGCAGAGCAAAGGTGGAGGGAAAAAAGACCCTATTCTGTTAGTATAATACCTACACTAAAGCAGGCAAAAAAGGCGTCTCGCATCAGACGCCACCGGAGGGTAGGAGTAAATGGATAAGAAAAAGGGCGATTAAAAAGGCAAAATTGAGGGCTAGAAAAAAAGTGAAGTTCTTAACAGTTTCTCCGAATCGGGGAATCGAACCCCGGGCTTGACGGTACCCCTCCACGTCCAGGGACGAAGATGAGAGCGTCAAATGTTAGCCACTACACCAATTCGGATTGGCAAAACTTGTTCCTAGACTGTATCTTATCCACCCACATCGACTATGCGCCTATGCGTACCTAAGTAGCGGATAATTACCTACCCAGGTACCGGTAGAAAGGCAACGCCTTTACCGTATTGCTCGGCCTGCCATTGCTCGACCAGCTAGCTTACTCAAACATTGACGGATGGTTAGGTAGTAGGTAGGTGGTTCTAGGGAAGTGGTGCCGCTGGGTGGCCGAGCAATAAGGTGGGCTGGGTGCTGGCCGGGATCACGGATGCTGCCGGGCATTCGGGCACGGTGTGTTCAAGTACCCCTGAAACTGTATTTATTACTAATCGTTGGTAGATCTACCACTAAAAATTAGGTAGACTAGCTATGGTCACTGTCGCAGGTGCATGGTTGCTGGACGCCTAACAGCGTTCTAGAATACCGTGTTACTTAGCCCTATCACCCCAACACGCACCGTGCTGCGAGAGTTGGGCAATGTAACTTCGGCCCCGTTACCTATAACTAACGCCGCTACCGTGTCGGCCGGCTGCATTCTCGGCCAACACATCAATAATGAGTGCCCAGTTGTGGAGTGGCACGCCTAAGGTAGATGGCTTTTAGTACGGCGAGTCAATGAACAGTGGATAAACTTCGTGGCCATCGAGAGGTAATTCCTTTGTAGAATTTACCTTTATGACTTTCTTCCTTGTAGGCACGATAGGTGCCTGCCTCTGTACACAACCGGTACGGTAAGTGCCACGGTCCGGGATGCTCCAGTGAGTGGAGCCTGCTGGAGCCTGCCTTATCGAGATCCAACCCCACCCTTTGACACCTTACAGGCAGAGCCCGGACCAATTTCAGACAATCTCGACTGACAAATCTCCTGCCAGCAGCAGCACCTCATCTCAACATCATCCGAGACTTAAGTAGTCTACTTCAATACCGAACTATTGCGCCGCGCAAGCAGTCAGTCACACTTATCCAAGTATCATTCGAGGCCTTGCAGCACACTGTTATAGATGTCCATCGAGAACCTCAAGTCCTTCGGTACTTTTAGTCTCGGCTTTTGGGAGCATGACCCTCTTTCCAGCCCCGCTAATATGCGTCCTAGATCCCTTCCATGATGCCGAGGCAGACGAAGACGCGAGCCAAGTGAAGAGTCAGCAAGAGGACTACGTCCATATTCGGATCCAGCGTCAGTTCACCTAATAACCTTGATTGTAGCTTTGTCCTTCCTCTTTGAGCGCTGAAGCTGACCAACGCAGAACGCAATGGTCGCAAGACCTTGACCACTGTCCAGGGTTTGCCCAACAAGTTTGACCGAAAGAAGATTCTCACTGTTATCAAGAAGAAGTTCGCTTGCAATGGAACTGTCGTGATGGACAGTAACATGGGCGAAGTCATTCAACTACAGGGTGATCAGCGCAAGGTTATGCGTTCGTGTTCCCCTCATCTGACACATCCGGCGGCCGGTATCAGACTAACATCGCATAGAGGAATTTCTGGTTGCTGGTGACGGCTTGGAGCTTGACCCGAAGAAAATCAAGGTTCACGGCTTCTAGTTGGAATCCGGTCTGCGGCGCCGTTGCCGAAGAATTGCTCTCCCGAGATACCTTGGGCGGCAAGTCGTTATGGGTGGTTTATGGGCGCGGGAATTGCTATGGATATGGCCTGTAGTTCGTTTCGTGGGTAACGAAGGCTACTATGCTAGATGATTTCTATGAGAATGAATGATCAATCATGGGTCCCATGCTTATGTAGCATACACGACTCGGATCACACGTGGAATGTTTAAATACCCTTTCCGTATACGTTATGTACCTAGGTTACTTACCTAGGGATAATCATACCATGACAATCACGGACCACGGTTAAGGTAACCACCTATGTCACGTACATATGATCTTCTCATATTCGAGCTAGGGTTATACCTCGTTGCTACCACTGTAGTAGGATACTGATTGGAATCCTCGTCAGGTGGGAATGAGTAGCACGGGTACCTAGTGATAGCCTATAGGCAGCGAAATGAAGCTATTAGAGACAGATGCTAGGAGTGTACGTATTCCGGAGGCAAATCCAGGCGCATTTGCACAAATGAGCTACATGACGTAGTGTGACTGCCACCGACCAGCCATGGAATGGAAGCAGGTCCCGATTACATAAGACCTGATTAATCAACTGGTGGGTCATCCCAACTGCGGGCCGAGAGGGGTGTTTGACAGCTGGCGACATTTGTGAAACGAATCGACTAGCCCTCCGCTCCCACAAAGAAAATTAATTTGGGGACCTCAACCTTCAATTTTCGACCTGAGAACTTATCACCAACCGAATTTCTCCAGACCATCCACCAACAAGTCGAGGTACGTCTTCTCACTGCACCACCAAATTGGGTTCCCCCCAATCGTCTATCTTTGCTATTTCCATTTTCCAGTATTGACGGTTTTGATATAGCCCAGCGACTTTCACGATGGCCTCGAGACCGACTGTCACCATCATCGGCAAAGATGGTGCTCCCTCGGGAGCAACCCATCCCATCCCCGCCGTCTTCGCCTCTCCTATCCGACCCGACATTGTCCAGCAGGTCCACACCGGAATGGCCAAGAACAAGCGCCAGCCGTATGCTGTGAGCGAGAAGGCTGGTCATCAGACCTCTGCCGAGTCTTGGGGAACTGGTTAGTCGCCCGATATTGCCTAGCCCGAGATTATGAAGGACCCCCCTTATGTATATGGGTGAACGGATATTCGAAATAGCTAGGAGAATGATTGGATTATTTGCAACAAGTAGTCACTGGGAATTGGCTGCTAATACCAACGTTTAGGTCGTGCTGTTGCCCGTATCCCTCGTGTCTCCGGTGGCGGTACCCACCGTGCTGGTCAGGCTGCCTTCGGTAACATGTGCCGTTCCGGTCGCATGTTCGCCCCAACCAAGATCTGGCGCAAGTGGCACATCAAGATCAACCAGGGTCAGAAGTAAGTAAAAGCATTGGGTCATCCAGGTCAGATTTGTTGTGCTAACAATAAGAAGGCGATTCGCTACTGCTTCTGCCCTTGCTGCCTCCGCTGTTGCCCCTCTGCTCCTCGCCCGCGGCCACCAGATCTCCACCGTGCCCGAAGTTCCCCTTGTCGTCGATTCTGCCGCCTTTGAGGGAGCTGCTTCCGTTAAGACTGCGAGTGCTTTCTCCGTCTTGTCTGCTGTTGGCGCATCTGCCGACATTATAAAGGCAAAGAAGTCGAAGAAGCTGCGCGCCGGACAGGGCAAACTCCGAGGCCGCCGCCACCGCCAACGACGTGGACCTCTCGTTATCTACGACCCCAATGTTGATGGCACGGCTCTTGTGAAGGGAACCCGCAACTTGCCGGGTGTCGAGACTTGCTCTGTCTACGCCCTCAACCTCCTCCAGCTGGCCCCCGGTGGTCACCTCGGTCGATTCATCGTCTGGACTTCAGCGGCTTTCAAGGCTCTGGACAACGTCTACGGCACCACCACCACACCTTCCGAGCTCAAGAAGGACTTCTTGCTGCCTTCTAACCTCGTTGCTCAAGCGGATCTGAGCCGTCTGATCAACAGCTCCGAAATCCAGAGCGTCCTCCGTGCTCCCAAGGGTGGCGCGCTTACCAAGCGCGCCGGCGTCCAGAAGAACCCTCTACGCAACAAGCAAGTAATGCTGCGCTTCAACCCTTACCACACGACATTCGTCAAGAACGGGCTCGGACAGCAGAAGAAGGAGGCTGGCAAGCCTCCCAAGACTCCCGAGTCCTTCCTGAGTGTTTTGAAGGAGGATTAAGTATGACCAGCTTGGTGAGCAGCTTGTCGAATGAAAACGGATGAGATAGCATCGGTTGAGATTGTCATGGGCGTAATGGGTTCGTAGGGTCTCATGAATCAATGGAATTGTCTTTATGAACAGTTCACTGCCCTAACTTGTCTTCATCCTGTCCTCGTTTTTTTAACCGTGAATTGCAGCTAGGAGTAACCAGATGCTGATTTGAGGCTTTGTGCACACTCGTCCTAACCGCTTCTCAGAGTCGGCGTAGTTACGTGATAAGCCCAGTGGCTGGGTCTGTCAGCTATGTCGACCCGATCACCTGCTGCCCAGGATAGTTTGCTTTTTAACTGTCCAGTAGAATAGCATCTACATCTGGCATATGCTACCTAGTACAAGCAGACATTGTTCCCGTTAAGTAACCCAATACTAAATACATGAGCCATCACCAGGGGCAATACCGGGTGGCGGGGAGAAAAAAGCAAGTCTTTGCGTCTTAAGGAATTGTATATTATTGGATCATCTAAAAAACGTCGATCTAGCCTTCTACAGTATATCTCCCAAACTTTGTAAAACGGCGCAGCATCCCATAACTACTAACAAGACGCGTCCCAATCGGAAAGTCTAGCAGCCCACCCAGCCTAGATTCGTCAGGCCCTCAGCCTCACAGGCCTCGTTTGTGACTGCTTCGTCCAGGAGAGCCTCAATCTCCGCAATCTTTTTGATGCGCCAGAACTTCTGCACGCCTTCACCAAGGCGCGTCGAGCAAGCTCTGTTCATCTCGTCCGTCTCGGCGGCGAAGCACAGCCGGTAGTAACCCCAGCCTCGCTCGGCGGCAATTTCCGGGGTGGCGCTGAACATCGTCCCGGGACTTGCGAGGACGAGGTACGGCTTGTGCGTCAAGAAGATCATGAACGCAGCCGAGAGCGTTGGTCCGTCGACTACGTTGCCCTGAGACCTCGCGGCCCCGAATAATGGGTGGTGCTCGAAGTGGATCCTCAGCCAGAGAAACATGCCACCGCGCGGCCAGTCGAACTCGTACAGCTTCGTCTTCGTAATCACGCCCCAGTCCGAGTCGGCGTCGCGTACGGGCGTCGATTGCTTCAGCTGGTAGGCGTGTTCCTCGAGAAGGTGGCACATGTCGTTCATGCGCCGTTCGTATTCGCCGCGTAGACCTGCGATCCACCGTACCCAGCCTTCCGTCTTCCAGCCGGAGAAGGTCGCGCGATCGCGGAATGGGGTTGAGGCGAAGGCCGCGGTGGCCTCGGGTTGCGGTCCTATGATGGTTTCCGCTACGATCGACTGGACGAAACCGGAGGGTTGTTGGGTATAGGCCTCACTAGCACGGATGAAACGATCGCAGATCTCTGGCGTGGTCGTGACCCAGCCGAGGCGACAGCCCGGCGCAATTGTTTTGGAGAACGTATCTAACCGGATAACTCGGCCATCAACATCAATGCTTAGGAACGAGGGCACCAGCGAGTCCAGGAAAGGGTGGCCCGACTTCTTGGGCAAGGTGTTGGCGGCCTTGAATTCGGGAATAGGCTTGTTGCGCGCCTTGGCTTCCTCAATCTCCGCGGACGGGTATTGAAGATACCAGTAGGGCTCATCTTCGATGATTATCACGTCGTACTTGCTACATATCTCGTAAATCTCCCGCCGTCGCTGGAGCGAAAGGACGCCGCTGGTTGGGTTGTGTCCCATGCTAAGATGTACTTCACGTCAGCAAACCGGCACCCGCCCATATATACAGTACCTCTCTCTATACACACGCGGATATTCGCACGTAATTCGGCTGGAGGTATCCGGGATAAAGTGGGACTTACGAGACGGTATACAACAAATGAGGGCGCTTGCCGATGGCGTCATCCCAGTTCGCGAGAACATCATTTAAGCCTCCGGGGCTATAAGACGTCATGCCTTCCCCGTCAAGCTCAACCGGGCAGATCTGGATGCCTCTCGGCTTGGCCTGGTCCAGAATTAAGGGGTACATGAATACGTCGGTCAGCAAACCGGGTCGCTCACGAACGTCGTTTTTGCCTTCAATCCAGATATTGGTGAAAACATCGAGCGTCTTGGCGAAACCATCGGTCGATCCGACCGTCAGAGCAACCTCCGGCCCCCCTCTGTAGGGGACATTGGGGTGCAGGCATTCGCGGCTGAACTGGCGAATGTAGGAAAGCAAGGGTGGGTAACCGGACGCCTGGCCGTACTGGAGGGATGTGGCAAGATCGATCTTCTTGGTCAAGTCGGTAGTAGGGCAATCATGGGGGACGACGAGGTGGGAAGCAGCCTTCGCATTTTTGCCTGTCGCCTTTGCCGGGGGCATGGAAGAGAGGCCGTCGGCGCCGGGGCGGTTCGGCGTCGGAGTCCATCGGTTCGCATTCGCAGACTGAGCCTCGAGAGTGTCAAAGGGAAAGAATTGAGGATTGGGAAGACCTGGTGACGGTATATGTGTGAGCACATACAAACGAACGAACGAACGAAGGGAGCATGGTGAGCCGCTGAGCACGCGAGCGAGTACGAACCGCCGGCGAAGTTCCCGATACCCGGGATGGTGAAGAACTTATAGAACTTCTTCATCGTGCTGGGCTTGCGTGCCTTGGTGATATCGGAGTAATGGTGGCTCATATCCCGAGGCACCGGCTTAGCCATATCGGCCACGCTATGGGTTGACCCGTCCATCTTGATCTCTAGCTGGTCTGAGCAAGTCAAGGCTATTATCCCGGGGCGAGGACTACGTGAGGAAACTACAAGATATCAAGTGATGGACCGCGGGCGTGCCGTGTGCGGGAGTGGCGTACCCTCTAGTAGCAATGGCGGTAAAGGAGACGGTCAAGCAGCTATGAGGAGGTAGACATTGGGTTACCTACCCCTTCACTTTATCCTGATTGTGGGGACGAAACCAAGGCAACGTGTATCCAAGTGATTACTCGGAACTAGTCGTAAGAATTCCATCTTCGAAATGTTGGCTTGGTAAGCAGACTGCCCTGCGAAGATGGTTGCCCACACTATCCACGTTAAGTTAGATAGTGACAAGTACCACTTAGTATATCTTAGGTGGTGGTTGCAAGGTGGTAATAAGATATACTTACTCAGTAGCAGGCCTTGATACCCGGTAGTGTATGTATAGATATGGCAACGTACAAGGATGTGCTTCATACAATTAGATATACCTACGAGAATTCACCGCGTCATGTCTTGTTACGTCTACTTGTTAAGAATTAATACGACTAAATAGAGTCGCGGCAATACTAAGTAACCTCTATCCTCCGGGATACCGCAGCTGAGTATCGGGCAAGGTCTCTGGTATGTAAAATAGCATGCTTGCCATGTTTGGCGCTACGTATGGGTAAAAGCAACGTGTTTTGGGACAACGATAAGACATGGATTAAACTAACGGCTAGCAATACTTCGACGCTCGTTGAGCTGACGAGTATAGTTCTGATGAGTGTTGGTTTTGTTGCGGAGACCCAGGAGGCGAGCATGGGCAGATCATGCAGATGAAGCCGGACGCCATCTGCCATCCGAATCACCGACCCTGGATCCGTGGGCGGCATCATTGAAAGCGGCCTTTGATTCATGCGGAAGGGACACGGTGCTGAATGGAATATCTACTGTACCTATCGTGACGAACCCCAAGTTATGGTACAGTCTTGCTAGAATTATTTAGGGATTGCCGTGGTAATTCCTTATCTACGGTAGATAATGCTCGGCCCCGGCGGGTAAGCTGTAGATACCGTTAACGGCGTTACATCAGGTTCGATAGCACCTAGGGGTACTCACAGTATATCCGTACGTTTACAGACTGTGTATGTGGTAGCTTCCGTTAGTGGCTAGCATCACGATTACGTAGGTAGTCGTAGTAGTGCACGGTAATTCGACTAGCCTGTCTAAGTAGCATAAACGGCCGCTACCCAGGGTATATACCATGGCCATAGGCGATAGGCGGCAAGGAATGCGTCGCTTAGACCGCTATAAGTTCCACTGTAACGCCACTATACGGCGCACGACTTTCAAATCGATCTTGCGTAGAGTCATGGCATGAACCACCTATCCCGTCCCGTGCTCTTTTATCTAGCTGCGATCTCTACGGACGTAGGAGTCAGTCTACTGAGCTACGGACATATAATATATTCTGTAAATAAATGCTTCCATGCTTGAAATTTGTCAGCAAGTTGTCAGCAAATTAGACAGTCGGTAACGCCCGACAACTGTCGCTGTGCTATCGTTCAGCTGGTAGGCCTTCTGTAGTCCGTATGGACATCGCTATAAGTCACCCGCCAAGGGCACCTATTCCCTCCCTGGTCAGCGGTAGACAGATTAGATAGGGAGGCAGGCATTTGGGGGAGTGACGTTCTTCACTTCCCCACATACGAAATCAGAAATCAATTACTGACTCCGGTCGCGGTCTTGGGAAATCTGTTGCAGCCGGCCTTGCGTCGGTAGTTGACTGATTGGATGTGCCATCCATCAACAAGAAAGCAGTCCTGAGCCAGTCTGGCAGTCATGGTTGGCAGCAGACCTCGAGCCGATAACAAAACATCAAAACCAGTTAGCTCGCGCTGCTCGATAGCTGGCGACTTCTTTTGCCCCGCCAAACCCCGTTTTCAATACAATCTCCATCTCCATCTACATCTACGCCATCGCGCTTCGACTTGGTCCCATCACACACCTCTCGCCCCTACGTGAGACCCCTCGATCTTCCCTCTCCAGCTGCCCGCCATGGAGAAGATTACAGACAAGATAGCCGCCTTGCCGGCCGACGCCAACTACTTCTCCCTCGAATTCTTCCCGCCCAAAACCGCAATGGGATTCTCGAACCTACGCAGCCGTCTCGACCGAATGGCACGCGCGCTGCGGCCCTTGTTTGTTAACGTCACCTGGGGTGCCGGCGGCTCGACTGCCACCAAATCCATCGAGCTAGCTGAGATATGCCAAAGGGAACTCAACCTCACCACATGCTTGCATCTCACTTGTACCAACATGAGCCGCAAGATGATAGACAACGCTTTGGAGGACGCCAGGGTTCTTGGCATCCGGAATATACTGGCCCTGAGAGGTGACCCTCCGAGAGCTGCCGAATACCAGGATGCCAATGAAGACCCCGAGAATGCCATCGACGAGGGTTTCGTATGGGCCATCGATCTTGTGAAGTATATTAGAAACAAATATGGTGACTATTTCTGTATTGGCGTTGCCGCCTACCCAGAGGGACACGCGGATGAGAGCCACCCCTTAGGCCAGAGCTTGGAACACGATCTTCCTTACCTGGTCGAGAAGACACTTGCTGGAGCTGACTTCCTTATGACTCAACTTTTCTTTGATATAGAAGCCTATGCCAAATTCGAGAAAACGTTAAGAGACCACCCCAGCGGTGCTTTCAAAACAATACCTATCATTCCTGGCCTCATGCCGATACAGAATTACCAGATGATTAAGCGGACGACCAAGCTAAGCCACGCCAAAATTCCCGATGCAGTAATGGCTCGGTTGGACGATGTCAGAAAGGACGACGAAAAGGTGAAGAACGTCGGTGTTGATATTTTGTGTGAAATTATCGAGCAGGTTAAAGAAATCAAGAGCAGGACGCCTGGTCCCAAAGGTTTCCACTTTTACACCTTGAATCTGGAGAAAGCCGTTTCCTTTATCGTTGAACGCACAAATTTGATACCTAGCTTCCTTGATGGAGAGGTCGCTGTGGACGATGGGCCACTTCCAAACATACCTGGCCTGAGTATCAATGGTGCTTCACCCCGGGAACATCACTTTCAAGAAATCAGTCGCTCGCGAAGACAATCCGCCGTCGGCTCGGAGCCACGAAACCGAGTCATCGTATCTGAACGTACACTCTCTATCCCCGAGTATGAGGCGTCACAGGCAGATGCGGGGGCCAAAGCCGAAGCGATTAACACTCGCGCCAACACCCTTGCCATATCCGAAGGGGAAGGCGTTCTTGGCCGCGAGGCGACCTGGGACGACTATCCTAACGGTCGCTGGGGAGACGCACGATCTCCTGCCTACGGTGAGATCGATGGGTACGGGCCCACCCTCCATGTAACGCAGGCACAAGCCATAGCTCTTTGGGGTCATCCCAGGAACCTCGAGGATATCAACACGTTGTTTGTGCGCCATTTGAAAGGAGAACTTACCGCGATTCCCTGGAGCGAAGAGGAGGTCCATGAGGAGACGGGAATAATCACAGATCAATTAATACGGCTAAATCAACGCGGCCTATGGACCGTTGCCTCGCAGCCCGCCGTCAATGGGCTGCGCTCGGAGGACCCGACTTTCGGCTGGGGCCCTCGCCACGGCTTCATATTCCAAAAGGCGTTTGTAGAATTCTTCATTCCGGCCGCTACGTGGCGTACCTTACACGCCAAATTAAAGGACCCCGAGAATTGCAACATGGTAACATACTACGCTGCAAACGCCGCTGGTGATTTTGTATCTTCCGATTGTTCTAGCGGGAATGCGGCCTCGAATAACACAGTGACCACGGACACGAGTGAGAACGGGGACGGCATGGGCGAGAGCGGCACAAACGCCGTGACATGGGGTGTGTTCCCTGGCAAGGAGATCGTGACGCCGACGATCATCGAGGAGGTCAGTTTCCGCGCCTGGGCCGAGGAGGCCTTCGGCATCTACAGTGAGTGGGCGCAGGTCTATGGCAAGGGGTCTGAGAGCGAGAAGTTACTCGAGGCGACGCGTGCCGATTGCTGGCTGGTTAATATCATACACCATGATTTCATGGATAAAGACGCCCTGTGGAATTTATTGTTGGATTGAGTCAGCGGAAACGCGCAAAGAGTTCAATCATGTTATTGGGGAGGGTTAAATAAAAAATTGAGCGTGAGTTAAGCGATTAATTAGGTACCTACGTTTGTGTATCAACAGACCAAGTACGAAATGGAACTTCTCTGTCTGTATTTATTTACCCCGTTTGTCCCTTTGGTCGATATGTCGTCTATGCACTCACGACGAAGACGCAGTAAGAGCACAGAGAGGAAAATGTACTGATAACACACTCTTTCCCTCACCAGTGGACGAGGAGTCTCAAATATCAACGCGTACTTGGATTAATAGGGTACCTAATGTACGATCGGCAGGATATAGAAGCAGTGAAAGCGCAGTAAGCGCGCGAGTAGGAAAGCAGAGAGCAAAACATTCAAATGCGGGCTCGGGCAGAAAAAGGAAGCCGCGCGAAATTCATTCCATATCTCCGACCAATTTTTTTTTTTCCTCTCCGTTTTGCTTCCATTTTCTTTAATGTCCTTTGTCTGAATCAAAATCCCCCCTGTGACAACATATTATCCTCTCCTTCATCGGTTTGCTTTGCCTTCTCTGCGATGTCCTTGCGTCGTGGTCCGTTCCAGAATCGAGGAGACAAGAGATATAGTTTCCTTCGGCGTGTAGGTTAAATTAAATGCTCGGATCTGAGCTCCTGTCTGCAAGGGATGCTAGAAAAGAAAAGAAAACCGTGCAATTCGGCCAAGATGTCCGGCTTTTTGGTCTTATTATTCAGAGTCCTCGTTCATAGGCATTGGAGAAGCCGAAAAAAAATATATCGTAAGACCAAACGAAGGCAGAACCTCGAGCAAGAGAAGATATCGAAGATTAGATCTCGCCATCCAAGTAATCACCTTCGCTCAGAAAGCTGGAGCTGTTGGCTCCGATAAAGGGATCTTCCTTGATCACTGGTCGGGCAATGCGATCACTGGCTGAGATGGAATTGACTTCAGTCTGAGATGTGTCCAACTGGCTATCATAGGCAAATGATTGGGTCGAGTGCGTCATGCTCTGACTGTTATCTCCGAAGATTGAGTTGCTGACGGTAGTAGTCTTGGCCGGGGTAGCAGATTTCTGCTTTTTATTGGTGGGTGGCTTGCTTGGCGTTTCAATAACATCAGAGTCGCTCGCATCGTCACTCTTTCCATTAAGACCTGGTGTGCTGGTTCGGATGCTCGGAGTCAGCGGCGCCTTTCTCTTGCGGCCGGTGGTGCCGGGAGTGGCCGACCCCGCGCCTTTTCCTCGGCCAGCGGACGGAGTACCGGCTACCTGGAGCGTGGCCGGGTTTTCGCCACTCTTGACCGCCCGCTGTTGGGCCTTTGCGAGGTTCTTAATATCCCGGAACTGCCACTCTAGGCCTCCGGGAGTAGATTCGCCAAAGCATTTCTGAATTTCTGGTAAGAGTTAGCATGATCTTGGATATTGTTAAATCAAAGAAAAAGACGCAGTGCAAAGACGAATAGTTAAGCATCTAAACACTTGTGAAGACGGAAGATGAGTTTTCCACCAGGCAACTAGCCGGGATCTTCTGGCCCAGAGCGGCCTTCAATTCTTCGGCGGGTAAGAGAGTATGAAAAGTTGGCAAATAAGATGTAAGAGAAAACGAAGTAGAAGGAGACAAGATGTGCCGGGACGAGCATTCGGGGGTGTGCTACCTCCTTTCTCCGCAGGTAGTTCTCCCGGATCTCTTCCCGCTCTCACACAAGCGGCCTGCATTTTAGCCAACTGCTTGACGGGTCGAAGGCGGTGGTCGATAGCGGCACCGGTAGATCCCCCGCCTACGTGGTTTGCTAGTTCTAGCGATGGAAAGATGATTGTGTCAGAGAAAATTTCGAAACGAGAGAAAGCACGAAAACCACAGAGCAACATGAGCTGGCAAAAAATCCTGTAACCGCTTACCAGCATAGTCCAGCTTGATATTCGAATTAGTAGCAATGACGGCCGCGAGGAGACGCGTGGCGGCCTCGTAGGTTTTGAAATTAGTCTTGTTTCGGTTTGGCGTCGACATGGTGAATAAAGCCTTGTTGATGCCTGGAAGAGACTAAGGTATTTCTGCGTAGCTCTTTTGGTCGTCGTAATGAATGAACCTGATGGCTGATGAGCAACGGTGGATAGATGAGCGTGGGTGATGGGTATTTGGAACTATGAGGGTGATGGCACTTGTTGGATACGAGAACTGGGTAAGAGGTTGATGTGAATAGCGGTCAAGAAGTAGGCATTAAGATGGAAGAAGCGCGGGAAGAGAGTCTGAGGTGAAGACATAAGATATGGGGAGTAGATCGGGTAGTTTCAGTGATGAAGAGTTGCACCAGATACTTACGGGTACGAGATATGAGCACGCGTCTGTAGTGAGAAATAAATAAATGCTGATGGCGTGATTGTGTTTATTTGTATTGTAATGGCGATAGAAATTTCGGGTCGACAGGGAGTTGGTTGGTTTCGTTGCTTGGTGTTGTGATTGAATGTGGGAAGCAGGTGGGAGGGAGGTCGGCCGTTCTAGGTTGAAGCCGAAGTGAGCGGAATGGGAGGAATGAGCGTAAGAAGTGAGGCGGCAGGAACGAAGTATGGCAATTACCCAGCTCCGCGGCTTCCTCGGAATCTTTACGCAACACACGCTGTCGTCTGCTTTACAACAACGGACCTATCTTGACCTGCCGTGCCATTACGTAAGTCAGCCTCATGATCTCATTCCGTGTGTATAAATAGGAGTCGGCGCCGACTCCGTGACGGTAGCTCCACTTCATGAGACCGAGCCCATATGGCTTCTCCGTTGAGGCAGTCGCTTCCTAGCTCTTTCCCATACGGATTGAGGCGGCTTGGGCCGCGAGCATAGGTAGCTGCGTAGGTACCCATCTTTCTAATCGAGATGATGAATACCAATAACTGTCGTACTTGTGCGCAACCTTCAAGGTCCAATGAAGAAGAACTCCGGAATACAAGGAAGACTTACCAGAGTATTCGAGCACACCTCGAATGTGAGAACCGTGAAAGTCCGGCGCTACCTACCCTTTGTCACCTCCTATGTGGGTACTTCAAAACGTTCTGCATTCACTGCCCCAGCCTTGTTCGGACATGCAGGCCGCGAAGACGGCTACGCCAGAATTAGTGACTATCTAGATAGATAGCTTCCGGTCGTCGTTGCATGTGGTGGGCCTTAGTTCCGATATGGGCAAGGCAGCTCACAGGTAATTAGCGAGTAGAGTAGGTCTGCGGCGCCGTGGTTAACGGGCTTGGAGATCATGCGCGTTGGTGATGACGGCCGTCGAACTTGCAGGCGCCTTTGCAATTGCCCCGGCAAGATTGAATTGGAAGCAGTTTAGAAAAGTCGAATTCGTCGTAGACTCGATGAAATTAACTATTAGGGTATGTACGCAATAGGGCGGGAATTGCAAGGGAATGTCTGGGACTCTGCACTTCATAGTAGCAAGTGCTTGCCGAATTTTGAATGAGGCATTCAAACCTCGAAAATTGGCGTGACCGCTTGTTTATCGAAGTTAGTGGTGAACAGCACGCCGTGAACTCGAGGGGCGGTAGCATACACAATACATCCGCCCAGTCTTCAAAAAAGGTATTGGACTACCGGACGACAGCTTCACTCTACAATCCTGCATTTTTACACTGTCAACAATAGAAATGAAATAGTTGAGGCTTTCTGAAAGAAACAAGGCGTTGTATCCAGTACCACGGATTCACACCCGGGACCACAGGAGTCCAGAGGACAAACAGCCACGGCCCACTTATTATTATTGGAAAGCTTATCGATTCAGCCCCGGCTCTGGATTCTATAGCGGCGACACCTTTAAGGTAAGGTACCCGGGTACCTCATGTGGTTACTGATCCATCACACGCGGCACATTCACACAAGTACCGGTAGTGCAGTCGGTAGGTCGGCAGTAGACACACAGTTGACTCCATTCGGGACGAAATAATTACTCAATGCCATTCTTAATATAGCAAACTGGACTTGGACTGCCGAGAACATATGCAGTCGCTCAGTAATAGTGTGGGGAGTAATAGGAGGCTTAGGTAGTCGTGGTCGCCGAGTCCAATTGCATGTTTTGCACAGTTGTTCGCAATTGAAATCTTAAAAAGTGAAACCCAACTTCACAGGTACTATGCACTCCGTAGTGGTATCTAGCGCAGATCGCTTACCAAATCCAAATCCAAATCTCGATGCTTATAGTCTCGGGGCTGGTATACAAAGTAAATACGTTGCATATACAAAAGCATCAGACAACAACCGCTATGCTCAATAGAGGCTTTTCTCTCCATTCGGAGTCCGCCTCCCGATTGGTGTCTGCCACCCGTCGGACGAGGACGCCATTACAGACATATCTATATCCTGTGATGCTTTTACTGTCGGCGTCCGGCTTTCATATATAAAATACTGAACGCCAATCAAAGCATCGCAGATGGCCTGAAAGCTACCACACAGCTTAAAAGCCAACGGGATCTCAGTTGTAGCTGTGAAGAACCAGAACATCTTCATGGAATCGCCCACTATCCAGCTGGCCAGCACCGAGAGCCGAAAGCCCTTACATGACCTAGACTGTGCGTTCGCGTAAAGTTGCGGGAGAGGGAGAGTCGCTTCGACCGAAAGACCAATATAACCGATCAATACCGAGTACGTAGGATATATCGAGTTGAACGGGCCAATGAGGAACTCTAGCGCGGTAAGGACACCGAATAGACACAGCAAGAATTTCCAGTAGCTGAGAAGCAAGGTCGGTTAGTCACCTGAGGCACGAGACAAATACACATAAATAGGAGAAGGGTGAGAACTAACGGCTTCGAAGAGCGCCACTGCCAGAAGTTGTATGGGCGCCCCAGGCCTGAGAGGGCATTGCTGGCGTCGGCGAAGGGAATCGCGGCACTACCGCCTCTGGATGATGGAACTGGGCGGTGATCAAGGGCGACCTTCAGAAGTATGATCTGCATGACAATGTTGCAGAATGACTGAATGAGCAGAGCAACGTCATACTTTGCGCCGGGATAATAGAATATCCTGGGGCCTCCCCGTCAATGATACGGCTACCGAGCGAAAAGGGATGTCTTCTACGTCATAAAACGCGGAGTTCTGCCTCACCTCAACATAGACGCGACCAACATTATAAGGGGTATATCGAGAGAGAAGCCGGCGCTTGATTTCGCGCGATGCATGGAAATGGCCTGGTCGGCATAGGACAAGAACGGAGACAATATGAGAAATAACGGTGCCGCGAAACCGGCGAGGCTCGTGAAGAATCCCATCGTTGGGATCCGTGGAAGCGTGAATCGCGAAGGCCGCCTCAAAACCTACACGCCCACGAAACTAAGCAGGGACTACCAGCGAAGACGCAAGCACGATAAGCATTTACAGAGCAGCAGCATAAAAGGTAGAGATTAGCAAAAATGAAAGTGTATAGGTATATGAAACGTGGGTCTTCGCCGAGATCTACCAAAAAAAGGGTAAAAAAGCGTGTTGCCAAAGCGAGTGTCGTGGTTTGAAGACCGGAAGTTCTGTGAAATCTCGGCCCCACATATAATATCTCTTATCGACACTCTTTATCGATATTCTTATCGGTCGCATACTAAGTACGCCTGGGATGACGAGATACCATACCGACGGTCCTCGACTCCAATCGTGACATTTTTGACTCCTTACCATCTGTCAAATCATCGATATTGGGCGATCTCATCGATCGGCATCGGCACTCCAGTTACCGCTTTGTCACCCGCAGGCAAACCTAGATGATGACCGCATTGCCTCGTTCTGAGTCTGGCAGCGCACATATATACCCGATCTGTGTCGGAGGATACCGTGCGGTGACAGTCCAAGACGGGAACGCTTTTATTATTGCAGTCACATTTGTAATGTACCGCATGATGCGGACAAGGACGCTCATATCCCCGGTTTCCCTCCTTGCCGTTGAATGAACCATGACACAGACCGTGTTTCGGAGAATAATACTGAGTCCATACGTGCCGCGCGTTTTAATGGGTATGTGAGCAGTTTGTGTAAACAAGGCAAGGGCGGCTGACTTTGATAAAGAGGATAACCTCCACCCACCCTTAGTAAACCGGGCGCCACAAGATCAATACCTGCACGGATATGGCAGAGAACTCGGAATCAATAGGAGGTACCAGTTATACATTGCGACTGGTGGCATCCATCTGTACTAAGTACGGGGAAAACGCAGGACTTCAACTATAAATACGTTGCCGCAGTAGGCTGTTAGGTATTGGGTTCTTGTTAAGCAAACTACAATGGGTACCCGGGTGACTGGCGATAATATTTGAGCTTTTACTAAAGTAAGCCAGGCGTGTATTCGTCTCATCGTCTTGTTTACCTCTTCTCCCATGGCAAAACAGCGGTGGGTTGAGATGCCTACGGACTGATTACATAACGCGCAAGCTCCACTATCTAGGTAGGCTCGGAGTTCACCAAAAGCGGGTCGTCTATACTAACCGGGTAGGTAGAATGAATGGATGAGATTTTGGGCTCGACGCTACGGAGATTACGCACCGCCTTTCCGATGGGTTCAGTGTTACCTGTTGTCTCACGCGGAAGAAGCCACTCGAAGCCGAGTCCATACCTATGTAGTGTTACAGTTGCCGAATTATCCGGCGCGGTGTTCTGTGTTCTGGTGTAACTAGCTAATGAGAGCCTCATGCTAAACACCTGGACGCGGCGTGATGGCATCCCCGTTACAGTACGGTGGTATACCTGATGGCTATCTACCTCTCCCTACTCTCTACTTCGTACACTGAGAAGGTTCCCAGGTATCTAGGCCGGTATGACCAAACACACTTCCTAACCAATGTGTGCACTCCTTGGTGTCGCCCAACTCCTTACTATAGGAGCCTACCTAGGTATGTAAGCACCCGGGCCAGTATGACATTGCCTATATTATCCTGGAGCATGGCTATTGTGTATCCATATACGGAATACTTTACCAAGTAGTAATGTGAGACCCTACCACTGCTCTGCCTGCCTACCGTGACGCTCGACAACTCCACCCGGGCCAAGCAATATGTACGTAGTAACGATTAGGGTTAACACTTCGCGGTATGTACCTACACTACCGGCAGTACGCCGTTGTTATATGTAGACCATACATACATCCAGTCCTCTAAAGTTGTCTCTAGGCAGGCAGTTATGTAGTAGATCAAAGGTGAGTAGCTTATGCACGTCACAACCCGTTGATAGATAACCACACTGCGCGTGCATTTAGCGTCGGTATATAACTCGCCACTGAATGCCCGAACCCGAAATACCTACGCTAGGTGCTGCCTACGACAGCATTAATGGAACCGGCCGTAGTAGATAGCGTCCACTACACTGGGTAGAATAACACGAAGGGCGTACGAGACAGACGTACGCAACAGAAGAGAGTGTAAGGCCACGGCACATCGGCCTTCACTTCGCAACTGTGTAGGGTACGGCTACCAGAGAGCCAGGAATTCAGCGAGCGAATGAGTAGGTAAGTAGGTAAGTGAGTGGCGCGCATCCTTCAGCCTGCTGCCGACCGGTTGCGGGATGATGTCGCCTGAGGTAAAGGAAACCACCCTATAGAAAAAAGTGCGAGGCGGCGGGGCGAAAAGAATAAGCCGAGATAGGATTGTCCGGAATGCGAGCGTAAGCTTTCAGATCATGTGCCCCCTTCCTGGCCCGGACGATGGCCTCCTATAGGATTTGCTTTGGTCTACCGTAGGGCCCCGTTGAGCCAAGACGGAGCTGAATACCCTACCAGCGCTTCGGTAAATATTATTGTGGAGGCCCGAAGAACCGACATTTGGGCCATGTTTTGTGTGTGTGTGAGAGCATGGCATGTACCTACTTTTAAAAGATGCATGCATGTGGCGGCCACGCTACGCCATGGTTTCCCCCCTTCCGCTACTTGGATGGCCGTATGGCTATTTACGTATACGCATTATGTACGGTTATAATTGCGCCATCTACTCAGGACACGCTACTGTCACAGGTCGGTTTACAGTAGAACAGATATGGGTAGTAGATCCGCGTGTTTGTGGCGTGGCGATTAGCAGGCTTGGGGACCTCGGCGGTATTGTAGGCAGTGTAGGTAT
This sequence comes from Xylaria intraflava, assembly GCA_022385655.1. NCBI lineage: Eukaryota > Fungi > Ascomycota > Sordariomycetes > Xylariales > Xylariaceae > Xylaria > Xylaria intraflava. The sequence goes on from MU279742.1 coordinate 625,200, forward strand.
TATACCATACGGTTGACACAGCAACTTGATATAAGAGTGAGAGTAAGTAGGCGTATCCCGTGACACGATGCGATGCGAACATTGGGAAATCGATGGCAACTGCGGGCGGAATTCGTCTCTACGGTCGAATCGCCCACGGCGAGTGATTCGCTGGCCATATGCCGAAAGAAGCAACCAATCCAGCCAGCTGGAAGATCGCACTAAAATTAGTGTGCCTAGCGGGACCCAGGTAGACGGTGCTGCTAACCCGAAGCAGCATAGGACGCCGGTACAAGTGGACGCTAGAAATGCGCCTGCACTCGGTCCTTGCCTTAGTGCTGGCAGTACCTCTGATGTACCTCGCCAGAGCGGCAGGTACAGGTACAATCCAGCCCGTCCACGGCAAAACTTACCCTATCTAGGCAGTAGCTAGACTGCCTGTGCTGCGCGCTACGCCGCACTAGGCACTATATCCCAGCGCATTACAGCCTACCTACAGCTAGTGTGGCACTGCAAATGTAGGTACACCGCGCCAGGGAGATGGACGTCCACCACGGCACATAATTATCCCTAATTTCCTCGGCCATACGTACTGAGTAGATAGAGATAGCACCGCAGTGTCTATTCCGTACCCAGGTAAGGTGCCTTACCAAGTGCCTTACTAAGTTAGTGCGGTGTAGTGTGGTTTATCTAGTGCACGTACATTCCGTAGATAGTAGGTGTAATTGTGCCGAACTTTCTCACAATACAATAGTCCCGTAGGAGTCCCGGCCAGAGATCCCCCCCGATCCGGCCTAACGATGTGATAGCCGGTGCATCTCCCGATCAAGCAATCAAACCCGGCGAGCGAGCTCCTGGTGAGGGAACCAGATGCACGACGCCAGCCCTGCTGGCTGGTATGCGACACGTCCTCTAGCCACATTGGTCTCGTAGTGTGCTCCTTGCATTGCCCACACGTGCATGCAAATCAGATTTACCCCTCCCAGCCTTGTCTTAGACCGAGCGGAGGACAGCGATGCCACGCATATGCGAGCAATGCCCCCCCCCCCGGGTCGGAGGCCATTTCTTTGCGCCTGGCGATGGCAAAGAGGCTCGCGTCTCGGCCGAGTGCCAGAGGCAATAACGTCATTTGCCGGTCGGAGGCCCTGTTGTGTTGGGTAGCATCAGAGGCATTTTACTTCGTATGCATGCTGAACTGGTAAGTGGTGGTGGGGGCGCCGAGTATATGGCCGGCTGGTCGATGCTCACTCGCCTGCTTGCATAGCCTATCGATTTTCCGCATTCGATGCTTTGTTTCCTTGTGGCGGCGGAGTTTGCTTATTCACCGGATCTCTAGTTGGTTGCTGCGGGATGGGCGAACTCGTTCATCAGCTTGCTCGAGGTTTCGGGCACATTCCCCTTTCCGCAAAAGTGTCGGGATCCTCATACTGACCAACACATAGCGGGAATGTTCGTGAGAGAACCTACGAGCAAAGAGTAGATATATAAGAATATACATATATATATGCAAAGACGCTGTATAGAGATCCTCAATGCCATCGGACCCGGAATTCCGTGTCCTCCGCGCCATGGACGAAACCAGACCAAAAGATATCAAACTGAATCAATGCCAATGCCAATGCTAATAATGCTAACGCTCCTACCCGTAGCTCCCAAATAGATGCAAAAGATAAAATCGAAAGTTGTTCGAGGTCACGGCCGTCTCGTGTGCTCGCTTCCCCCCATGGCTCCATGCCGGACGAATATCTCCCCCCCTAATGCACCGAATGATTTCCATATATAACATATACACCAAGTAATCGAATAATTGCTCTAAGCTGGTGCCGTGTACCCTTGTTTATTATCTATTAGGTGGCCAGGTTCAGCATCGTGAACATTGAATGTAACAGCGCCGGAGTAGGGCGTGCTCGACGGCCGGAAACCAGCCAGGAGTCGTAGCAGAACTACCAGCTCAGAAGTTTTACGCCTCATATTGCCGGCAGGCACATCTGAAAGTGTCTTTCCTAGTCGTGGAAAACATCGTGGTCTCCGCAACGTGGCTGATGTGATAAATACTTCAACAACACCAGCCCTGTGCTCTCGACCATGGCGTAGGTTTCTGCTCTCCGGCTATCCGCAACTCTTATGTCCGGTGTATTGATTCAAACGTTGCCGGGTTTTCGGTTTCTCGTAGTTGATAAGCCTTTACCGCGACACTCCGGCACGCTAGGTGCCAGAAACCCCGGAACCAGCTGCCGGTGAAATAACTCAACACGTACACCGGTCATCAGGGGCGGGCCTGCCATAACCGATAAACAGCGTCATCGCGTATCCTGGGCAGTTCCCTCATTTGCCACGATGCGTTAGCCGGTTTTGCGTCCGGTGATGGCATCATAGGGTACGGACAGCTAGTAGGGGGCGGCGGAAATTGCTCGTACGAATGCCGTGGCCTTTTAGAAGGCAAGCTGGGTAATTCGGGAGAATAATGGTTAATCTTGGCGTGCGGCGACATCGAACCGCTTGAGACAATCCTTGGCGGGTGCAGCTCAACAACCCGCGGGGGCCCTGCTAGTTGTCGGGGCCCATCCTGCTCCGTAGGCGATGCTGCTGGAGAGGTGTTGTGTCCGCCCCGAGGCCTAGTCTTGTCAGTAACGGAGATAGAGAGTTGTGGCAGACTCGGTTTTTTTTCAATCACTTACGCATTCTTGAATTTGCACACCCTCCCGAACTTCTCGCACTGCACGCAGCGTGGGTAGTCCGGGTCACACTTGATCTTCTTCTCGCGGCAAGTGAGGCAAGCAATAGCAAGCCGCTTCCTCGGTTTCCCTGCCTTCGTCACCCCCCAATGCGCATTAACCGGCTCCCCATCTATAACTGTCTTGCAGTGCGTGCCGTCGTCGTAGAAAAAGCACAGTCCCTCGCCGGGGACCTCGGCCCGTCGGATGAAGCGAGGCAGAAAATGCGTCCCCGTCCAGATCTTAGGTCCAAGCCCATCCTTCACGGGTACTCCTTCCGGATTCACATGGCTCGGCGAAGTTGGCGAGCCGCTCAGGTGTCCTGACGGGCTCTGACCGTCGAATTTGGGCGACTGGCTTGCTTCATAGCTGAAGTTCTGTCCGATAGAAGGTAGCGGCGCACCATGTTCGCCGGTCGGCCTGAAATACGGTGTTGATGGCTCAGCGTTGTACACATGCTCCGGCCGTCTTGCGTCCGGGAGATTCGGTTGGGCCCATTTTCTGATAACATTAGCGGTGTTCTGGGGAGCCTGTTGTGCCCGGTCGTACTCGCGTATGGGAGGAGATAGCGGTCCGGGAAAGCTCTGTGCCACTGAGGGTAGAATTGGCCGCTGAGTTGTTAGCCTCGGCTCGTAAATAGGCCGTGGTTGATTGAGAGTTGGCGAGTTGCCCGGAAAATAAGAAGAACCGCTCGAATACGGTCTCGCTGGGTTGCTGGATGTAGAAGGCGGTTTCTCCGATGGCAACTGGGTTCCATATGATGGACTGCGTCGCTCCGATAGAGAGGAGCTCATAGGGCGGGCGTACTGGTTTACAGAAAAGAGACTACTCAGAGACGGGAGCTGCTGGTGCGTTGCCTCGTTTCGCAAGTCCCTTTGGCCGCGGCCCAGACCCAAGTCCTTCCCAGGCGACACATTGGGTGTCTTATTTATAGACTCATGGCTCGACATAGGAGGAGATATGGGTGCAATGCGCCCGAATAATTTGTCTCCAGAAGTGTTAGGCAAGGAAACCGCGGACACTGGGCTGGCCAGCCCAGGAGGTGTCACTGAGCAGGCTGACGATCGTTGAAGATCCAACTTAGGATGTACCCCCATTGAAATCGAGTTAACGGTCACGACCGGCTCCGTAGCATAACCAAAGTGTCTAATTCGGATAGTATATAGGTGCAAATTCCGGCAGGTTTTGCTTCTATACGAAGGGAAATCCGATAGATTAGTAGGGTTGCTGGGTATGAGGCCCTAAGAATCTACCGCCCGTAAGGCTCACCACACGAGTGGTCCGTTCAGCCGTCAACGTTGTTAAGAAATCCCGGTATCCTGGTAGTTGGCAAAGAGCTAGTTATGAATAATATGCTGCCGTATCTGCGTGCCAGAGAAGATTTTCGAAGCCCTGGTCGTCTGATTTGATATATAGGCCCGATAGGCAATTCTGGTATATGATGCAAGGAGAGGCGGTTTTGGAAGTCCCTTGACACAACGGCGAAGTCGACGACCGATTAGCAAGCACCTGTAGCCTCGGATATGGCTCCAAGAAATAGTTGTTGTGTCGAGTGTTGGGGCTGAGAACCGTTGATGTTTTGACTTAGTTATTTGGTTGGGTTTGGAGATTATCAACTTGGTAGTATTTCGAGGATGAACAAGGGAACAGGAAGAGAAGGAAAGAAACGAAGTTCATAGGTGAACCCCACGGGGGATGGGAGGGAAGAGGATTAGGTACAGTAGCGTTGAAGATATCGATCGTTACGCACTAGTCTGGAGATACATGGTACGGAGGAGTAGTGGCTTGACTTCATAACCGTTACCCTAGGAAGAGTCCGGCTAGTGTGCCTACACTAAGTCGTTCCTCGCGCCGTGCCAGACATGTGCGTACGATCAAGCCCAGACTAAGGTGATATTCTGGTGGATATACACTGCGTATTCTCAAGCGGCAACAACGGCATGGATGTCGTTCTCGGCCAAGTGCCTAAGTACCAGAACATGGAGCCCAAGGTATACAACGTAGGTACCTGGTGTACATGATGTATAGCTACCACCTTCATAGTAAGTAGTAAGAGATGGACCGACTAAGGCGTTGCCGTGCATGAGAAAGTGGACATGAGAAAGTGGACACGCCTGGGAATACATTTGTACATTACATTATGTACCTACATAACGTGTTACAGTGGTCACGGCAGATGTTGAATGGTAACTAGATATAGAGAGACTAAGAGCACTCGGAACATATGGGTCAAGCTACACTGCTACTGATGTAGACTATGTCGGTAGGAGAGCGATCATCACTCACGTCCGGTCCTCACTCGTAACTATAGGTTAGGCAACTGCCGCGATAGAGCTGCATAACAACATATACCTCTTATTATACCTACATCAAAAGAGGCCAGTCCAGGCCAAGTCAGGCACATCGTCTCCTTCGTACATTACGCTACCATATCTGTAAGCCTAGTATTATTATACTATACACTAAATGTTAAGCGAGGACCGGGGCTCGGCATACGTAAATCTCGGTGTCTGCCATCACTGCCTGTGTCGTGTTTCTACGTGGTATGTAGTCTGTATCTATTATCCATATCGTATCGTGCCTTACGTAATGTATGTGATCCAGCGGTTAGTTGCCTTAGTTACTTCGTGAGGCAGTCTTGTTTACACGCTTCTTTGTAGACTGTAGATATATGCAAACTACCAACACAGTCGGATTATGAAGAACAGTGTGTACTCAGTACACGTCTGTAGTATACCAAACCCGGTCAAAGTAACAGTAGCAGCGTCATCTTCGGCAATAACTATAGCGTAGGTACTAAATACCTATGCAGAGGTGGTAGGAGGCATGTACTTACTATGTATACCTAATATGTGCGGTAGTCCACCTACACAAAACCCGCAGTATTCCGTAGGGGCAGGCAGGCATTCGCGCCGCCGCGGCGAATGCCTTCAGTATATTGCCTGTTCTGTCCTAGTTAGGGCGCATAATATTGTAAGTAGAACTACTAAGTAAGGCATGAAATGGTAGTTATAAGAACGCTACTGGGGCATGAGATACGGCGATACAGCACCGCTGATGATACGTCCGTACACTAAGGCAGATGGGTGCCGGCTCTCGGTTGCTACGGTCCAGAGACGGCGCTCTTGGAGAGATGCATAGTTACCTGCTTCTGGCAATACCGTGACATATACCTATAGCAGTGTATTCCATATGTATATGCCATTGAACCACAGTGTCTGATTGCAAGTTACGTACTACGCCTTGCTCCCGAGTCTCAGCCAGGCCTGCCAACTACCAACTATATACTACTAAAGTATCTAAGCGCTTAATAATGAGGCCAGTCTACGGTCACCTAAGCATGTATTTGATGGCCATGAATGGGCATTCTTTGATAACGTCGGCCGTCAGAACTTTACCTTCTAGATAGGCTGTTGGCAGATGCAATGCTAGAACCGAATGCGTGTACCTATACTATGGACTATACTATGGGCTGTACTGTACGGAGCACGGTAGTCGCGGGCAAATTCATGATCAAGGCCGCTCCGCCTGCGTTCACAGGCCAATACCACGTAAGTACGCACAAGCGGGCGGTTTCCAACTGCCGCTTAACGTTTCTCTTGGATCCGGTTTTCAGGCGACACAACGGCAGAGAGACCACACAGTATGCGCGACAAGGAGAGGCTCTCGGCCTATTAGGTAGGTGATGTCAGTAGTGTCAAGGAGGTTTCACCCAGTCTATATGATGGCTGATAAGGAGCGCGTACGCCGGCACCTCGTGCTTAGTGCAATACCAGTCCCCCGGGTACATCACTAAGAGGTTAGTTGAACGCTCCGGCCGAGACGCGGAGTTAGTGTAAATTATATACAGTTAGGCGTTGAAGAGCCATTGTGCCTACAGGTAAGGAACAGCTATAGTAGGTAGGTACCTAGATAGATACCACACCACTGCCTGCTATACTCTGCACTCTACGGAATATAACTAACACCTACTTAGTACAGACTGTAAATCACACCAAAATCACGCAGTCCGGACCTTCGGTACAGTATGCGTTCCGTTATTCTCTGTCGAATCGTCTAGATACGTACATGGTGGATAATAAACGGAGAGGTTCGAAGTCCATGTAAAAGCCTTGCGGTGGCACACTGTGCCAGGGTCTTAGCCGGCCGTATAGCGTATTAGCCTTCTTCCTGGGCCCGCCATATTGCTCGGCCACCGTACCTCTCGAGCAGGTCAACAGGTGCGTTGTCCGGAACAGGCTGATGAAGTGACCGAGTAGTATGGCGGGCCGACCAACGGGTGAAGGCGTTACCATTAGCCGTAACAAAATGCATCGCAGACTGCCTGGCTGCCAACTACCTTAGATACCTATCTAACGTTACGGTGCAGTCCCCTACCTACAGACCTATCCACAGTTCTACCGAAGACAATAAGTGTATAAAACCCCCCATAGTGTGAAAAGTACCTATTGGCTGGGATAGCGCCTGCGGCACTCGTGAAGATCCCTGCTAAGGGTACACCCAGGTATATCCTATAGCTCTACTCAGTACATATGATACCTGGTTGCCTTGTAGCTACTTAGTATGCGTGGGATCATGCTGTGCCGCAATTTTCAGGGCTTTGACGTCAACCTTCACGGCCCGAAGGATTACCCAGAACGTTAGTTAAATACAAACGAAATGCTGTACATAACATGTACCTGTAGGTGGATAACTCCGTGTAGTATTTTTGGGCGATTAATCTTCTCGAGGACCTATCGTAGCAGCTGAGTCTAACCGCTTTCGCAACGAAGCAAGAATATTGGTTGCTTTCTTCATTAGTAGCGTCGGTTGCTTGCGGAATGGTAGTTGTGCCTGGGAGATCTGTTAGCCGGGCACCCGTGGGTTTTGATACGGCTTGCCGGCTTTCTGACGGCCCGGAACCGACTTGGAGATGCTGGAACACAAGCCAAGCTATAGCGTCCGTACTTATTATCTTACACTGCTTAGCATATATTACCCATGTAGGTATACCTATTATGTAGCAAGTCCGTAGTCCGTAAATACCTTAGTATGTACTTACCATCCCGCAATAACCACGTCTGAAAAGGTGGTGAAGCCGGACTCTATCTAGTAGTGTACTCCGTAAGCGGAATCCCAATGATCCGGCTCGCTAATTCTCTCCGATTCGAGAATGGCTATTCTAGGCAGTATGCCTGCCTGTACAGTGCAGTTGGACCTACGGCTCGCTGACTACCGGTACACAACCGCATTATACTAATCCAGCCGAGAAAGCGAGGAGACGCCCGGAGCCTCTCATGGGCCCGGTGCCCGTCTAGGTACCTAGCGTAGGTTGCGATATTTGCTATGATAGACTAGGTTTCCAACATCGTGACCCTCCTGTTCGGCCAACTGCATTGCTCGACCACGCAACCTACTCGAGCACATGAACAGGGGGTTATGAGCGAGTCGCACCCCCGTATGGCTGAGCTATACGATAGCGACCAACAAAGTAAGCACGTTGTGCGTAATTACCTTACGTGGTACATTGTGTACTAAGTAGATAGTAAGTGTACTGTGCCTTGGCCAGTCCCTTGGGCTTTACCTCTCACAAGGAGTTAGCGCTCCTATCACTGGTTTGCTTCAGAAGCACGGCGGCCAAACAACAATACGGTAAGTAGATCAGAGAATATGGTGGACCGGGCAATAGGGTGGCGGCGTTCTGTTCATGTTCATACACTGCGGCGGATGGAAGAGGCACACATAGGCATGCGGGGCAGTATGTATACTACCGAGAATCGTGCAGTCACCTATCTTTAGTTTTCCGTGGCTTGGCTGAGCTCGATCAGCAATCTAATTGGGGTGCCTACATATCAGGTCGGCGACAAAAGAAGGTGATCTGCCAAGGCCTCTTGGTTGGCTATAATACCGTGTGGCCCATAGTCTCACTACTTACTGTACACAGGAAGCACAGTCGCCGTGACCCCCTGGTAGCATTACAATTATAGCGGTGATGAACCCCCACGGCTACTATAAACACAAGTGTACACGTGTACAGCCCTTCACTTGATACTGTGCCGCGATCAACCGTCTAGGTAGGTAGAAGCCTCACGAGTCTCCATTCTTTTGTCGCCGACCTTCGTTCTTAGTGAACGCACGCAGTTATACCTGCACTACGGTAGATGAAAACTGGTTTCAGTTAGAAGAACAGCCCGGGCAAAATACCTATAGAACACTTGCTACCCAGTACCGCACCTATAGCCATACGTACCTATAACTGAGCTGTGCCAACCAGGCACCCATGTTTGGCTAGCAGGGAGCCTACCAGCCTGATACGGAATGCCATATATCTGACGGCCCGTCGCTTCCCTTCGGTTTCGCATTCTACAATAATGTACGTCCGTACCTACCCTATTACCATTTTTCATTGACAAGAAAAACGACCATCTCCGCTCGCCGTCGGAGTCTCCACCCGTGCGTTAAGTCCGGTGGGATCGGTGATTGCTTCCTCTTCGTTGCCTACGTATTCCGGTGGCCTCAGCGGCAGCGACACGTCGGCCCATTTCGCTGGCGGTTTCATCGCCATCAAGCCCCGACGCCGACAATAATGCGATTTCCTTGTAGCAGCTATAATACAATAAACATCGACTGCCTACCCACCTACTTCGAACATTAGGTATGGAATATTTGCACCCAACGCTGCATGCGACGGGTTTCAAATGTACCTACTCAGTACGACGCTCTCCGTTCGGCCGACGCCCCGATAGCAAAGTTCGTGTAAATGAATCGGTCCTAGGTACGCAACCACTAGATTGGCTCAACGCGGCATTTCGAGGCCCTTTCAAATAGGTATGCAACAGGTATGTGTACCTGGATGCGAGCAATTCGAGAATATATATTATTGCGGGGAATGCCTATTGTGTTACCTACTTCTTTGGGGGGAGGTTTTCAGCTGGACTCGATATCTTGCCGTCCGTCACATACATTCCCCATACCGAGTATTACCCCCCAAACTATTAAGGACTCAAACTACCGACATTGTATAACACAATGTCCAAATAAGTAGAATGATCGTGCGGGTATTATCGCGCTCTGCGGTGTTATTTCCCTTCTCAGACTGGCCGCTTTGCGAAACTCGAATCTTCGAGCAATGATATTCGCGCAGGGTGATTTTCCTGCTACCTTCCGGCTGCGCGAGGCCCGTTCGGTCTACCAGGGTTCCGTCGGCTCGCGGTGCGAACCACTTGGATTAGCCGTTGAGCGACCTGTTCGAGAAGCATAGCCGAGCAATAGATCCTACCTAGTGGTCTCTTTCATGGTAGTATCTAACCATTTTCATATATCGATCAAAGCTTGGGAGACATGGCGGGGGGGATAATTTATCAGCCCACCTCCGAACGCACATGACGTATTTACATTGGCCATTCCCTGACGTTAATCAAAGATTCGTTTTTAGCCCAGTTCTCCCGAAACCGACCATCATGTGTGCTGAGCTGGAGGACTACAATGATGACAACTACCTACCTACATAGGAGACTACCACTTCCCCTAGGTACCGCATACCCATACTTCGTAGTTAGGTACTCAGGATACATACCTACTATTCCGTTCGTAGTAGGTAGTTACCCAGGCAAGTAGGCGATTACGGTGGCACAGGGGGTATTTTCAGGATTTCAGGAAATACCTGCTTGCCTATATGTAAGCACGTAACTGACCTTGGGAGTGTGCGGGCCCGCCCGCCCGCCAGACACGACACGGCACGCGAGGGGACACCAGATATCTGCCTCCTCTTCTTAACTTGTGCCCTTGCATAGAAGCGTACTGCGTAATAATCTGAACAGGGTAGGTGGACAGGTGCAGGCAGATAGCTTGAGTAGAGATGCGGCGTCTCTGCCTACTGTAGGTAGTCTTGCGATTGTCGGGAATTACCTATCTAATTGCTCCCCGTCCTCCTAGTGTAGTATAATTGCATAGTAATTTCTAGAAGACCGGATGTAAAGCATTCCGTAATCGCTGCCGGGTCCCCTACGCTATAGGTGATCGTGAATAATGCCGTATGACTCGCCAATGATAAAATAGGCGTTGCCCTGGTTGTCCCTTATCCCTTGTCCCTTGTCCAATACGTAGGGTAGCTGGGCCTCCACTCGAGCGTTGCGAGTCCAGACTGCTCTACAAGTGCCTAGCTACAACTACCTCTGTAGTGGGCTCGCCCCGACTCGTCGGGTTCTCCCTTTCCCTCCATTAATTGCATCTTAAGTTCGTAAGCCCGAAAGATTGACATTATCTGCCGGTAGTAGAGGTGGTGTAATGACTCATGTGTCTCGTCGCTTTTAACCGGTCGCTGGAGACAATAGTGTGCCTACACCACACTGCCGGTAGGTATTGCGCAATACGTGGAGGCATGAGCGCTCCTTGAGAGCACCCAACATACCTACTACCTATGTAGGTACTATTCCGTACACTACATGCACTTACAACAGAAAAGAATTCTGGAGCGGCAATGCCATTCTTCTTCGGGCGAACGCACACCAGGATTCAGCCTCGCCTGAGACGATATGCTTGCCCATTTCATCGTCGTCGATGGCTAGTGCTTCGTACTCAGGCAACCTAAGGAGCCCATCTATACCCAAATAGTGCAGCGTCCTTTGTGCTAGTGCCGAGTACATAACTCAGATCTTGATGCCGATGCAGTGGAACCCAGCCCCTCGCTTCGCACAAGGATTCAATTATGTTTCCGACGCTAAGCTAGTTCCCCCGGTTTCTAATCAGGCTTCTAGAATTGTTCTTGACATTTACTGCGTACAGCACTGGGCTTCCTCATTCGGACAGACAACCCGCTCCGGCACCGACGTCTTCCGCCACACAAAATCTGCTCCGTGCACTGTTGGCAACACTGTCGGTATTACATAATATACATATGTAGTACGCACCCAACGTGCCAACCCTGGTACTCGGCCTCCGGTATTGCTCGGCCGCTTGCACACGGGTCAGTGAGCGAGGGTGCCATCCCATTGTGCCAGGTAACTAAGTGGATCGGCCGAGCACTACCTTAGAGTACCTACGGTAGCGGAGCAATACGGCAAACACGTTAGGCTACGTCGACAACAAGTACCGGTACGCATCTCTACCTTAGGTAATGAATACTTCTAATGAATCTACCACTAAGTAATGAACCATCCCAGTTCAATCCTACACTACCTAGTGTGCCAGGTCATGTCGGCAAATGCCATACCGAAAGTACCTACTGCATTTCGCCGCAGTAGTCCCCTACGACACTATCTACTAATAAGTAGCAAGCTGCGCGATTACAAGAACATCCGCAAGCAAGTGCGGTACATCGCACTGGTGCGCTGTGTGCACCAGTTGGTACCGGTATCTAGTGTCTGTATCAACGACGCGGGTTGTTGGCCAGTCGTACCGATTCCAGCCCGGGCTCAAGAATGGTTCATCTCAGCTGCTCCGCACTTTGACAACCGCTCATCCGACAACTATGGTCGATCTTTACTGGGTATGTAGTTTCAGATAATGAAGTCACAGAGCACAGATCACAATTTGCGGAGGGTCGATCTATAATTAGCACGATCTCCCGTCCACCATCTAGGTACGCTCCAAGACGCGCCTACTCCGGTAAAACCCTCTTGTTCGTGTGATTGCATTGGTACCTACATCGCAACTCGTTACAGTAGGCACACACCGCTGTAAAGACAACGGCAACGACATACCTACTCCGTGTCCCAATTTGGGGTACGCCGCACAGTTACGCCGTAATCACATCCTTAGTACGATTATAGCGTAGGTAAGGTGGTACGTAGTGTGGTGAACTTCCACCGCAGCGGCGTTCGAATTCTCCGCAGGATTCCTACCTCGTGTCGGACAGGGATACCTATATGCTACGTAGCACGGATACGTGCCTATATCACGGTAGGTACATAATGTGCTTTATGTGCATTCTGCGCATTATGTGCAAACGCGCTAACTGGGCATACCACTCGGTAAGTACCAGGCAGGTACGGAATACTTCGGGGGGTTTAGTTGCCAGTCCAGCCCAAAAACAGCACAGGTCCAGTGCTTGGCAGAAAGACGGCTCTTTCTTGTTCAAGCTCGGCGCAGGCAGGCATCGTGACCTGTTACCTCAACCTCATCTTCATGTAGGTGATCGTATGTGACGCCGCGGAGCGAGGTAGCCGTGACGGTTCTACCACGGTCACAGAGGACGAGCCACTACACGCAGACCGCCATGACGAGCCCTTACTAAGAAGCATCTCCGACGGGCATTCCAAAATCGCAAGGGAGTCTCGCCTCGAACATACTTAGTAGCTGACGCTCGCAAGGCTCCATCCTACCGGCGTAAGCACGATTTGATCCTGCTGCAGGAAGCACTACCGATGCAATTTCATCGTGCAGATGGCGTTCCAGACCTCTACGCCTATACCGCACTATCTACCGTTGCCAGCACTTTCGTTACTTACGCCTATGGGGACGCCTCTCCCTGGCAGGATCGGGAGAGCCCCGCAGCTGAAATTCGGCTCGCAGAAATAAAGGCGACCTGTTTGCTCGATTCAGCCAGAATCATATGATCTTCCTTCGGCGTCATTCTGCGGCGGCAAGTAAGCAGCAACACCGCACGTCATCGCCTCAAAACCCACACGTGCTGGCGGGCAGGCGGGCAGGCAGTTATTTCAAAAGAGGAGGTTGCGGGGTCAAAGGACCATGCCCTTTTATAAATAACATGACGATAAGGTACGGGAGACGGCTCACAGCATCGACGGACATGCCTGTCTACCTGGTCGGTCCTACATATCATTACATAGGCGAGACCAGGGTGCCAGAGTGTCACACGTGTGAGAACCGCAAGGTCGGCTTATTTCCATGACGATCCGGGTTTGATCGGCATTCTCAACTTTGTTGCCCTTTTTTCCCCCTTGTGCCGTCTCTTCCTATTACACCTAACGTGCAACAATCGCATTGTGTTCATCCGGCGCTTATGATTGATGATTACTGCTGTGGCATTCACGACGCTCGTGTCGCCTTGGCATTCGTACCTAAGGTACCTATATGCTCACCGCATCGCCGCTGCCATGGGGGCAGCTATACTGAGTACAGGAATTGGGTTGATCTCGCCGGCTGCGATTTACCAAGGGTTTGCGAGGTCACTTCGGCGAGCGAGTCACGCCGGTAGACGGCACCGTAGCCGAGATATGCCGTCGACAAACCCTCGCTCATCGCATGTTCTTGGCCAAGCGGGTGGGGAAGGATTGGAAGATCCGTCATCTACTTACTAGTAGTGCCAATAGGCTATGATTGAAGATCGGAAGCGAAGCGCTCTTCATAGTAACGATGCGCAGGTACCTACTTCGTGCATGCCGAGGGCAAGCTAATGACCGTTTACCTATTCGACTGTCCCTCCCGTAAGTATATCTACTGCCCGTATGAAGTGTGCCGCATAGAGAACGGCGGCCGAATGACGGTTCCTTGTTACCAAGTATGTATCTAGCGTACGAAGTATACTTACTTCTACTATACTTCGTACGCATGCCACCGATGCTAGGTATTAGATATTGCGAAACGCTATCTTACTGTGTACATGTCCCGTCATCAAGATTATTGGGACCGGCTCCAGACCCGGAGGTCAGCTTCTCGTCTGTCAGCTTTAATTTACCTTCCCAAAACTATCCAAGTATCTAGTAAGGGTTGGGCGACGGGCAAGGTTAGTCCAGGGTTTGTCGGTTGTTATCGACACTTCCAAGCTAGGCGGTATATGATGATGACCTACCTAGGTACACCGTACCGTGATCATTTAGCTCAACTCGCCGGCGAGGGTCTGGACCGTATCCATACGCCGGGTAGGTAAGTGGAGGTACTTGGTACTCTCGTGCCGTACTACAAAGTAAGATACAGATGACAGGGCAGGCTGGGCTTGACCATGAACTGTCTAGATATTACTAAGTAAGTAATATTATTACAGCATACTCGCCGCTGATTTTTGCCCCTCGTGGGTTTTCAAATGAGCAGTGCGGAATCTGGTTGGCGCCTTGTAGGTAGACAATATGTGGCCGCGAGTAATTGGGCGATCAACGAAGTTGTCGAGGCCATGTCGGTCGAAATAAACAAGAGACGGAGCCACTTACAAAAGTACATCGCTCATCTGCCGGAATGGTCTCCGTATATTGCTGCAAGTTGCAGTACCTGTGATGTCGTTTCGGGACTGCGCTAGGTACATCCTGATGCACCACGTGCTACGTATCGAGTTTCACCAGGCCGACGCACCCCAGACGCAGCGCTCGCCGGCCGAGCAAGATGGAAATGAGAGTTCAAGAGGGTTATCTACACGTCGAGATTCCCGATCGTCCCTTATAGCCAAAAAGTACATGATTCGTTAGATGCATGAGGCCGCCTGCATGTTTCACCATGTTCCAACAAGACAAGGCTGTCGGGACATCGCTGTATGAAGTTAGCCGTGCCATAGGGTCTTGTTACGGATATTGTCATGTTCTTTGGCGAACCTGGGGTCGGGTGATGCCGCCCGGGCCCTTTCGTTCTTTCGTTCGTTCGTTCTTTCGGTTCTTTTCTTCCTTTTTTCTTTACGTGCGGTCGCGTGTGTTACCCGGAACTTTTTTTTCGTCGACCCATAAAACCTTTTGTTTTTTGTTTTTCCTTTTTTTACAAGCCCCCCCTGTACATATAACTCCTAACTCCTGGATCGGCTTTTGAGTTGCCTGTTGGCTTTATAAGCCGAGCTGGGTTTTCGTTGATTCGCGAAAAGTTCGCGTTTGTTGGCGCCATCTAACCCTGCTGTTAGACGTGACTACCGGACATCGCGTTGCCTGACTGGCCCAACTCGAATACTAAGTAGCCATATTGAAGGGGCCCCCGGACGGCCGAGCTAGGTGCCATGTGGTAAGTGATCATGGTTACATGGGAACATGTAAGGGGCTATACAAGATGGCATGGTAGGTAGCATGGTATATCCGATAGCTGCAACTTGCGGCGACTATAAGACATTGTCGCTTTATCGGGGGCACGTGTGGATGGGGTATACTGAAGGTACCGGTTCAAGTTATCAACCGCTATGCCTCTGGGTACAGATACGCATCCCGTATTAGTTACAGACTGGTTTCGCGGTCGAGCTGCTAAGCGCTGACAACTCCGCCGGGCCCCATGCGACCCGGTTAACCCAACGTGTACTTCGTACGGAATACCGTGAGGTCGTTGGCTTGTTGCTTGCTGTTGTTTTGCGCCACTGATTTGCAAATGTGCGGCGCACGCAGTATGACCCTCACGGTAGGCATTGCAGGGACGCTCGCCTCGACAGACCGCGGAAACAGCCCGCGTGCATCTCCGAGTGGGCTCGGCGCCTCGTTGATGTAGTTGTCTGCCGGTCTGCAGTGGTAGGGTAGGGTATGTGTGTGTACCTCTGTTTGTATCTGTCTCTTTGTCTTTGCCTGTCTGTGTTTGTCTGCCTCTGCGTGCCCGTATGTACACTACAAATGTACCCACGATCGAGAAGTCTATTCTTAGAAGCCGAACCAGACCTCAGATACTCACGGTACGGCAGATGAGATACATAGTGACCTACAGACTACATTTCCTGACATCATCGCCGATACATGTTCAGCATTGCGACATTCCCCCCACTGGAAATAAGAATGGTAACCGTTACACTAGATGGAGGGAACGTTCCCCTTCACGTTGCCGATTTCCATCTCAACAACGCCCGCCAAGCCCTGGAAACATGCATCGCACATCGCCCATTACCCATTGCCCATCGCCCATCGTCCGTTAGCGGCAGGGGAAGGACTGGCGGACCCGGCAATGACCTCCTCCCCTCCAGGGAGGCGATCAGGCATCAGGGGTTCGTGAGTCCGCCTCTCCGTCCTCGTCGAATCATCATCCTCCCCGACCCCGTTGACCCTTCATGTCGAAAGAACGTGGCCATCGCTAGATCTGCTTAGTGTTCCCATCACCGCCGGGGCGCCACTTGAGGGAATAAATTGGGTGTGCACTCCCTGGCGCAGGGAACAGGGGAGATACCACCGTCGATGTAATATGCTTATCCCCCCACGTAGGCGTCCATGTCTCTGCACTATCATAGTGTGGGAAGGGCGTATGTACTGAGTAGTGTGCGCGCCGCAGCAGCTTCTAACCACCATGGGCTGCTCGTTCGTCACTGTTACCGAGCGCCTGGTCGAACGCCGTGGCTTTGGTACGACGGCAAACCCCGTCGACCCGGCCCTGCACTCGCTCTAGAACCACCTAACCTTGCCCGTTACTCGCAGCGCCAGGCAGATTACCCGCTTGCCCGTATACGAGCAAAGCACGGTAGCATGGGGTCGATATGTGCGGCCGAGGAATGTGTGATAGCGGCTGGCTGGCTGTGCTGACTTACCAATCACCCGGCCATGGAAAGCCTCAGCTCTCTCCATCATATGCGGACCCTCGTGGTCCATGATGCAAAGGAGGCATACTTTGCGAAAAAGAAAGGGCGTAAGCGACGGCGCAGGTAAAAAAAGACATCCCTTGTTCTTTCGCTCCATGTGTCGGGACGTTGTGAGCAGCCGGCCAATCCTTCGTTTCTCACTCGCTTTTTGAGTATACCTACTGAGTAGGTATTCTGCCCGTGGCTCTACCTATCTGCCTAACCTATCTACGGTACCTAGCCGCTTCACGCCCTAGATACGGTAGAGCAGAGCGAGCGCAGCAGAAAACCGCCAGCAGCTAGCTGGCAATCCCCACATTACAATTGCCGACGACGACGCTCCCTTCATGCGACGCACGAACGGGCACAGAAAAAAAACCGGCCCGAGGCCAATCGGTCCATTGATCCCAATACGAAGAAAGCCCCCCCCCCCCCCTTTTCTCCCCTTCTCCGTGGGATCTCTTGTGTCCTTTTTTGCGCTTTTGATACGCCATCTACGTGCCGTAGCCACACAGTAGGTAGCAGTCTCGGCAAAGCAGGCTCTGCACGCGCTATCCAAGCCTTCCAGCTGAGGGGGCTTGCAGAAGCGAGCAGGCAGAGGGACCCCTTGCCTCGCATCTCTTGTCTGTATGTAGGCCCGGTATTGGGTAGTGACGGCGTCGTCGCACGACATGCAAATCCAACACGTGAGAAGAACGTCTCGTCTTGGCCCGTCCGTCTATCGATCGATCGGTCCGCAGTATTTGCTTATATAGCCAGCCTACATCTCCAATGAGAGCGGGCGGGAGACAGAAAGGAGGATCGAAATCCTTGCTGCTCGTGACTTGTCCAGTTGTTGCCGCTGATGGCGCCCCCTTGCTGTCTTGTGTAACCCCACGTGGTATGCGTGTTCTGTGGATTTCGATCCTGGCATCTTTGTGGCTTCGTGTTGGGTGGTTACTTATACGTCGGGACGGAGGGCAGCGAGAGGCACAGTGATGGCCGTAACCCCGTAGATGGAGGCATACGTGGGAGGCATAAGATCAAATAGCTGCGGGATCAATGCCACCACGTTGTATCACTATGCAGCCTTATTGTGCACAACCACCTGGGTAAAGGGGGGGGCCGTGGAGGATGGAAGAGGGGAGAAGTAGGGGGGGAGGGGATCATGAGCCCCTCCCTTTCCAGATGCTTTGGAGAAGAGAGTATCTTGTACAGCGCGAAGCTGTGAGGTGGCGTTGATAGTAAATACACGGAAGCGAGATAGGTTGATATAATACCTATAGGTAGGAGACTCAAAGTCATAGATATATATGGTATTGATCTGCATCTTAGTCAGGCTGATCTGAGGACTGAGAGGGAAACGTTCGGTTGCTACATAACTTCGCAAAAGCATCATTAATTTAAGAAGGGCGGACATGGCCACTCCATACATCGCGGCACACTGCTCCTAGTGAATATACTGTAAGACGGGGACTGGTGAATTTTGAGTGGAAGCTGTTAAGAGATGGTCTCGACGAACCTCACGACTCGAAATGGTTAAGCTATTTGGGTCTTCACATGAACTCTTGAATATTACCACGGATAGAAAGTCATCGCCACAAAGATAGCAACAGCAAAAGGGTATATCATTGACCGCTCCAAAGCGTCGGCGGAGAACCGTTTCCTTTCGCCAGCACTTTCCCAAACGCCCATCAAGCCAGCATGTATCTAACGAACCAACCGTTCCCAACCTTACAACCCAATACCGTTGAACCCTTGGTATAGTACAAAATATCACAGCTTCATCATGCCGCTTAAGCGACAGAGGTTGACTAGGATGCCATCTGCACTTCTTGCGAGGCTATTCCTCGTTGGTCTTCAAAGCCTTATTGGCAAAGTAAGTGGCATCTTGCCACAACTTTTGCGCCTCGGGTAAGGCGCCTTGGACCTCGTAGCTCTGCGAAAGCATACCATCCGCCACGCTCATCCACAATGTGTTACCGCTTCTCCTAGCCTGAGCCGAGGCTGCCTTTGCACTTTTCAATGCCTGGTCGCCGACGATGCTTTGGAAGAGCTTGGCGCGCATGAGATTGAGAGCCATGGACAGCGTGTGCACGTCGGCCAAATTCTTGGCATTACTTAATGCGGCTGAAATGTGTGTCTTCACCGCAGTCATGGGGATCGGAGGATTCGTCTGAATAGCTGCCATGACGAGGTTGTACGCCGTACGGATCTCCATGTTAGGATGATCCATACAAAGCGGACGTATTTGCTCCAGCAGTTCTTGGGTGCGTTGGTCGTTCCGATGGTGCGGATCCTGCATGATCCATATCAAATTAAAAGCAGCTAACAAAGCCGCTTCAAATCCGAGCGGGTTGTGATGACCCCCTCGCGTCTCGTCAACGTTGAGACTAAATCTTGGGTGGCTGTAGATATTGATAGCAGCCTCGAGATTTCCGGTTCCTTGGTAGTAGACTCCCGCAAGATACATGGAATAGAGGGCCACCGTGGTGCTGGACGTGGGTGCTACCAGATTTTCCAACCGCGTCACACAAACTTTGACTTCATCCCAGTTCGTCGAAGTGGCGAGATGCAGGCCTCGCAAAATATGTAAATAACACGTAGTCTCCCTTTCCCAATCCACGTACTGGACCGCATCCTCGAGGCAATGGGCGAACCCCCTGATTTTGGCACGATCTGCATGACTATTAGGCTACGAACTGAGGTTTCTGTTAAAATTGATTGCTTACTCTTTTGTAGCTGACTCAAAGCTTCTTCCCAGAAAGAAAACAATTTCTTATCACTTCGATGTTGCTGATACATGAGAGCGAGTCCGCTATAGGTATATCTGTGATCACATACGTTAGCGACGACTTTGGAAATCCAAACAGTGTTTCTTACGTAGTTGTAAATGCTTCTAGCTTGCTCCAGAACGACATGGCAAGATAATCATAAGTGCCACCGTTTTCACCGGGCTTTATTATGCTTGAGGTATCTGCACTGATAACGTGCTGGTTTGTGGCTTGTTTATGGAGTGGTAGGAGAAGCTGCCTATCTTGAAACCCCCAGCTAACGTCCTTAATGGAAGAGTCCATTTTATCCTGGAGGGCCTGTAACTTTTTCGTAATCATGTGAGGCGACTTTTGTTGTAAACTGCAGGCAAGATCCAGGACAAGTTGTAGTACGTCCAATTGCATGATAGATATAGTGTCCTCTAGTTGATATTTGGAGGCCTGGGCAATACAGGCCTGTATGCGCACAATGGCATCGTCCTTCATTGCTCTGAGATGACTAAGAGCTTCGAGTAAACAGGCTATAGCGAAGATAGGACGGTCTCCTCTTTGACTGGCTAATATTGTGATGGCTCTCAGATTTTCCAGAGCATGAGCCTCGGTTGGGTTGGAAGATTGTAAGTAGAAGGATGTTTTTAGAAAGCGAAAAACGTATACCCAGTGTGTATGTTTAACTCTATCGGTCTATCAGTTTTGTCACCTTGCCCCTAAGTGAGATAGAATAACTTACACCTCGGCATCCCGAATTCGAGCATCTACAGCAATCAGGGCTGCTTTCTCCTTATGCTGAGAGAACAGCAACTGGACTTGCTGGAATTGCATACAATAATTCAGATCGGCAAACCGGTTCTGTCATACATGTCATGAGCTTACATAGCACAACAAGCAAACTGCGGCGGATGTCACATACCCTCTCACAAAGAGTGATGCCTTTCGTTAAGGCCATCTCTGCCTCCATGACGTTGTTGGTCTCAGCGCACAAAACGCTGGCATACTGAAGTCGGGCAAGAGCTTCCAGACGCGGCGCTAGCTTATTGCTGCCAATAGCAGCTTCAAGACAGGCGAGACCTGTAGCGATCATTTTTTGATACTCATGCACACTCTCACTATTGAGAGCCGCCGCAACGTCTCGAACTCCCCGCCGGGCTTTAGTAAAGAACTCATCGGCCATACATATCAATAACGAGGCCGTGTCCTGATGATGCGGGATAAGGGCCGGTGCTAAGGCCGGCGATCTAGTGGAGCTCACGCTTGGACTTCTTGTAAGATTTTGGGACATTAAACGTGGGCTCGCAGATACCTTAGGGGTCTGTTCTATGCGGGTAGCACTAGGCATTCTATGCTGTTTGCTTGATATAGTATTGGGAGGAACACGGGGCGAATGAGGCATTATGGGCGAGTTTATAGGTTGATGTTGCAGCTGTGGAGAATGAACAGCTACAGGGGAGCTTATGTGCTGTGATATATGTTGGTGTTGGTATTGAGGCTGAGGCTGAGGCTGAGGCTGGTGCTGCGGTTGAGGTTGAGGTTGCGGTTGGGGTCGAGATTGAGCTTGAGGCTGAACTTGGGGTTCGGGTTGAGGACGGGGTTGGGGTTGGGGTTGGGGTCGGGGTCGGACTGTTGAATACGGCGAAGGTGAGGGTGAGGTAACGGCGGGCGAAGATGGCGTGTGTTGCCAGTCCATTCGATGCGTCTGTTGTTGCTGTTGTTGCGGCTGTTGCTGTTGTTGCTGTTGTTGTTGGACATACGGATTCGATGCTTGAAAAGGCGTTTGAAGCGGCTGCATCATCTGAGCAGACATGTGTATACTGGTCTGTGGCGATACGTGGGCATATGGCCTCTCGGAGGAAGAGTCGTAGCCTTGCAACTGGTAATTCGCCTGTGGCTGCTGCCGCGGCTGCAGATGTGGGAGCGAGACACCATATTGCGGTATCTGGGTTGGGGGTTGTGGTTGACTCTGATGTTGCGACGTCGGATGAAGCACTGCGGTGCCGAAATTGGCATTATTCTGGTATTGCGCCGGGCGGAACTGCTGAGGACCATTATTCGTGTGCGGGCTCGTCCAGTTGTACGATTGCACAGTATGTTGAGGATGGCTCTGCTGGGGCCCTGGCGGGTGACCAGGGGGTGGGGGGTTGGGATGATAGGTCATAATTCAGCGTCTTCCAGGGCCATAGATATTGATTCTCGCATTTCGTGCTATTCGCTCGTGTCGTGATGAGCTGGATGTTCGCAAGTCATGTCGTTGTTGGTTCGCTGTCCCTAAGTTTGAGGTTAACGTTCCTGGCCCAGTAAGAGTGGGTCCTGGCGCGCCAGGGGAGAGCCAGTCATGTGATCCCATTCTGTTAGGCGCTGTTAGCATTTATGCAACTAAATACTTTTTACGTAATCATTGTGGATTTAACCGGTGGGTATAAATTGCTGGTTAGTTGCATACTAGCTACATATGTGCAAATTATGATGTAACGCCAAACTTTGGCTCGAATTTTGCGAATCGGAGAACGTCCAGTAACTTACACATATGACTAAGTACAAATATTAACTGCCTTCAAGTTCCAAGCTCTCTTTACATCAAGAAATATTCAGGGATAACAGTCTTTAACACAGCAGTCTCTATCCGATGTGGCCGGGCCGCTGGCCGAGATACTGGCCGAGGCAGACGCCAGTGCCAAGTGGGGACGCCGAGGCAACCGCCAGCCATTGACATCGGTTATTTGCGCCACTCTGGCTCAGCCATACCAACATCGGATGCTTTCTTTTTACTCACATGGTCAAAAAACTCATTCTTCAACTTCCTATAGCTCTCTTTTCTTTTCTTTGCCCTTTTCATCTTTTTCAGGCTTTTGGGGTTTATAGTAGATCGCGTTAGATGGGCCTATATTAAAACCGGAATGCTGTCTGTGCACATGAACGAACCTACCGCCAGAGTATCTTTTTTCATAAGTTTCCACCGACGCATCTAGCCTGGGGAAATGGAGTGGTTCGGGCAAGCTAAGATCGAATTTACAACGGCTCCGGATTCCCTCAGCCTCAAGGAGAAGAACGGCAAGGCGACAAATCTCCTTCAAGTATGCCGGGATACTGTTCCACCATGTAATCTCAACCCGTTGCTCTTCAATGGGCACTTGCAGACGGTATGGACGGTTACCAAGGCTCATGGCCCGCCCGTTCATTACAAAAGACGCATGTTCGAGTCCGATAATTTGGGGCTCAAGGGCACTTTCGCCGTTGATTTCGTGACGGATCCGTCCGCCGATTCCGATGAGTCCTTGCCGCCGCGAACCACGTACTTCACCAAGGACGAGCTTGCGAACATGGGATCGGAAGACGCCCGCCCCATGCTTGTTGTTCTCCACGGTCTTACTGGAGGTTCACATGAGATTTATTTGAGACATGCAATTGCTCCCCTGGTCGACAGTGGTAAATGGGAGATATGTGTCGTCAACTCGAGAGGTTGTGCCAAGAGCAAGATTACGACCGGGTTATTTTATAATGCCCGTGCGACTTGGGATACAAGACAGGTCCGTTATGAAGGAGTTGTTCAACTATGTTCATCCCAATGCTTGACATTAGCTCATATTTTATTCTCTTACTGTAGACGGTTAAATGGCTTCGGACGACGTATCCGAATCGCCCACTCTTTGGTCTCGGCTTCTCTTTAGGTGCTAACATTCTGACAAACGTGAGGCATTTCTTTTATCTCATCGGGCGTGCCAGCAACACTCTAACCATTATTTCACTAGTACGTTGGGGAAGAAGGTGCAGGTTGTCAGCTCAAGGCGGCTGTGGTTGTTTCCAGCCCCTGGAATCTAGACGTTAGCAATAAAGTCCTGCGAAGCACGTGGGTCGGTCGCGAGATATACCTCAAGACCCTCGGCAGTAAGTGATTATAATTTTGTCGTGGCTAGATACGCTACCAACATCAAGCCATCCTTGACTCCCTTCTTTCATTTCCTTTCTGCCTTATTTTATGACTGTTCAATATCAATGGCATACTGACCCTTAACCAGCCTCCCTTCGCACGCTGGTAAATAACAACAGAGAGGAGATCGAAAGGTACTCGCAAGTGAGCTTGTCGGAGCTTGATAGCGTCAAATACCTTTACGAGTTCGACCGGGCGTATCAATGCCCCACGTGGGGGTACCCAACTGAGGAAGCGTACTACCGGGACGCGTCGAGTGTTGAGTCACTCCTAGCGGTACGAGTTCCCATGCTGGCGCTCAACGCTGTGGATGACCCCATTTCCGCCAATATGGCGCTTCCGTATGCCGAAGCCGCGAGGACTCCGTATGCAGTTCTCTGCACGACATCGATGGGGGGGCATATCGGGTGGTTCGAGATGGGCGGCGGAAGATGGCACGCAAAACCTGTAAGTTCTGCAGCCAACAACGCTTCGGGTGTTAGCCGTGCGTGGTGATACATTGCTGACCAAGTATAACGATTAGATCTGTAATTTCCTCGATCATATGGCATTTAATATTGATCACAGCAGCATAGATGGTAAGGCGAACGGCAAGGTTGCTTACAGCACAGCAGCGAGTGCAGGCAATTTCAACCCACTGCGGCGAAAGCTACACATGGATCTATAATCAGACTCACTATAACATTTGTTTGGGCATAATTAGCGCAAGACGGGGCAATAGCATATGTCTATAGAGTGCCGCATCATCGGCATGGCGTTATGAAGGTCAGTTCGGGGACATAGAGAGCAACTTCAATTGAGATAGACCAGTGCCCAGGACTGCCTATGTGGTGCTATTGCTACTCAAACTTAGTTTTATCCGCCAGTTGATGAACTCTTCGGTCAGGATCCTGCCATGCCCAACTTCTTCGACTTTGAAAACCTCGATGGTTGATGAGCCTGGTTGTCTCCTGATCCGCCAAACGCCCTCGTCATTAATCGTACTTCTTAGCCCTATTTTTGGGTCAGCCACGCAACGTCAATATACATCGAAGAGTGTGGACGAAGACACGCACAGTCTAGAAACGCACTGGCAAAGTTAATACATTTGTTGGCATCCCAACTGCGCACGCCGCGTTTTGCGGCCGTTTCTGGGATTGAGGCTGTTTGAATATCCTCGATTTCTGTGAGGATACCATTCTGCGAGCGAAACCCGACAATGATCTTCGGCACACCGAGCAGGAAGGATTGAATCCAGAATTTCATAAGTTTGCGCTCAAAATTCTTCATACCCCTCTCATCGCGGATCTCTGCGCTGGTCTTCAGCTCGACCCAATTGATCGGCGCTCCCTTCTGCGCGGGCTTGGAGTCCCAGACTTAGTTCATCATAGGGTCAGTATTTCCTCGTATTATAATCGTGAGAACCTTCCAGTTGCCTCCAGGCTCCCATGAACTTACTAGCGTCGACCTCGCCACCTAGACATAGGGTTGTCTTGCCTATACCAGTTCGGACCACAGAGCAGTATTGCGCTTTATTATTAACTGTATGCTGTTCGCGATTTTCGATAAACTCGCGACTCACTTCGCCCCAGGGTCGTGGCAGACAAGAGAGGGCCTCGAATTTGTAACCTGCGTTTTTGGTCAGTTGTTCTGTCAAAGAGTAGATCATAGGTCTTTGGTGTACCCCAGTAAGTCATGATTTCGGGCGAAAATTGGCCCTGTCGACTCCGTTGCTGGTTATTTTGTTGTTGCTTTGAAACCTGCTTAGACTCGTAGTCGTCTTCAATGAAGCTGGGTTGCTGTTAGATCCACCTCGCCTCAACCCGTGGAGCTAAATGTAGGAGCATACATGCAATCCTTTGGCAAGATTAGCAGTGCTCATCCCCAAGAGTTGCCAACTGAAGTACGCACTTGATAAAGAGTTGCATTCATAGCGAAGCTAGCGTGACCATAATCGTCAGAACTGTAACCCCTTCAGTGTCGACAACGTATAACATACCCATCTCGGTCCTCAAAAGGCGCCGACATAATCTATGAGGTATGGTAAGTTATTGCCATTATGTCCATGGGATCCAAAGGACGTATGTTATTCACCTTGGTCATCACTGCGTCATTGAAATCAGCAATTATCGTCGTAGTCATTAAGGGAATTGAAAATGGGGAGCTATGCGGAAGGCATTTCATTTACACACGGGCCGGAAGAGAATAACAACTCTTGGAACCACTTACTACCACGCCAGGTGACGACGTGAGCGTCAATCTTCTTGCCCTCCTCTTTTTCGTGAGCTTCGATGGACTTTAGCAGACCATCGAGATGCTCATCTATTGTTTCATCGTGTTTATCGAATTTGTCGAACCCTTTGGACAAGTCTGCTCCCAATCTGGGAGGATAGTACCACTGTAGCGATGAGTCGTTCAGATGGAATTGGCGCTTCTCATCGTAGGAAAAGTGTGCGAATTCCTGAGGTAGATTGATTAGTCAGGCGATATATAACAAGCCGACACTTCGAGATAGAAGCATTTGAGACGTGGAATACAGCCTCGCCACATGGAACGACGAACGCACCTTGGGCCGTTTCACCGGCTCACTTTCGCCGTGAAAACGGCCAATAGGCTGGATGTTGAAAGTTGGAGAGGGCATTTTCGAAGCTCGATCGACCCAGTAGCTACCTGGTAGTCTTGACCTAAGATTAGAGGCTTGTCTCCACGCGCTCAAGGCAACGCCCATGTGTTGCTATCGGTTGGAAATACGTTGGAGAGTCGCCCGAACCCCAGGTTGTTGAACAGGACTACAACAACGTAGGTATAATAGTGGCGATGGTGTACGTGATCTAATTACACCATCCACCCATACGCTGACTGGTATATGAGTGCGATCAGGGTATCGCGATACCTACCAAACGATGGTGCTTTAGCTGTGGCGTAGGTGGTAGGTGGTTATAGGGGTTGCAGTGCGGTACACCTACGGCAACAAATGATAGCACAGAGATGAAGGCGTAAGCCATAATTACGTAACAGACGTAAGCCACAGTTGAAGTAGCCAAAGAAAACGGGCCCCAACGAATCGTACCTGATCATTGGAAGCTGGTAGGTGCCTACCTACCAGGGTATTCCGTATTCCCACTCCACAATCACAAGCTTCCGTTTCTCAACTTCCCAGTTCCTGGACAGGCACCTATATTGACTGCGAGAATATTTACTATTCCCAAACATTTGGATCCTATGCAAGAGTTTCATCACGCCACACGACGTAAACCTACCACAATTCCAACTTTCCGTCGTTCCAATCCACACAAATGGCCGATCGTGTGCCTCCCGCAAATCTACGTCAGGGAACCCGCACAACACGCGCAGGGACGAGTATAGCAGGCGTTCGACGCAACCTTTTCCAGAGTCAGCTGACTCGACGGCCAACGTCGGGTGACGCCCCAAGACAAGGAGCCGGCACGACCAGCGCGGCAGGGACAGTATCGTCGTCTGACTCGGCCGGGTCTATGCGTCTCGACGTTGACGTGCTGTCCGACTCCTCTGAGATCGTAATTCGCGACCAGAACGGCGAGTTTGAAATCGGGAATCCCCCCACACCGCCACTAGATGACATAGATGACGAGCCGGTGCTCGACGGCGCGCAGGAGAATGAACGTACGTGTTGCCCCAGCTCTTCCCAGTGATGCTCATTGGAGAGGCGGGTCATAGGCTCACAGCCGTCTTCGTGTACAGGGGAAAGGCATAAATTAGCAGAGGCTGTCCGGCATCACCAGGTTAATCACACGTGCATGCCGGCTCAACCCGAAGGTAATTATGGTAAACCAGTGTTTGAGACAGAGGTTGACAATGAAAGCAGAAGTGCTCGAGGTACTCAAGGCCAGCTTGAGGGCAAAGGTGGCTGCGCTGGCAGACGATAATTGGATGTACGAGCCCGAAGACGTGTCGCGTGCGTAGTCAGGAAGGTTAGTGCTCGTCATAATCTTTATTCTGGCCGTGTATGCTCTTGTCTTTGCACCATTTAATTAGTCAAGACGTTCCATCGCTGGCACTGAAGTCGATGCCGACGCGCTGACAACAGGCCTCTTCGGATTCCCGCCACCCAAAAACTCATCATATCTATTAAAAGCTTGCTTTGATAGGTTTGGTGATGTCCAAGTACATTTTGCCAATTGGCTCGCGGAAAGTAATAGCCGATCCGGTGAACGGGTAAACCAAGGGGCGGTATGCTTATGGATATACGACCTGTTGCTACTCGTTTCTAAACCATAGGCTAAGCCTATTCCTCTTGCCAAGTGCGCCGATGAAGATGCGGTGAGAGGCACTGACAGGTTAGACGTTCGTGGTTATCAAATGGTAGGTCAACCGTCAAGGCGACTCGTCAGGCAGACTAGATAGGCCGCTATACGTGTCTAGCCGTGTTTAAACCGCTTATACTCCGTACGGACTCCAATTCGGCGGTATCCTTAGTGTCCATCACCAAATGATTTCGACATGGTCAACTTCATTCTTCCCTGCATACAGAGAGAGGTGGCAACATGACGAAGTCTGAGGTTGCTGGCAAGATGTAGCTATTGGACCTACCCTAGGCAGCTTTCAGCTTCGCACCAAATTTACCGTAAACCCTATATCCATCTAGCTTGCTTCGATCACGTTCCACTGGACGCACAACAAGTTTAACCTTCGAGGCCTACCGAGGGGTTTAGAAGCCATTGAGAGAGGTGGGCGCTTCGTTCATTACCACAAGTGAAGCGTGGCACTGAACTTTGGCTTGCTTCTGTCGTAGCGCCAGCTACGAAGTAACACTCTTGGATGGTAATAATACCCCACTGTCTCCCTGAACTCGTCGAATCCCTTTCGTTTGCTGATTCCTTGTAAGGACACTGCAAAGAGTTCCAATTTGCTTCGAAGCAACGGAGCCATGAAGTCAGTGCCATCTAAATCCGGGGTCTGAAAGCCGAATGCGGAGGCAACGTCCGGATTGCAGTCACTCCCGGCGTCCCGGTCGCCTGGGAAACATCCGCCTCGGGAATGTCGTAGAGATTGGTATTGATACTTCAGCCCTGCGAAACGCTCATGGCTCCTGTCTTACGGCAGCACCCGCTTGAGCAAAGGCGGCTATGACGTCGAAAGGATGCTAGTTTGGACTTCGCCCGTCTGGATTTGGCACGATTCGTGCTTTTATCTACGCAGGGGTAGAGCGAAGCGCGAACCGAGCCCTAGATGCCGTTGATATGCTGCCGTGCTTCGATGTTGGGCCGGCGTCGGAAAGATGCCGCTCCCGAACACGGGTCACGGCCCGACCGGTCTGGGTTTATAAAGATGTGCACCCGCCATGCCTGCGAAAGGGAGATCGTCGGATTCGAACGCTTAGTAACCCTGAGATCTTGGCATGTCGGCAGATGTGTGCCTGGCATACTGAGCAGTGCTTCGTGTTTGGTTCGGTACTAGGTACACACAACTCACATACCAGTATTCTTCCCTTACAAGGGCCCTGGTTAAATTTTACGGTTCTTCCCGCAATTTTTTGAAATTTTCAAACTCGACTGTCGCATCGTGGAGGCACACGAAACCGTGTGATTACTGCGTTGGAACCATTCCCATACGCAACGCAACTTACCTACCATGCCATACGGCGCACGCATCACGGTATTAGAGTAGGTATCATCGAGACTCAGCAACGCGTCCGTTGCGAGCCGCACGGTAAAAATGCCACCGTGCCGTACGGTAAACGTGGAGGCGCCGGCGCGCTCTGGATACGGCATTACACTACTGCATTGGTGTGACGCTGGCGCCCCATTTCAGCTTCGGGCGGATCTGAAAGGGGGAATGGAGATTGGAGAGATGCGAATTTGCAGGTCAGCATAAAGCATCGCCTGATTCACGGTGGCAGTGACAACGTTCCCGTCGACGAAAATAGGGCTTCCCGATGTGTGGCTCGTGAAGCTAGGTGCCTAGATAGGTAGTAAGCGCGGATCCGGCTTGCCCGCAAGTGTTTATAAGGAGTCAGGACAGTACCTCGGCACAGTCCGCCGGCACAGTACTCACGCCTAGAATTCCGGTACGTACCTGCTGTAGGTACGGTACCGTACGGAGCATGCACACGGCAGTTGCCCAGTATGCCCGGTCCTTATTCCGTGCAATAAATGTTACATACGTGCCTACGTCGTGTGCCTGCCTCGTTGCGCCTGGACCAGGCACGATCGGAATAAACCGGGACTTCCGATCCGGGCCCTACAGGGGGGTTGTCTACGGGCAACGGCACTGGTTGCGTCTCCCTACGCAGTATTCCGTACGCAGCACTGCACATATTCAGTATATCCACTGGGCCCAGCCGAGAACTACCAGAGCAGGGCTGCTACATTAGTGTATACTGAGAGTTCTGGAATCTTTCTTCTTTGATTCTAGGGCGGCTGATCCTGCTTACATATATTGTCGTTGCTATAGGTAGCAAGGTAGTTGGGTGGTTGGCGTCATCAAGTCCCGAATAGCACGCCCCCGAAAATGCCGTACCTCGGGGACCGGTAATAGGGAGTACGGTACCTGTAGGTATTGTACATTCAAATATGGCATATTGGTACGGACGTACCAGGTCGGTGAGTGAGTACAAATGTATTGTCAATACGGTAGACTTGCAAATAGTCACCGGCCTTTATGTGTGCTGGTGTGTGACTGTGATGGATTTATATTTCCAGGCCCATGAAAACATGTACGGTATGGTATCAGCGGTACCTCCTCACTTAGTACAGGTATTACACTGCCTCTGGGCTGGTATCCGCGGTCCAACTTTCGCTCGGCATGCTTCAATTGCCATTCTATTTTCTTTTGTTCCTTTCCCTCTCCAAAAAGAAAGGAGGAGCAGAAAACCGAGTATCACGGTAGGATGTGCGGAACGCCAGGTAGGGATGATTATTTGTCCCAACATTCGGTATTCCATAGTTACTCGGCAGACTATCCGTAATGTACCTGCTCTTCTAGCCGAAGCGGATCCACCAGAGACAGTTGCTTTCACCGGGGAGTTCGGAGTGAATATTCACCTCTTGACAACAGATAGTTTTCGCGCCGTAGCAGAAGCGTAGAATGAGATAGAGTGCGGCGGCTCAATCCGCAAATCTATAAATACAGGAGCATACAGTCGAGGTGTACCTAAGACTACGCAGTATTACCTATACCTACGAAGTATACTTATTAGCAGGACTCCAGCGGAAACAGCTCGTGATGCCTTAGGTACACTAATGACTGTAGCGCCCGACTGAGTAGTAATTATAGACACACGATGACAGCTAGAAATGCCAATTAGTCGTGTAATGGAAACACGAAAATACGTAACAGGATACTCGGATTACAACCCATCGACCGCTGGGAAGCTTTTACCCTGGGACTCCTGAATGAGGTGAACAATTGACAGCCTCCGATACGCCGCGATGTCCGCCGTCTCCGTCTTCAGTTAGCGAATGCTGTCTGTCCCATCCAATTCATGCTTTTTACCCCCAACGGACCGGGACTTGCATTGGCTTGCATGTGCCTATCCAAGCAACGCGTCTCCATCTCCATTTCCGATACTGTAGAAGGCGTCCGTGTAGGTTCCGGACAGTGGGCGGTGAAGGAGCTCTTTGAAAGCCTCTCGATGATTATTATCGTGGATGGGCATTGGGCATGCATAGTAGATTAGATGGTATGCCTCCTTTTTTATTTCTGCACGAATAAGGTAAGTATAGGTAACAGATGGCGTCGAAGCGCCGTGATCGCTTGCTACGGTACCTACGGCCATACTGCAACAATCACATTGTCTACAACAGGCTCAGTACGTTTACAAAGGTACATGATGCACGTCTCTGATTATACTCCGTCTGGAAGTTCCCGATGCCGGTGACCAGTCCCCAACGAAATTTCCAGTTCTCTCTACCTATTTACATGTTGTCACAACCGCCACTTATTAAGCCAGGGAGGCCGGCACATAATGCACTTATTAGTCAAGACATCGAAACGGATAGATGTGATGACTGTGTCACGAACTTCGGGCATGAATTAGAGTCAACCGAAGAGGAATTCCCGGAGATTGGGATGTTCGGACTCCCGGACGAAACTTGATCATTTGACCATTTGACCATTTTCCCCAATTCCTAGTCCGCCGGCCGTCTGGTGCTTGTTGCGGTATCGTGACCGGATGCATCTTATTACGGCTGGGGCGGTATCTACTCTACTGCTCTGCTTATATTGTTGACATTGCGATCTCGCCTGGACTTGCCCCCATCTCAGACGTCGGATGTCAAGCCGAATTGGCTTGAGACAGCCCACGCCTACCCACATTATATACTGCGGATCTATCTCACAAGCGCATTTGTCACAAGCTTCCCGGCTCGTGCCCTGAATGCGCTTGGCCCCGGCGATATTACGTGGGGAGTCACTGCGACTGCGCTATTATTACCCACCCCCCTGCCGTAGGATTCAAGGTAATGGCGAAACCTCATGTCATCGCGTGTAGGACGTCTAAAACAAGGGTCCTCGGTTCACTGCCCTGTGCTAGAACTGGGTTTTTATGGTTAAAAGGCAGATACAGCATCGCCGCTGGCAAGACCGGGCAACGCAGCGAGCATCTCTTTCGCATTCACAGTTCTGCTTTCACCACTTACACCCGTCACCTGTTACCATCAACTGGTCACGTTGCGCGCTGCCGCCAACAACATCAATATCAACATCAACATCACCATCAACATCAACACCAACATCAACATCAACATCAGCATCAGCACGACCCCCAACGCAGCAAAATCCCTCTCGTCCGAAAGTGGGAACCCTCAGCAACAACATCCGTCTGCGACAGCGGCCGAAGTGTTACGTACTCATCCCCTGCAGCCAACGGTTGGGTCAACAGAGTCCATCCCGGTCTGAATAGTTCAACAAGAGTCAATCTACCCCCACCAGCCGTTCTGCCCCCCATGAGTCACAGTACGCCGGGCTCTGATATATCAAGTCCCCGTTCATCGTCTCCCTCATCTGTCTTTTCCGGGCGTTCATCTCATACGTCTGTTACGAATAAGCGCCTCTCCCTATCTGCATTGCGAAGACAAACGGCTCTCAACCCTATGTCCACTGTCGATATCGCTTCTATTGAACAGCGAATGAAAATGGCCGCCCTAGATGGATTGAGAGGTTACGCCCAAGACCACTATAGCGAGGTCAGGCAGGACAGAATCACCGACTACGTGCCGGAGTCGACTGCAGGCGGATACCAAGTCCTGCGAGAGCCTCTTTGGAATAAAGGTGTGCATCATCCGCTCAGCTTCTTATGTGGAAGCTTCTTTACCAGAACGCTCCCCGCTCAAATGTGCCCAATTTATTGACATCTTTTCTTTTACCACGAAGGTCTTTCATTTACGCCCGAGGAGCGCATATCTAAAAACCTAACGGGTTTGATACCACATGCCATGGAAAGCGTCGACACGCAGGTCGAAAGATGCATGAAGATGATCCATTCGCGGCAGACACCCATTGACAAATACCTATATCTGTCCTCCCTAAAGAGCCAGAATGTCAACCTCTTCTATCGCGTGCTCATTGACAATGTCCGCGAACTAATGCCACTAGTCTACACACCCACCATTGGTGATGTCTGCTTGCAGTATTCAACGCTTTACACCCGCCCGGAAGCGCTGTATATTTCGATCAAGCAGCGGAAGTCCATCAGAACCATTCTTCGCAACTGGCCTCACCCTAACCCGGAGATATGCGTCGTCACAGATGGGTCGCGCATCCTGGGCTTAGGTGACCTGGGTGTGAATGGCGTGGGAATCTCGGTCAGTCGTCCCGAGACTCGGCATCAACCGAGCCGAAACACCCCCGCGGGGGGAATTATTGCTGACACATGTGATGCTTAGATCGGCAAGCTCGCTCTATACACGGGGGCAGCTGGCATTCACCCTGAGAAGACTCTCCCCATTGTACTAGACGCTGGTACTGCTAATGAAGACAACCTCAGGGACCCCCTTTACCTTGGTCTCCGAGCTAGACGTCCCTCTCCGGAGGTGATGCAGGAGTTCGTGGACGAGTTTATGGAGGCCGTCGCTGATGTCTACCCTGAGATGTTGGTGCAGTTCGAGGACTTTGAGACCGAGAAGGCGTTCAATTACCTCGCCCGCTACCGAGATGTCTATAAGTGCTTCAATGACGATATCCAGGGCACTGGAGCCGTTGTGCTCGGAGGGTAAGTCACACTCTAGTCTCCTTGGACGGGAAGAATGTTTGGTCCGCTGATGCACATCCGGTTTGCAGTTATATAGGGGCAGTGAATCTGTCGGGCGTACCCCTCGAGGAACAACGTCTTGTCTTCATGGGCGCTGGCTCTGCTGGCGTGGGCGTCGCCAAGCAAATGGTAGAGTATTACACTCGTCGTGGCTTGTCAGAACAGGCCGCAAGAGACAAGTTCTGGCTTGTTGATACTAAAGGTCTCGTAACATGGGACAGGGGTGACAAGTTGCCAGAGCACAAAAAGTACTTTGCTCGTTCGGACAACGATGGCCGCCAGTTCCGCACCCTGGAGGAAGTAATTGAATACGTGAAGCCCTCGGCTCTCGTTGGATTAACGGCCACTTTCGGCGTCTTCACCGAATCCGTTGTTCGTGCCCTCAAGGCGTCAGTTGACGCTGGTGGCTCTGGTCGCCGACCTATTCTATTCCCCCTGAGCAACCCTCTCACCAAGGCCGAATGCACGTTCGAGCAGGCCGTTCAGTGGACAGAAGGGACCGTTATCTTCGCCTCTGGCTCTCCTTTCTCGCCCTTCGCCGTCAAGTCCGGTGATCAGGCCGTTACCTACTGGCCCAACCAGGGTAACAACGTCTATGTATTCCCTGGCCTCGGTCTAGGCGCCATCCTGGCCAAGGCCACTAAGGTTACTGACGAGATGGTGTACATCGCAGCAGCTTCGCTGGCCGAATCGCTCAACGCCGAGGAAATCAAGAAAGGTTTGATCTACCCACACATCGAACGAGTTCGAGACGCCAGCATCATCGTCGCCCGTGAGGTGATGAAGGCCGCCCGCAGAGACGGCGTCAGCACGCTCCCTGAAGACCAGTGGGTCGAGTGGGAAGAATGGGGTGATGTCGCTTTGACCAAGTACATCACCAGCAGGATCTACGATCCTCTCAAGTAAGCTGTCCAGCGTGCATTGCGGATCTGCGTTGCATTTGCTTTGGGGAGCGGGATAGCTATTATGATTTCGCATTGTCGTCATTATCATCGTCGTCGCCATTGTCGTCACCACCATCATTGCCACCATCATGATCAGCGTTCTTCGGTTGGGCATTATTGTTTATATATGATTTCATTTGCCGCCTTGGGTTTCGATCATACTGATTGACTTTTACGCCCTAAAGGCTACCATCGGACGAAGACATCCCCGTTCTGCACCAGAACAACAACAAAGACAACGGCATACTGGCGGCCGAGGCTTAGCTTGCGGACCAGCATAGGAGTGGAAAATAAAAAACAGAACGAACGGCGTACTAGAGTATATTACTAGGTAAAAGCAGATTGGGAAGCTGTCCATAGACGGGAATGCTTATATTATGAAAGGCACCGAAATGCTCGGATTCTAAGTGATGAATTCTTTTGTGACTTCTCGAAGAAGATGTAACTTGGAAAGTTCAAGAAGCAAAGCTACCCAGGTTTTTCATTCCCGTTCGTGTGCTCGTTGGTCTACGTATATCTAGATAGATCCTACTCTCTTCGACCTTGTGACGAGCACTTCACTTGCAGTAGCAGCTCCGCTTCCCCGGATTTCCTAAACCGTCCAGCATCCAGGATTTCACCCAATGGTAGGGCAGCACCGCCTTGGCTCGCATTCAAGAATGGAGCAACTCATGCCCTAGTTCTCGATGAATGGACGGGTGTATCTAGGAAACGAAGGGGCGTGGGCTTGGGGGGTTGGGTTCACACGTGGCTACGACGCATCTGCAAGTATTTCTACCCGTAGACGATTCCACCCATCGCGCCGAGAGACTAGTAATATAATAGCATCCAAGTTCTGTTTGCTCGGCGTTACAGGTACGCTCTTCTACGTGACTGAAGTAACGCACTGTAGATTCGAGATACTTCATTAATTATCTAACACTGGCCAACTCATGATTCACCCAAACCCCAAGAGCACGTGTACGTGTATGATACCTCATGTCAAACATACCTCGACGATGCTATAACCGCCAAACCAAAACCTTGTCCGATACCAGACTCAAGCCTAGCCTCTCTTCGCAAACCCAGTCCGTCATAACCAATCCAATATCGTGCCTGTCCAGTTAATCCAAGCCCATTCTCATCCCATGATGCAACCCGATGATCCCAGCAAGACACGCTACACATAAAAATGCAACATATGAATATCATTCGTATCTCTTCCACTCTTGAAGGATACGACCGGTCTCGGTCTTAGCCCAGGGCGTGTCCAGGCCCTGGCGCCGAAGCGCATCGAGGCGAGCATTACACTCGCGCTCCTTATCGATGCGCTCGCCAACCTTGGTATCAAGGTAAAGCAGATCCCTCTTCCTCACAGCGCGATCGAACACGTCGCGCATGCGGTCCGAGAACAACATGCATTCGCCCTCGGGCAGATGCGTAGGCACGTGGTGGAAGTTCCCCGCGACCGTGAGATCCTCGTGGCCGTCGAGCAGCGGCCGCACGACCACGGCGAAACACTCCGGACACACGGCGAAGCCGGGCACGCTGCGCATCGTGTGCCAGTACGCGTTACGCAGCATGTTGCCCTTGGCGCACGGCGGGATGGCCGTGAGCTGGCCGACACGGTCAGCGAGCGCTTGCACGTTCGGCGCGGACTGCGTCTCGTGCGCGCGGTCCGCCGCGCCCTCCAGCAGGCCGAAATAAAGGGAGAACCGCCCGTAATAGCGTCCGCCGTCTTGGCTCATAGCGCAGACGCCGCGCGCCGGCTCGGGGGGCGTCTTCAGCGGCACGAACATGCCGGTCAGGCTTGGCAGCAGCGTCTCGACCGCCTTGGCGCACGCGGCGCACACGGGGAACTCGTCCATGGGCCGTCTTGTGCGCGGGTCCTTGATCGAGTACCAGATGCGCGACACCGGGCGGGAACCCGTGCATGGCTGGATTTGCGCTGTGGTCCTGGCCAGGCCGTGGAAGAGACCCAGATCTGCCCTGCCGTACTTGCGCGTGAAGAGCCATGCGATGCGGTAGAATTCCGACGTGCCGAAGTCGCAGGCTAGCGGTCGGTCCTGCGGACGGAACGGAGCGGGCACGAAGTGGTGCGCGAACTCGGTCGAGGCGAAATTGGCGCTGTAGCAGGAAGGGCAGATGTTGAAGTTGTCGCAGCGCGGTAGCGTGAGCCAGTCCATGTGCCCTGTTTCTTCGCGTGTGCGCGGGCAGGGCGGGATGTCGGGAAGCTCGCCATTTTTCTCTTCGCTGGAGTATTGGCCGTAGGAACTGACTGGCGAGTTGGAGCTTGCTCTGGTTGGAGGCGGGTCGAACTGAGGCGTCCAGACCGACTGGGTTGAGATAACCGTGGATGGGGGTGGGAGCTGCATTCTCGTGTCCATGATGGAACTCGCCCTCGGCTGCTGGAGGACGGTGGAGCGACGAGGGTCCCCTGAGGAGCTCGGACTGGAAGCAGACACCATTGGGGCTGTCAGTGCACCCGCGAGCGGATTCGCGTTCCGGGGAGCAGTAAAAGATGCTCCCGTGGAGGCCCGAGGCCGGGATCGCTCGGTGCGAATAGGAGACCTTGCTTCCCTTGGGAACGTTGCGCTACGAGAACTTGAAGCACTTGAATAAGAGTCTGTGAGGGGATACTGAGACAGCTGCGGCGAGGCTAATGGTGATCTCCCTCTGGATTTGCGTCTACCTGTGCCTCGCGATTCTACCGGCGTGTTCAGATACTCCGTCTTCCCACCCGACCTGACTGATCTTCGATAATGATCAATACGGGAACGTGACTCGTCTTCGCTCGAGTAGAAGCTATCGCTATGCTGGGTTGGCATTCGCTCTCTGCCTGTCGGAGAATGTTGCGAGCCAGAGTCGCGGTCTGACTGGGAATATATTGGCGATGGTGCCTTGCGGTCGGACTTGGAGGATGGCGCATCCGCGAATAGACGACGAGACTCGTAGCTTTCTTTTGAGCCGTGCCTAGTGTACTTGGGATTTTCGGATTTATGCCGCCTATGCAAAGTGGGACTAGGAGAACGAGCTGATAGCGATCCTCTCTCCTTGTACCGACGGTCATTTGCAGAGTCCCGGCCGTATGCGTCGCTACGGCGAGCTGAACGGTTCCGGCTCCGAGAAACCGGGCTTGATCCGCCTCTATAATAAGGCCGTTCCCGCCCGTTTGTGGCATGCTCAATGACTTCCGGCGTTGTCAGATTCTCACGAGGGTATCGAGAGCCTGTAGATGAAAGACGAGGCGGAAAATAGTCATCACTATGCCTTTCAGCCCCTGTCGTCGACTTCGCTCGCCGAGTATCATGCGACCGCCCTTCGTCACCATCGTCCGTTATTATAGGAGGGAGGTCCTCGAGTCGACTACGCCGAGGTTCGTGTTCGGGCCGCGTCTCCTTCTTTATAGTTGTTTTATCCTCGCTAGAAGGAGACGACCCGTACTTGCGACCAGTGTTTGCTTCATAAGAAGCGGGATCCGGTTCTGACTCGGCCGATCGTTCAACTGATCCACGACGCTGACTTCGCTTCTCTTCGTGAGCCGGCGGGTCTGTCGATGAGCCGGATGGATTAGATAGGAGGACAAATCTCCTCTCGGGGTTTTGTTCGTATGGTTCTTGTACGGGCACTAATATTGGGTATTGGTCGGGATCGCCACGATTTGATGGTTCCTCTGATGGCACACTCGATACAACCGACCCTGCTTCTTTCGCCAGCGCATCATACTCATCCTCGACGCTCGGCGGGGGAGGCTTTTGGGTGTATAGTGAATTAACCATCGTTCTCGGAGTCGCGCGATCGTCTTGAGGCGGGTAATTTGATCTATGAGGCGTATTGTATATGCTATTAGGTGCGCAACGACACGTCAGCGTCCGACAGATGCCTGAAAGGTGGCGGCGCGTATGATCTCAAAGCAACGTCGAGTACCGTACTCACTTCCGTGATTCTAGGCTTTTGGCCCTTGAATTCGACCAGTAGCCATTTTGCAACAAAGTGTCCACGTCAGATCCGCCCATATTGACACAAGCTGTAGAAGAGAGTCAAAAGGAACGGCTTTAGGACCATGGCGTTTAGCTGTTTAAGCCAAATGCGCAGCTTGGAGGCTCAGCTCCTCATTCCCCTCATGCAACTTCTCGAGGTAGGTATCCTTCAGCGACAGATATCTAGGTAGGCTACCAGCGTCTGTGGTAAATTGCGAGGGAACAAATTGGAAAGGAAACAAACGCGATGAATCCTCCCTATTGGGTATACAAAGTGGTCTAGCGAGTTTAGCAAAGAAGACTTTATAGAAGCAGAGAGCCACGCGGCGGTTGGTAAGTTGATTTCTAGATGGCGGTGATGATCTATCCTGAACGTTGGGGGCTGGGGCTATCCAGCTTTAATACTACCTACGTCAACTCCCCACGCAACTAAGCTAGGTACATACGATGGACGGACCATCTACGGAATACTTCCACTAGAGAGATGCCATCTCGGTACATCCGTAGTGGAGTGGGGGGCTTGGGACAGCCCTGGTCAGCTGGGGCGTCCGGCCTAAAAGGCAAGCATCTAAGATGGTAAGATGTTGGAGCCCTCATGAGGCCCGTAATTCACACTTCCACCTAACCTACGAAGTCTAGCCATTCCGTCAAGAAAGGGTATGAAGTAGTGCACGTGGGTGGTGTACGGAAGTATCGTATAGGATATACAGGAAGTATCTGGGCATCGGATAGGTACACAAGTGAGAGCACCCGAGAAATCTTATCAGACATACGAAGTAGGAAAATCGAACGACGAGGTCTAGTTTCATTGAGGCATCAATCAACACACCATCAAGACTCATAATTCACTCGCCTATGACAGTGGAGGCTAGCGGCCACCTATGAGCTTCGGCCTAAGCGCAAATCTAGGCCGGGTAGCCGTTACATCTAGATGCCTCTCCCTTACTGTGCGATCGGAGCATGGCGGCCACCACGTTCAACGATGAGCGAGCACATCTTTTTTGCATAACCTTGAGAGGTGGCTTGTCCCAGAGCCGATGCCGGTTGTCTGGTTCCCTCTGCATCGAGAACGGTATATCTTGTGTAAGGCGGATGCGGAGAGGGCTGTAATCTGTTGTTCGAGTCCCATGGATCGTATTTACAAGCCCGTGTCCTACTGGTGCCCTTTCTTCGGGCTCTGGCAACCTTCTGGCCCGTAGTCTCGTAATGTTG
Source organism: Xylaria intraflava (assembly GCA_022385655.1). Lineage (NCBI taxonomy): Eukaryota > Fungi > Ascomycota > Sordariomycetes > Xylariales > Xylariaceae > Xylaria > Xylaria intraflava. The sequence goes on from MU279742.1 coordinate 665,264, forward strand.
AGTTTACTAAGAATGGCCAGTGCCGAGAACATCCGTGATGGTGTCGTCCTTCAGATTATTTCCTCTTCCCCTGTCCTCTCTGTTTTGGTGTTGAGTTTGCTGTCGCCACAGCGAAGCCGCAGGGTTCCATCCGAATAAAAACTGGGCGGCGTTTACCGCAAATGTAAACGTGGTGTGGTCCAATTTCGAGTTGGAGCTCAAAGTATTACACAACGCTACATTATTTTGCGGGTTCTGGTGTGGCTTCGCCGCCCGTAATGATAGCTAACGAGCCCATGTGTTGCGCAGCATGCGCAGCCAGCCGCCGCAGGCCCGAATTACTCACGCGTCGTGACAACCTGTCATGGTTGCCTTGTAGCTCGTTCAATACTAAAGGACGGTGTGGCTCACCATTGTCAGATCAAATGTCAGCGTGTCAACTGCAGTCCGTAATCTCACCGAGGAAAAGTCGCCCCAGGACTAGTACATGGCCACGTTGGATGTATGCTGCATGCAGTTCTCTACGTCTTTCAATGAAAAAAGGAGGCCAGAATGCCACAGGGTAAATGATATCGCAGCCGGAATCGCGTGGAGGCCTATCGTAGCTTTCATGTAAACAGGTAAGAGAAAACGCCTCATTTAGCATGCGACAGCGAACATGGTGCATTATCATGACAGGAGATAGAAAAGTAGCGCTGACCCTCGTATACCGCGCGGACATGATTATGCCTACGACTTCCCCCGGCCCCTGATCCAGACTATCCATTGACTCGGCCCTTGATGCCACGCCTCAGAGAGAAATTTATGACTGCTTTCCGCACGCTAAAACCGTATTTCTGCTCCGGTGGCACCATTTTGATACCCAAAGTGGCACGGCATCATGTTGACAGATAGACATCCCAAATCCTTCGGATCCAAACTTTCCTTCGTCGTTATGGAAGATGCTTCCCTCGTCATCGGGAAGGCGACTTGAGGCTGCACGGAAGCCGACGGGATGTCGAGTAATATGGATTACCACAAATCTGGGACCACTTAGAAACTCGGAGACCCCGGTAGCCAAGATGCGAATCCATCCTGTTCTGCCATAAGTTTGACACTGAGAATGTTCTGGGCTACCACGACCGCTAATCCAGGTTGAACAAGTGTAAGCCATTGTTGCCACGATGGCAAGCAGATTGTGCGACCGCTTCGAGGAGCCCCGGCTTCCGATTCATTCGGGCGGTGATAACTCAGCGCGGGGACCAAACTGTCTATAGAGAACGGCTAGACCGAGAATGCCAACAAAGAGGATCATGGGGCCCTGGAACGATGCGGATAGCGTTCCCCTAATAATCAACAACACGCTTACGGTCGCAAATATAATTGGGTTCCCGATCCAAGTTCTGGTTCGGACACGAGCCGCACGAGATCCAGTCGGCATATTGCTATCCACGGTCCGTCTTAGGATAAATATACCTAAAACTGACATCAGGTAGGAGAGACATTTAACCATTTCTGTCAGTGTATTAGTTGCAACATAGATGCCAGCCGTTTAGGGGAGATACGAATGTGTAGGTACCTAAAAGTGTAACGAGTCCGGTGAAATCACCGACCAATATTAAGCCCGATGTAAGGACACCATGTAACAGCAGGGCAAGGCTATGGACGCATTAGTATAAAATGGACTCGGTCACCGGCTAGACACACATCATGACTGCGAGACGAAACGTACACGGGGACAGAATACTCCCACCGTAGCCTCCGAGTCAGCCTCGCGAAGGCCAGGACAGGTAGCCGAAATGGCCGAGGTACTACACGACGAAAGTAGGCCGCCTCGTCTCGTGCGCTATAGCAATGTAGGTTTGCTAACACCGGAGGAAAATATGCGCGCTGTGAAGCTGCCACACAGAGCTTCGCAACGGCAAACATATTTGCGTTGACGGCGCCCATAGCTGCTATAGCCACAGCGACAGTGAAAACCAGACCACCCCAAGCCCCGATTGTTCGATTTGCGAAATCCTGTTGCCTCATCAGCTTAGTTGCACGGGCTAGCACCGACCAGCTAGAGGTATAGAAAACTCACCACCGCTACCGCTTTACTTTCTCTTATCACGTCAAACGGCAAGCATATGTACAGGCTTGCATTCATCAAGAAGAAGCCCACAATCACCAGGGTCATCGCCCCATGGATCATTATCGGGAGATCCCTAGTAGGATTTTCCATATCTCCAGCGACGTAGCTCGCGTTCTCCCAGCCTCCATAGCAGAAAAGAGCCGCAAACACGGCCGTGGAGAATCCGCCAAGGGACCCCCACAGGCTTGTATCGTTGGGAGCTCCTTGATCCCACCCAAACCACCCAGCCTCTGACGACGGCACTCCATTCCCGTGGCCGAAAAAATAGACTATAAGCCCAGTGGCGATAATACTGCCAAGGGCGGTAAGTTTGAGGACCATGAAAACATTAGCAGCCTTAGCTCCCGCCGTCGCACCGAGGCCGTTGACTAAAATCAGTGAAATTACACAGCTGATTGCTACAATCTTAGTGGTGAATGGCGGGATCGGGTCGGATGGCTGTAAGGCCTTGAGGAGGTAGTCGGCGAAGATGGTGGATATGACAGCATTACTGGCAGGTTTTATGATGCCGACGCATACCCAAGAAAATATATAGCCCGCGTAATCGCCCCAGCTGGCCCGTAAGTATTCCTGTATTCCACCGTTGGAGGGAACGAGCAATCCCAGCTCGACGAACGATGCAGCGCCGGTCCAGACGAGCAGGCCTGCCATTAAAAAGACACCGAGGCCTTCTGCGGGAGAATTAACTTGCTGGCTGATGAGACTTGGTGCTGAGAAAATGCCGGACCCGATCTGCAAACCGATGATCAGCGCCAAGCCGTTTTGTAGAGTTATATTCGGACTCTTTCGCCGTGAGCTTATGTCGGATCCGGCACTGCTCTCCGATCGGCGAAGAAGTCCTGAATGAACGGATACATGCTCATCAGTGTCATGGCCTCGCGGGACGTCGCCCAACAAGCCAGGAGTAACAAATGTTGTCATGACAGGATTACAGATCGCGATGTATATAAAGTAAGACCAAGTTCTGACCAACTATTTGCGGAAATAACGACGAAACAAGAATGGTAAGCCCACATGCAGACATTCAAACTGTCGGGTATGTTCTGCCAATCCTATAGGGTGTGACACGAAAGTGAATGAGATGTTTTCCGATTTATCCGCCATGTGGCTGACCCTCCTAACCGGGTGAAGCTAGCTTCTGCGTCCTGCAAGCAGATGATCGCGCCCGGTGACATTGGCTATCCTTCCATCGACGGGCTGCGGTTTTTTTGACGGTTAGCGCCTCAACTCGATCTTGTCGAAAAGACTTAAGCCTACGGTCCGCACCCGTATAGTCTTCGAGCTTATCATCATAAACCGATGAACCTGTTGTTATCTACGAAATTGCCTCCCCAAAATGGCGCATTTTGTGACATGTGTCAGGGGTAAAAGGGGGAGGAAGTTGGTCTGTCATGGGGTGCGAGTCGCGACAAATCCACTTCCAAGACCCAGTGTGTAACTTTCTCCACCATATTTCGTCAACACCGAAGCAGCGTGTCCACTTACAGGTAGGCAGACAAATAATTAGGGCGTGACGTGACGGTCGATATACGGCGATTGCGATTGAAATGCCGGTGTTTCCGATAGACAAGCACTAATCGCAGGCCTTTTTGCACACAATCCACCATCGGAGAACAGACGTTGGCGCGAAGCTCGAAATTAATCTTTGCCAGATGCGAGACCAGTAGCAAATGAAGAAAGAGGCTCGGTAGGATCACTAAGACTTGTGGGATGATACAAAAAGGACTCGACCGACACTGGTTTCTCTCAAAGACGCCAACCCATTGTTAAATAATCTGTCCTGCCCATATATTGCGATGTGACGAAAGTTGTCCCGTATCCAGCGGCGTGGAGGCGTAAATAGGTAGAAGGGAAAGACTGTTGTAGCTTCGCGATTCGCCAAATGACCGGGATCATGGGATGCCAGCATCGAGTTGGTGAAATGCCCGTGGAAGTATTTGGAATGCCCCGTTGCCGATGGAAGTTGACTGTGTTGATATTATATATAGTTGAACCTAGAACGCTTTACGCTTTTTTATTGAAGTCATGGAGATCTTATCCGACAAGGAACTCCTCTATATCCTTGTCCGCCTCTTCGTCGAGCGTCTCTTGCAACCGCTTCTCCTCGGCATCAAGGAGCTGCTTGATCATTCTTCGTTGCCGTTGCCGTGCCTGCCTTCCCCAATCGGCGCCTGTGGTCTCGCCTGGCTCGTCGTCTTCGTCGCTTTCCTCGGGAATCTCAAGCTGGCCGCGTAGCTGATTGGGGGAGATATCGGCAATTTCTTGTTGGTCCTTCTCGAATTGTTTCTCCTGATGTTTTGCGCCCATCTTGATGATATAGGGACGTAGCAGCGCGTAAGCACCGACAATGGCGATTAGGCGGATCCACTGTTGTGCCGTCATATTGGTGAGAGACATGCTAACATTGTTGGTCAGGCGATCTGCGATCAAAGTGACCAGCTTCTGTGTCGACTCGCCCAGATGGGTGACTAAACCGACGAGTTCATCTGCCATGGCTAGGTCGGTTTTCTTTTTGTTTCAAGAGTCGGTAGTTGCAGGCGTGAAAAGAGGGAAGGTTTGGCGACTTGGTCGTGCCGGAATAGTGAGAGAAAGTTGCGTTATTATGGCCCAGTTGTTAGGATTCTGCTGTGCCGCCGGTCCAAGTCGAAATGGGATGCGGTATAGGAGATGGGGTATGTAAGAATAGTATGGGAAAACGAAATGGGAGATGCAAGCTGGCTTTATTATGTAGGAGTGCCTACTTCGTACATCGCATGTTCTGCAAAGAAGGTTGGGATTCAAAAGAGCGCTCATCAAAAGCAAAAAACGTTCGGCGCGTCGGCCCCACAAGGAAGACCGCCCTGTGTCGTTGGGATTGCCCAGCTTATCCCCCATGATACCCGCTATGATGTAGTGCCTGTTCGTAATTGCCCCTACCTAATGCCAGCGATAAGCTTCGGCTTTTAGGTACCAGCACGCGACTACGGGTGCTACTAACCATATTAAGGCACACTAGCCCACACTGGGTAGATTAGCGGCGCACTTAGGCACCTCTGATAACGGCCTATAGGTACCTGGATACTGCTTTAATGTACCTAACCCAGGCAACTTCAGGTACCTGTCCAGGCACACCCAGATAGGCACCGCCTCCGCCAAAAGATGGAGGTTACCACACAAACCCCGCTATTTTCACGGGTTCACCGCGTACTGCTCGCTCGTCTCTTACAAATTACCATACCACGCCAACTCATCCGCAACATTTCGTGCACTGCCGCTTCTGCCCTGGATACAACCTTAAGAAGTTAGTCTCACCATGGCTAGCAGTCCCGATGGAGATGCCCAGGAGGTAAGCCGACATCCAGTTATGAATATCGTATCACAAGTCGCGTATCTTCGCTGACCGCGCGTCCGCCTTGCCATCAAGAGGCTAAAGGCCGCGTTATGGTTTGCCGTTGGCAAAATGGTTGATGAGGAGACATTGCGGAGAAATCGTAATGTGACACCTCAATTCATCGGTGCTTTAACAGAGCTGGTGTGGACTCAAATCGGTATGGGCCGTCTGCACATCCAGCATCTCGATGTCTGGCCGTTAATGAGCAGCCAGAAAACGTCGCAACGGACTTAGAGAGCTTCAGTCGCCATGCAGGGCGATCAACTATCACCACCGACGATGTCCTTCTGCTTGCGAGACGAAATGGGGATCTGCACAGCATCATAAAAGATTTCGTACACAAGGAGAAGGCTGCGGCAACCAAGGGCAAATCAAAACGATGAAATGCTCCTCTATTGCCAACGTTGAATTTCTCGGCCCCGTGCGGAGGGGCGCCCAGGAAGACATCTTTTTCCAACTCCTCAATGCAATTAGGTCAGTATTTCAAATGTAGTCGTCTCTACCAGAGCAAATGAATCACTCACGAAATCGACTGCGATAGATTCACGTCCGCCGCCGTCTCATACGTTTGAAGAGTCCCAAGCAAGGCCGGCATATAGAGACGTAATCACCGGAGCTCCCCACTGCCAATTGCCGTGAGGTGGAATCGCTCCGGGTAAGTGACTGGTCCAGCCGGGACACCGGCCTGCTGTATTTATATTGCGATCCGGGGCCAGAGGGCATAATAGAAGCTCTATATCAATACCTATCATCATATCATACTAATCCAAATCTTGATGAATGACAGGGTAAATGTATGGTTTGCCGAATTTCCCCAGCATGCGTTGGCTGACCAGATGACAACCTAGCCGGACACCTCTTGATGTTATACCTTCTGGCGTAATAGAAGAGCCAAAGCTTGCAGAAAACCGAGGAGGACCATACGACGCATTGCTGAAGTGTCGATTTTGAAACCGAAACACATTTATACCTTCTACGCCGGTGCTTAAATGGTCGGACGGCTCTCCCCAAAGTATGTGGTTATCTAGTCTCTCTGGATGCTCAACGGCGAAGGCAAAATGATATATGCAATTCCACTACATTCGAGATTTATCACGCCGATATCATGATGTCGACCGAAGTGCCGCTTCCAGGCTGTTCCGGTTAAGCGAAGCAGCCTAAAAAGACAACCGTTTGACATCGACTAGGCTCGACCTGCGTATCGTGACTGGCATGACCGCGTCTTTAGTCTTTGAGAATGTCACATGCTAGGGAAGGCATCACTAATAAGACGATACTAAAAGTCATATACGTTATTCTTTAGTCACTTGCGTGGTCACTATCTTGCTGGCGCCGATGCCGTTTCTCTAAAGTCTAGTGTAACGATTACCACTAGATTAGGCAGTGTTGATTTTATGTGGATTTCAAAAAGAGGTAAAGTGTGAGCTTACGCCTTTACTTTCTCGATATTCTATGGGAGAAGCAAGCTCGCCCCTATTGTGTCCAACCTCGCAAAAGGGGGTTGGAGAGGAGCTGGTGAATTCATTGTGAAAGGCGACGTTTGGCAAGAGAAAATCGCATGCCATGTACAGTAAGTGTCAAAATATCTACGCTCCTCAGTACCCGAGACCGCACTGATGTAATACTATATAAAGTTTCTGAGCATTGTTGAGGTGATAGATACTATAGCCACTTCAAGATATTCGGACTATATAGTCGGTCGTCATTAGGACCTCACGATTTCTTGTCTAGCCAAGAGCCTGTCGAGGAAGAGGTCGACTCGGTGACTGCAAGAATGAAGTTGGTATCCGATCTAGTTACATAGCGCGAGGCAAGTGGACGTTATTAGCGGCCCTTATGTTGATGTTAGTTTTGACGAGAGCCTCCTTACTTAGTAAGAGTGTTGCTAGGTATCGTGAATGCGCATTTTACACCTTTCAACCACTTACTTATACATAGCATGGTGCACTACCCGGTCAATCCCAAGCTATTTGACTGCGAGTGTTGGACATAAATAGCTAACGCCGGAAAGCAAACTTTAATTTGCAACGGCGTCGACCTACCGGTACCTGACCGTTTGTGTAGGTACACTTGTTAGATGCTGGGGCGATTTTGTAGGCACACCTTTAGGTGATTGCGATCAGCAGCACCGTTCAGTTGGCGTCTTATCCGGTAAAGAAACGGTGCATTTAGCTGAAACACATTGTTGCGCGAAAAAAGGGAGGGTTTTAGATAGTGGTGTGTGTTTCCAGTCTGTAGGACATTGGCAGGGAAGGAAAACTCCCATTCATTCCGAGGAAGGTATCTGGGTAGAAGAGTGTAGCGGTCATTATGAGGGACGGAAAGCAAAAGATACTTCCGATGAAATCGACCTGGGCTGTGGCTCGGGAGTCGGTGCAACATTGCGAGTGACGTGCGTGCGCGTGGCTCAGCTCCGAGCGCAGCCAATCGGGAGACCGCGCTGATTCGCTGGTCTCGGCAGTTGATGTCATGGGGTCCATCGGCTTGGGGGGGGCCGCTGGTGCCGGACCTGGCCGGACCAAAAGCAGCGGGAGGAACAGAAAGAAATCGAGAAACGATGGCCGATCGCGTCTAGCAGTTTTGAACGGACCAGACCGTGATGTCACCTAACCTAGCTGCCCATGAGCTGGGGGGTGGCGTCTTGCGCATGCCATCATCGATTCTGCCGGGGGCTGCCCACCTTAGTCTTGTCGATCCCAAGCAAGTTCGCTGCGGCATGGCCACTGTCCGTGGTCACCGGCACAGCCAATGATAAATACAATTGTGGCTCCCCTGACGGACACCGCATTTGTTTGTGATCGACTGCTTATTTTTTATCATCACTTGCCTCCAGGTTTTGGATACCTACTGGCAACCCATTCCTCAACACTTTCCGCTCCCACACCCGCTCCTCGAGCCCACAAGATCTAAACCCGCCCGCATCCCGCCATCTTGTGAGCTGAATACAAGCACATTGTGCCTCAGTCGCACGAGCGCATTCATATCGCACAAAGCGTCATCCTCACCACCATGGGGGCCAGAGCAGGACTCGCTCTCAAGACCCTGCAGTGGTTCATCCGCGCCGTCCAGTTCTTGGCTTCCGCCGTCGTGCTAGCCATCTTCTCCTATTTCCTTGCCATCGCCTCGCGACACCACATCCCCATCCCAACATGGTGGAAGGCGGTTGAGGGCATTTCGGGCGGGAGCTTATTATATACCCTGATCGGCCTCCTGCTGCTATGTTGTGTCGCCGGTCATATGTTCACCTCGGGCATCGCCACCATTCTCGACATCGCACTCGTGGGCGCCTTCGTCTACGTTGCGCAGGCGAACCGGCAAGGTGCCAACTCTTGCACCGGAAACCATGTCGGCACCCTCTTCGGGACTCGTCCGGCCTCAGATACCCTTGGTAGCGGGCTACCCAGCTTCCATCAGCTCTGCCAAATGCAGAAGGCTGTCTTGGCCGTATCAATTATAGCCATGTAAGTGTGACCGTTTGTCGGACTGACGATCAACCTGACTTACCACATCCAGACCTTTCTTCCTGCTCTCCGCCTTTATGGAGGTCGTCCTTGTCCGCCATCGGCGCAAGGAGGCTCGCTTCGGCCCCAGCCCTGCGAATAACTACACCTCCGGATACGCGAAGCGAGGCGGTCTCTTTAGCCGGTTCCGCCGGCGCAAGGGCTCCGATGAGCAAATGATCAACCCGAGTGTCCAGCAACAGCGTATGTGAACTAATAGTTTGCTTCCCAAACAACTCAGCGACACTGCTAATGTGAAAATCCCACAGCCGCCCCGGTTAGCCAGCCCTACTCCGGCTACAACGAGGGCGCCTACAAGCAGAACGGGTCCAATTTCGTGCACGACGGCCGAACCGCCTATCCGGACCGGAATTCCTACACGGACCGGAACGCCTATCCGGTCGCCGGGCAGCACCAATATGGTGAGGTTGGCTACGTTAGCTAAGGGGGGCGGCTGCTACGCAATGCTAATGATATCTTTCCGCACCGTTGTGTATAAGATCTCATGAGCTTAGGGCCATGCCGGAGACATTTTACCTGACAAAGTCACTGGGTTCAAATTTGTTATGACTGGAAATGAGGAAATGAGTAAAAAAAACAAATTCTGTTACAGACATTTTGTATATATATAATGGGATGGAATTCGTCTTGACGACACTACGTAATTGTAATATGTAATCATGATACGTTGACGGATTTATACTGGTGCTAATATCTCATTTATCCCTTCGGGAGCCGACTTTCGTGACTGGTGAATATCTCGGTCGTCGAGTGCCGTTTGATGGAAACGGGTCTGTAGCGTCGTAGGTGAGGACATAATCCCGTTCGCGTCTCTTGCCGGTCGAGTTCCGGCCAAAGTCCGGCGTCGAGTTTTCAGGAATATATCTTCCACTTCGGTGTTCTTTTCACGGGCTGGCGACTTCAAGATCCGGACGCACTAGGGCTAGTGCCAAGTATTGATATAGCGTTTGGTATAGGTAATTCTACTATGTACCTGGACGTATCCTGACGCGGGAAAGCGTACGTAAAGTAATATATACGAGATGCATATGTCATGTCGTGTGAAGACGCCCAGGTCTTAAAAGTCGTCAGATCATCATTTTCTCTATTCTCCCCCCTTTTCTCATCATACGCTAAGCGTCCCCTTAGTACTAGGGACTTCGCCCTCCTTCCCGGGGATCCGCGTAGTAGCGTTGCGGATGGCGACGGCCAGGGCCTTGAAGGCACTCTCGGCGCGGTGGTGGTCGTTCTCGCCCCGGAGGCAATCGACGTGCAGTGTGATCCGCGCGGTCTGGGCGAAGCTCTGGAAGCAGTGCGGCAGCATCTCGGTGCTGAGGTCGCCGATCTTCTCGCGCTTGAGGCCTAGCTGGGCCACGCAGAAGGGCCGGTTGGACAGGTCCACGACTGCTCGCGATAACGCCTCGTCTAGGGGCGCGTAGGCGGAGCCGAAGCGCGCCAGGCCCGAGGCCGAACCCAGTGCCGATGCGAATGCCGAGCCTAGTGCTAGGCAGACGTCCTCGGCTGTATGGTGGTCGTCGACTGTGAAGTCAATTAGCACTGCTTGGTTATTTACTCGTTCGGGTTCCTTTGTCAACAACCGCCATGAACCAGGTCCTATTTCCAATTGACGACAAGACGGGCGTAACTAGCTAGCGAACTTACTATGGAGATCACCCTGACACGCCAGCACCAGACTCCAGCCGGAGTGCTTCGCCAGGGCATGCAGCATGTGGTCTAAGAAGCCGATACCGGTCTGGATGCTGATGGTCTGGGACTTGCTGGTCTGGCTGGCGTGGCCCTCCGTCGCGGCTTTCAGACGCGCATCTGTCTCGGGAGGAAATGCGCCCCCGTCCAGGTTCAGCGCCAGCTGGATCTTGGTCTCGTTGGTGTCACGGGCGAGAGCGGCCCAGCGAGGTTTTGTCGTTGACTCCATCGCGGCGTCGGAGGTGATGCGATGCGATGCGATGCGATAGGAAAAGCCCGTCCACGAGGCGCACTTAACAGTGAGAGTGAGCAATTGCCGTGCACGATTCGGAGGAGGTCTTGTTCTGTTCAATTACTCCTTCCCTTTTTTTCTCATATGGGTGCGGCAGAGAGTTGCAAGTTGGGCGCACGGGCTTTTATCTGTAGGACTCCATCATTCGCCGTCTCCGGTCGTCTGGCCGGGTTCCAATGTTATGGCGTGGCCCCGCTGTGGCCCCGCATCACAGGTGAGGTACCCGCGCGCCTGGCACCGTTGATGGCACCGCTGATCTAGGTAGATAGCGCTCCTACTGTACGCAATGGCAGCGTTATCGATAAACTCATCCCGGGTTAAAGTCCCCTTGTCCAAAATATTTTCTAGCTCTAAGTTAATCGTTTCGCAACTACTTCGACGCCCCCCACGGTCGCAAACATATATATACCTACATATATATGTATGTATACACACGATGGCGCCGCAAAGAACGAGAACGATCAAGAATAAACATGCCGCACCCAAATCCGGGACGAGTGCCGGCAAGTCGCCCAAGTCCGGCGCCTCGGGCGGCGTCTCCAAATCCAAGAAACCCACGACCGCGCCCCTGGGGAAGCAGCTGAAGGGCCGAACGGCAGCCGACCTCCTGAAGAAGAAAAAGAAGAAGGTCTACACAGAAAAGGAGCTGGGTATCCCGAAACTGAACATGATCACGCCCGTCGGCGTCACAAAGCCCAAGGGCAAGAAGAAAGGAAAGATATTCGTCGACGACAAGGTGCGTTTTTTTATTTCATACAGGCGTGCTTGCAGGATGCGGAAGCTCACGGTTTGTCTGAAATAGGAGGGCATGGACACGATACTGGCCATTGTGCAGGCCGATAAGGAGGGCCAGATCGAGTCCAAGATGATCAAGGCGCGCCAGATGGAGGAGATCCGCGAGGCACGCCGCGTCGAGGCCGAGAAGAAGGAGATGGAGAAGAAGGCCAAGCTTGACGAGACGAAGGACTCGCTGCGCAAGAAGAGGAAACGGAATAAGGCGTCTGGTGACGACGATCAGGAGGTCATCTCGGAGGCTGTGGCTACGGGCACGAATGCGAAGCCCAAGAAAAAACGGGTGGCATTTGCGTAATGGTTATGTTAATATCCGGGCATTAGTTGGAGTTATTGGTGTTCCGTGCATGATATGTCTTTCGTCTTTGAGTGGGCGGGAGGATTGGGAGGCGGTTGCTTTACGATATCTTATGATACCCAACAAAGATTGGCGATCAAGTTGCTTGCTTGTTTGTCAAACCATGGCTCTCTTCTCGCGAATACGAGTGAGCGTTTAGAGGTTCCACGCCTTGTGAGTGTGGTGCTTGTCTGTTTATAGCATCTTCGTGTAGTCTGCAGATGCGTAGCTTACCCCTTTGTCCCGTCCATGCCTTTCTATCTCGTGGTTTAGCCCCGAGCTGTTGCAAACATCATTCTGTCTGCGACAAACCACCTTCCCGACTATAATATGGTAGTAATGTGCATGCTTGAAATAGAAGGATTGGGCCGCCGGGTCATGCCCTGTGCCTCCTTGAATCTAGGTACCTATAGTCATAGGATTTCCTGATTCTGGATTTGAATGTTTGGAATGCCTCCCATCTCCAAATAGTCGGCGACCGTACATACCACGAAGTATCATGTATCTGATACATTCGGGTGTCCCATAGTAAGCCATACTAATTGATTGTACGTATTCCCGATGCTGCTGAAACGGACTTGACTTTGCTGGCGGCAGCTAAACTCCTTCTATATTAGCATTGCGAGCAGTTGGGCCGCTGGTTCAGTAAGTAGGGCGTTTCCACCAGTACTTTTGCCATGCGAAGGAGGGGCAAAGCCGGTGCCCGCTGCTACTCAGTAGATAGTCAGGTACATTCTTCTCAGACTTTTTTTTAAGTGCCGCTGCTCCGGAGATGATCCCCCAACGCTTCAAGCCGACTCGTATGTACTATAATAGCCTACCTGTACTAGTAGCTTAATCTCCGCTTGTGCCTCAACGAAGCCGGTCCGCGTTACAACCGTTAGTTGTCGTTAGTTGCAATGTACCTGGTCGTGACACCTGTGCTCCGCGCAAGTCGGTTCGTTTCCAGCTTGTCCGTCAGTCGACTTGGTCCGTTGATCTCTAACTATCTAGCGTGGAGACCGCTACGTCGGTAGGGTCGGGGTTGGCTGTGAGCTTAGACACTTCGAGTTAGCTACCGTCAGAGCCGTCAAGTCGTAGTGAAACCTACGCAGTACTGAGTACGCGATGCTTGGTACCTAGACTCGTGGTAGGCATGGTAGCACGTTGTGTATCTAGTCAGTCACTTGCGGAATCACTACTTCGTACACTACTTCGTACCTACACGTTAACCTCCGGACGGGTCGAAGTGTTGATTCGCTGCCTGGCTTGGTAACGAGGGCTAAGCATCTGCGGCTAATTCCAGCGCATCCGTTGCACGTATTGTCGGTAGTACGTGGGTGCTTATTTCTGTCTGGTAGCACCGGTGGTTCGTATATGTGCTGTGGCATACCTACCACATAATATATCTGGCGTGGGAGAGTTATCCATTTCATCTGGTGGATGGTCTTGTTGGTCTTGTCGGTTTCAGCGGGATGACCAAAGGATTGCACAATCCATGGTGATGCAACCCACCGGCGGGATTGACGCTGGGAACTTGGCGATTCTGTTAGCTCTGGCTTACATGGCATGCTATGTAGCATGCTGGGAGTGTGCGCTAGAGATATATAGGAATATGGACCGGGCGGATACAGAGACTACCAGATAGATACTCCTCAGTACCAAGTAGATATCCCGCAAGGACAATGCTACCACTTCTCAGATCAAGAATCAAGACACACTCACGTGGATGACGAGAGTGGAATCAGGGTAGTCTGTTATCGCGGTCCAGCTGTTAATATGGCCGGAATACGAGTCATCGCAGCGTTCGTATAACGCAGGAGATAACCCACACACACGGTGACATGCACGCAACACGGCCGGGAATACGGCTGCATGCGAGTATCCTCCACGCCAAGCCTTGCTAGGCTCGCTGGTCGTTCCTGCATGATGCCTGGCTTTGTTGTCGCGGACGCTACAAGATGGTACGGCTGTGTGTTTGTCTGTGATAGGCAGCTCGTTGCCGACGGGCTATGGTACGCCATGCCACTCCGGCGTCAAGGCCATTCTGTGTAGGAGTTCAGCACGGAATAGTTATATCGGTTCTTATACTGAATTACTTCCTCTTATCCTGGGTGCATCGCAGGTAGAAGTGAGCAGGCCCATTGTCGTGTGATTGGACCATCTCCATTCTCCCCTGCCGCTATCAGCACGTAGCGAAATTAAGACGTCTAGTGTACATAATGCAGCGCGTGCGAAGCGAAGTATACGGGGTTGTGGTTGAGGTAGCAGTTCGACGATGTGGTTGCCGACCAACTCTGTAGCCCGTACAGACTGTACTAGTACCGGGTGTGCGAATCATATAGCGATTAACTATATAGCGCACGGTAACTACAGTATAGCGTGGAGTGTCCACTAAACCACCCCCCCCAGGAGACACGAGGACACACCTATCCGCTGCCCATCCGCTGCCCGTCCGCTGCCCGTCCGTACCCGGTACCTCGTGTACATCAGCTATACCTATAGGTACCCTCATTTTAAAATTGGTGCCAGGGACAGCGGTAGCAGAGCGTAGCGTAGGTACCAAGTCCACTATAGGCGGTAGGTGGTAGTAGCAAGGTTTCCACTACGTGTTATAGACCCGCTGCCTCATCCGGGGCTTCAATCCTCTTCCTCTTCCCTTCCCTCTTTTCTTTCTTTCTTTCTTTCTTTCCTTCCTGTCTAGCCCCCGTCGACCTGTCAGTGCGGTGTGGGCGTCCGGTACCAGACTTTCGCCGACGACAACGATGACGACCGGGTAGAGACGGTGCGATAGCGAACAGAAGCAGAAGCGACACCATAGCGAGACAGGGTGGTAATGATAATGGAAGTCCCCGCACGATCGACAACCTAGCGCATTCGTTATACGGCAGGTATCTACCAACTCCCAGCGAGTCAGCGTACGCTGCCCAGATTTTTGGAACATATCCGTCGCGAGACCTCGTATTCCCCCTATACACCGCCACGCAGCAGCGCGATGACCGATCAGGTTTCCGGGTCTTCACTCCCTCAGGCCCGGGACCTACAACAGCAGCAGCAACAGCAGCAACAGCAGCAGCAGCACACCCACATTCGTTTCGACAACGTAGACACAGAAATTCCGCCGGAACGTTACGATAGCGACAACATCGACGACTACCGCCAGTCCCGTCACCAGCACCGGTATCAGCACCACCACCACTACCAGCAACAACACCTCCATCATCACCACCATCACGTTCGTTCACAGACAACCCAAAACCTTCCCCAACGCGATAGTTCGGAGGATAGCTCGGACGATAATTCCAATGTTGTAGTTATTGTCCAGACCATCTCCGTCCTCCAAATAATCGAATCGACCGGCTCGACTATTATTAGGACCCTGCCGAATGATCCTCTTACGGTTGCTATCGCTAGTAGTCAACCAGAGTCCACTGCTGTCGCTAGTACTGCTGAAAACGCCTCACCTAGCGATCTTCCAGAAACAGCTTTGAATAGTAACAGCAATACCGGTGGAAATGGTGTCGGTCACTTGTTACCCTCTTCCACGATCGTAGACGAATCGTCTGTAACGCCTTCGGAATCTTCTATGCCTACCTCGTTTCCCACCTTCTCTTTCGCACCTATTACATCCGCTCTTTCATCTAGGCCTCCCATATTTCCTTCGTTTGGTGGTTTATCCAATTCCAGTCAGTATGCCTGATGGTACCGTAACGTGTCGTCCTCTAACACCTGTGTAGCTCTCTTACCTTCGGCCGCCGGCAATTTGACGGGTTCTCTACGTTCATTTACTTCTGCTGCAAGCGACGGCAATTTCTCGGTTTTTGGTGCCGCAGCTAGCTCCACCCATTCTTCGATATCTACACGTTCGGCTGTTAGGACGTCGACGTCCGAATCATTACCCACCGTAACTTTCTTGACCAACAATCCCGCCACTCCACCAGGTAACGGCGGCAATGGAGTGGGCTCATCACCCACCAGTGTAGCCAATAGTGGTGACCCTGGTTCAGACCACGGCTCAGGCACTAGCAATACATCAGCGGCGACCATTGCAGGGAGCGTAGTCGGCGCGATCTCGGGACTTGCATTCATACTGCTCCTTGCTGTGGCTCTTCTCAGGTGGAAGAGACGTCACGATAGCATGAAGCTCTTACAGAATTCCGGAAAAGGAGGGGGTTATGGGAGCGTAACAGCTGGCGGTGGCGGTGGTGGTGGTCCTGCCGGCGGTGGTGCCATGGCGGAGCGGAGGCGGTCAAGTGCGTTCGCCATCTCTTCCGCACTAGCCAGTCTGGCCGACACAGGTCGCTTTTCGAAAAGTTCAGCGGCGTCCGATGGGGCAGAAAAAGGGTTTGCGAAAATCTCCGGCCGTAAACTACCTCCAGTTTTGCAGTTCGGTGGCGATGGCTACACGGATCCGAGAGAGAGCATGATAAGTGATCAATCGATCGAGTACAGAGCCTCGCAGACCTTTGGAGAAGCACCTCTATCACGATTAGCCGTTGGTTCACCGATGCTGCCGGAGACCAGCGTTCCAGTTCTCCATGCAAGTCCAGCTCGGACTGCAGTTACGACTTTGAGCCCATTGTCTAACCCATTCTCGGATGACAATGCAGTTGAGTCTCCAGCGCTGTCCCCGTATTCCGCAGGAGGCCCCCAGTCTCCCAATTATGCGTCGGCGCGATCTCACGCGTCGTTCTCCAGGTTTACTGAAGAGATTTGAGCCCGGCGTTACCCCTCGGTGCGCTGCTTCTGGTTGTCAACCTATGTAATGACACCTAACGTGGCGCAATGACGATGTTTTTAGCGCTCTTATTTGGATTTGGTTAAGTCGGTTCGCAAATGAACGGACATCGGAGGCTAACCTTACACTTTAGATCTGGGTTGAAGAATTAAACTTCTCATACATAATGTAAGCTTCGAGCGGGACAACGTAGCAAAGACCAACTAGCTATGATGGTACGATCTACGAACCTCGTAATCTATCTACCAGGCGTCGATTCTCTGAACTCATGCGAATGCGCCGCTGTTCCTGTGTCATCATTTTCCATAGCATCGTGACAAATTACGGGGAGTTCGGACTTCGCGGAAGTGGGTATCGCAACAATTGGCAGGATATCATAAGACATATAAAATGTCGTGCCATTAAGATAGCCCCGGTAATTCTCGTCGTACGATTTCCAGACGCCTCTGCGATCTTAAGGGGCTGCATTACCTAGTGTCCATCCACTCCTAGCAGGCTGCCAGGCGTGAGAAGGGTAGAAATCTTGAGGTGGCAATATACCGGTAGCGAGCCATGCCTTCTGTCGTTCGGTCACCGTGTAGCGGATCCGGTATGCACCTCCCTGGCAGTGCTTCGCGGATCGAGATCGATTATAGGCATTTCTGGTTCGAATAGCTGGTGCCTGGAGGCTTGTTACCGGCCCTGCGAGTTTGTAGTATGGACCTGGAATTTGGGCATGCGTTTTCGTTGCGTACTATGGATAGTTAACTACTTGTATTTGCTTCTGTGTGCACTGTTGTTTTCGGCACACTTGACTCTGAAGTTGGGTTTTATCTCCCTAGGTTTTTTAAGGGTGCAACGGTGAGAATGACGAAAGCTTTCGTGTGCATATCTGGACTATGTCTAGGTGGTTATAACTACGCCCGAAGATTGAACAGACGCGAGCCAGTCCTACAATCGACATCTCGATAACCCGCTCCCTCTCTTGTAAATGCTCTGCTTTCCCTCCATTCTCGGAGTCGGCTCCGGATACTGGCTCTTCCTTGTTCTCGGGAAGCTCACAATCACGAAGCTTCCATGCTAGGAGAATGTGGGCACCCTTATTGAAGAACGATTTCATAAAGGGTGCGAAAGTCCACGTCTCTGGAGGTTTGAAAGAGCCGCATGTACGAGGCTCTCCCGGGAATCCCTGCAAGCAAAGGCCGCCACGTACGACTGTTTGTCCTTCCAGGCTGTCGGTGAGGGAGAGGGACCCCATGGAAAACGGGGAGGGTCAGCGGTTCTCGGGAGGGGGACTGTTCTGGCAAAACCACAGTCGATGATGCTGTCCGGCTTGAAATCACCGTGGTCCATGGCTACCGTCTCCGTCTCGTCACATCCACGCCTACCGAGTACAGAGCCTTTTAGTCGGCGCAACCCTGCTCGCAGAGGCCGGGGATCCTGCCCTCTCGGATACGAGTCCGTCTGTTCTCTACGATCCTTTCGGGGAAGCTCGTTGTAGTGGTAGCGCTTGGGCGATATACTTAGTTTTGTGTTATTGCTCCAAGCGAAGGGAGAAATGCCTTCACATCCCATGTTGTAGCGTGCGCTCAATCAGGCATTTATATTGCAGCTATCCGCCCAAGCAATGAATCACGTAGAGGGCGCGGTGGGAAGTCTTCGTCACGGCGAAGTTTTGAACCCTCGGCCCGGGCCAAGACGGGGGAAGGGTGCTTGACCAGGTTGTCGAAAGTCGATGCCTTTCGCCTCGAGTGCCTGGAGAGTCTTCCATTCCCCATTGAGCGCATCGATGATGCCGTCCGGACTATTGGGGCTCATGTAAAGCGGCACGCGAGCGGCTAGACATTCCCGGTCTTCGAAGCTGAGCTCATAGACGTGGCACTGACCTCCACGGAACTTTTCGTCTGGGGATGGTGCAGCTGAAGCCATCTTGTACTAGTATACGAGGAGGGGACAATTACCTAGCTGGACTAGGTATGATCTATCAATCCATCCTGCTGACCGGCATATATCCAGGCCATCTAAGCCACGCAGAAAATAGGTAGGGCTAAATGTAGCCCTGTGATCAGCTCAGCCCTGCTTCTTCCGGTGCGTTTCGTTAGTACCTTGGTATGTATGTATCTGAGGTATTCTCTTCCAACAGCGGCGTGGGATAAGGAGGATCGTTAGGTGGTGTCTGTGCGCGTCTTTTCACCATAACGATCCAATTGTCGAATCGCTCCCTACCGTACCCTAGAGGTGTCGCAGCGCCTGTTGGCCGCGTTTGGGAATCTCGTCGATCAGGTGGTGTACTATCTACAGTTCTTTATATACGTACAATCGTGTGCTCAACTGCCTGCCTTACTACAAGAGAATTACGATTGTGAAGAATCGGTCACGTTACCAAAGCCCCCGAGATGAAATGCCTCTCAGTCGATTGCAGCCAAATTTATGCGCACCAACACTTTGAGCACGGTGTTTTAATCCGGCACTTTAGACTGTATTTATTCGCCATTTACCCCCAACTGGGCAGCTGTTCAATTCCCCATACCCACTAACCCGCAACCGCCAAAGACCCCATAACATTTTCTGGGACCGTGTAAAGCTTTGTTCTGAACACGGTCAATATACCTGGCCTTGGGAGGTAGCGACATGCGGTTTTTTGGCCGCAACTGACTCCGAGTCATTGACTCTGCTGGGTATTTATAGCTAACCACGCAACTTTGTCACAAAGGAGCGTACGAAGCGCTTTGGTGCCTGATAACTGCGCTATCCGCGCACCGTATACAGAACGCTAAGGGCCTCAACGGTATGGGTTTTTCATAGGTTAATCCCTGGTAATTAGGTAGGATGGGGTGCGGAATTCCGATTTCCTGTCGAGGTCCGAGTCCTGATCTGCCAAGGGATTTATCTCAGCTGACTCAGCTGTCTGTCATGGATGGGTCTCTCCAAAGACCCACTTTTCGGCTAATTTGCGGCTATATACAAATTGGCTGTGGCGCAGATCGATTAAGTGGGGCAAAAGTGGGTCTTTGGAAAGACCAACCATGACAGACATCTGAGCCCTATATGGAAAAAAGTCCAAGTTTCCGGTACAGAATACATACAAATTGGAAAAATCCAAGTTACGGAAAATGCTATTTCGTCACCAATACTGCTGCTATTTACAAACAGTCTTCTGTCGGGGCTAGAGAATTCATTTCTCTATACGCTGATAATTTTTTCCTTTTTCCCCTGGCTAGTGTGGTGGGATCGCAGGCTAGAAGCTTGGGAAGAAGTTTCCGGTACAGATTCGGATTTGCCGCACCTAGTAGACCACCCTACTAACTGGGAATTCCATAGCCAATTAATTCCAAAAAGACCCCTCGGGGCTAGAGAAATGGTCTATCATCTTCAGCGTATGAAATATATATAGTCTAGACTAGATTTGAAGTCAGACTTAAGGTGCGCCGAGGTGCAACAATCGGAACGTGTTTGGGGTGGACAAACACACCTAGTAGACCCTATACCTCCTTTCGCCTGGAATGGCGAAACCAGCTGCAAAAAAATATAGCACATACTAGAGACCATATTCATCCCTGGAGACCAAGCTTTGGAGTCATAGGGATCATTGCCGTTGCGGCACCGAGCTTGGAGTCGTGGCGATTTCCTAGATCTTGATTTTGTGACTACCGCCAGTCAACCGGATACGGTACCAACCTCAAATCTTGAAACCACACCAAAATACCACTCGGACGTAGAGAATTGATCTGCGATTCTAATGGTATACTTTATAACCCAATCCGACGTGGATTGGCCGTCTAATCATGGGCCTGTGGTAAGAATACCATGTAGTTGAGGATTGAGCCGCATGGTCCAGACTGGTATACGCGCTTCAAAATTGCCAAAACTGAAACCAGTTTTTTATAGTACTTAGTTCGTATTGCGTAGGCCCGATTGGCACTTTTTTCCGGTCAAATAAACGCGTGGTGGCTATAATAACTGAGCAGAAGCCGGGTAGTCTGGGTAGCTGGGGATCTGCTAGCATACTTCAGACTGGCCTACGAACCCCAGAATTGCCGCAACTGAAATCGGACTTTTGTAGCACTTAGATGATGCAGGCCGTATGCTTGTGTGAATGGCGTAGGGCTGTTGGGACTGCATTTTCCATACTCTGGTTCATATGGTAGTATCTATAGATCGCTTGGGCGAAAGCGCGCTATAGCACGCCCGACCTCCGCCACCGGTGCGAATGGTACCAACTATCTAGGTGTTAGAGAAGGTGTCGACTAAGTGTTAGAGGTGCACCTGTCCGGAATTACGTTGTCAAAACGAAGAAGCTGCGCAGTTGTTGCCATGGAACCCGTGCAGATGATGCGGACGCTTACAACAGCAACAACGATCACGATCACCACACCAACCACGGCAGCAGCAAGGGCAACAGGGAGGAACCTTCACCTTCACAGCCCTGGCGGCATCGACCGCC